>JAWMRA010000162.1:30056730-30210654 GCA_035584735.1 Pseudotriccus pelzelni
GGGGCCAAGCACGCTTGGACGGTGGCAGCGAGGTCCTTAGAACGTAGGTGGATTGCCTTACAGGGCTAACGAGCTCCGCCTGCCCAGGGAGTGTCCCTGGCTGGGATCGAACCCAGGCCTCAGCAGTGAAGGTCCCGCAATCTAACCACTAGGCCACCAGGGGCTCCCATTATTATTATTATTTCAAGTCTAAAACAGAGTCTAATGTGCAGTCTGCAAAGGTTTGCTTTGTTGCTGTCTGACAGTTCCACGAATGTGTGACTTATGCACAGAAAGACAGAGAAAGGTCACTGTCTTGTATTACCAAGCAATTACCAGATGAGGCCTTGTGGGGTAATGCAGTGGTAGTTTTAATAAAAACTGGGCCTGGAGTGCAATCTGGGATCCATAGCAAAATGCCCACAGTCTCCAGGGAGCAAGGGAGGGAGCAGACTCTTGTGGGGATCCAGCAGAGGCTGCCTGTAACCAGAACCAAGCAGCCTATGAGTGGGTGTGGAAGGTCCCAGCTCACTCTGGTTCTTTAGTGACCTTTGTGGTTGGGGGAATTACCACCTGCCAGCTACAAAACTGCAAAGTGGCTGGACAACTTCCTCAGGGAGTGAAACATCGTGTTCTGTTGAGTTTCAAACCTGTCTTACCCTGGAGGAAAAAATAGGTAAAATATATTAGCCCTGTCCAAAGGCTAACAGCCAGTCTGGATTGGTATTCAGTTCTGAGGAAACCAAAACACTGTGCAACAAAAGATTAAAGATTAAAATTTGGGACATAACTTTAAAATTAAATTATTTATGATTTTTGATTTGGGAAATGTTTTTATACTTTTCAGTTTATTTCTGATGCCGTATTGTTCTTCCTGGCACAATTGTAGCCTGATGATTAAAAGTACCACCCGTCAAAATCTGTATGCTGTATATATTAACTTACATTGTTATATTGTCAGTAATTTCAGAGCACCAAATAGGTGCTACCAAGTATATGACTCTTGAACATATTTAATGCAACTGAGGGCTGTGTTCCTTTTGAAATCTCAATCACAAGTCTTGTAAACAATGTGTAAACTCCATTATAATATATCTGTCAACAATTTAATTAAAAAACTTGCCCAAGCAATGTTCTTGTAAGGAAATACATTGTAAGGTCACCAGCAGAATATTCAGAACAAAGATGCTGTGTTATAGCTTAGTTTATTATGTCCTTCCATATGTTGCTGATTAATTTGAAACACTCATTCAAATTTAAATTCATTGTCACCAAAAAGATCCTCAATAGAAAAAATACAAGGTATGCATTTTTATGTTGTTTGATGATGACACCATTGCTTTACATTTTTCAGGAAAGGTGGTTTATGGGGAGCCTATTGCTGCTAGTCTTGGCACTGATGGCACTAACTACTGGAATAAAGACTGGGCTCATGCTGCAGCATATGTGATGGGACCTCCACTGAGACCTGATCCATCTACTCCTGGTTTCCTCATGAACTTACTGGCCAAGTAAGCAGATGAACAGTGACAGCTGATACCGAAGTGCACAGCAAATTCTGTCTGGATTACATAATAACTGGTTGATGCTCTGGAGATTTTCAAAGTACAAAATGTAACATTATCAGGAAGAAGAAACAGAAGGTGAAACCATAGATGAAAACCATTTCAGATACCAGATTTTGTTTCTCTGAACTGTTGTGGCCTTCTGTCCCCATTTGATTGTATTCAATAAGCCTTGCCTTGCTAATGTTGCAGCAAAAATTGCAACATGACCAGGAGGACAGTAAGGCTGTAAGTTAGTGAGAAATGTGTAAAAGGTGAGGTCACAGCTAGATTTTCTGGGTTTTGTTGTCAGTTGCCTTTTTTACTTGAAATTTGAATGTTGCACAAAAAATAAGCCTGGTAACTTCTGAAGGTACATATAAGCTATGCACTTCATAACATCTCTGTCAGAAAAGTAGAAAAAGAAATGTCTTTCAGACACCTGCAGTTAATAAGATGTGTTGTTTGCTGGTATTTCATTAACAGTTAAGGTTAACTCCACAAAAGGATTGTATTGGACCAAAGAGCCTGTGAAGGTGTGCCTGAACACTTGCTGATTGTTGTGTGGATCTGTTGTAATTTCCCAGGACACATGGGGTGACACAGACTAAAATTGCCCAAAATGATGATGAAACTAAGCTGCTTGCTCTGGGCAAAGTGGAACAGTACTCCACCTGTGGGACACCTTTGACATATCCAGAGTAAAAGTGTTAGTGTTGGTGCTTGGTTTCTGAAGAGGCGTTTCTGAATAGGAAACTTCTTCATAGGAGAACTGTCTGTTACTGTGGAGTTGCTCTTGGAGGATGGAACTGAAGACAGGCTGGCAGGGCATACTGTTTTTTCCTTGAAGGATGTTTTGCTATATGCCACTGTCTGCTACGTGCTCTGATTCATAATGAACTTTGTTTCTCTGTAGCGGTGACCTATCTGCGACAGGGACCGACAATTGCACCTTTGACACATGCCAGAAAGCTCTGGGAAAAGATGACTTCACAAAAATCCCTAATGGAGTGAATGGTGTGGAAGACAGAATGTCAGTCATATGGGAAAAAGGTGTTGTAAGTATATCAAAAATGTCTGAACATGGAGGTAGTTGATTTCTCCAACAAAATATAATCTCTCAGCAGTTATTATCTCTCCAGTTTTATCAAGTGTGTTAATCATAGGATAATCCCTTTGATCGAAGACTGCAACAGAGTCCTTACTAACTCTCACTTTATGGTTCTGGAAGATGGAAGAAGATTCTTGATGCTTAAAATATATCACTAAAGAATCACTTCTATCATTCTGCAGTAAGGGATTGTTATTGTTTCAGTGGTAGTGCACTGCACATTTCCTTGCAGCACTTTTTTCAACTGATGAAATGAAAATTAAAGGAAAGAGATACTCACAGTTTCAACTTGATCAGCTCTGTGTTTTTTCCTCTTTCATCTCTCTTGAGCTTAGCTGTTGGAGGAGTTTCTGCACTGGGTATGTGCCTCTCAACTTCTAATTTGGGTTTTAAGAAATGCTTCTTTAACGCGTGCCTCAGTTGTATGATAAGATGAAATGAGCACCTTCAAATCTCACTGACTTCAGATTCTCAGTACCAACACAAGAATTCTCAGTGCTTCTCAGGATAGTGTCTGATATGGGGGATGTGGAGCAATCTATTGAGGGATCTGCTGCATGCTGCGTGTAATGATTGTTCTGGCTATTAAAATATTGTTCAGTTCTGGGGGCTCTAGTTCTACTTAATATTAAGTTCTCCCGTGGTAGTGAAGTCATGTTGATAATGAACTGTGAAGCGTATTTACTGGTCACAGTAGAATTGTCTACCTCGCACACTTGGTATGGATGTGTGAGGATAATCTCCCTTGTTTATTGTTTTTGGGGTGGTTTATACAAAGAACACACACTTCTGCCTATGTTCAGGTGTGGCATAACTCTAGTGTGACTTTTTATGGTGTAAGCTGAAATCTAGCTTCGTAGGAAAGTGAGACATGAATATGTACACGAGTGTGGCTTTTGAACTGTGTGTCCTGTTGAGCAAGACAATTTTTAAAAAAGTTCTTCAATCCGTATTATCCTCCCTTTTTTCACTTGTAAAATATTACACGACTGTGTAATGTTTGTCTGGACAGCTTCCTCCCTTCCCACACACCATTATTTAGAAGAGCAGTGTGCACCATTTTCATTATGCTTTTCTTCTCAGATGACTGCTCACAGACATATAAACGTGTTTCTGTGACATTCTGATTCCTAGACTGACTATGCACAATATTACTGCCAACATAGCTGGCATTCCAAGCAAACAACAGTCACAGAGGCTGATTAAATTAATTGCATAGCAATGGACAGTCCCAAGGCACATATATATCCATTATGATTTTCCATTTTGCTGATGTGTCACATCAGCAAATCTCTTTCTTATACTACATGATTTCAATATTTACTGAACAGTACTATCCTCTGTGTTATTGCTGAAGAAATTTGCAAATCAGTTTTCCTATATTACACATTGTGCCTTGCCTTCTCTTTATCATCTTCTAGACTCTGCTTAATACTGTCTCACCACTTTCCAAAACCTAGATACTTGGGAGATTTTTCCCTAGGAAACTACTGAACAGGACTACGATTTAAAGCCAGCAAAAACATTTGATTTCAATTGACTTAGGACTGGATCCACAGATTGTTTGGCTTTAAAGTTGTCTTTCTTTTTCTCTTTACTGTGGGATAAAATAAGATAAAGTTACGGTATTCAGTGATAATACATTGCAGTATGGGCATCTGAGACAAATTGTTATGTTCACTTCTTTTAAACTCTTCAGTATGACATGTAAAAGAATTTGGTGTGATGTCACTCATCCTAGCTTTTTCAGTAAGAAGTACAGTTTTTTCATTGCTTGTTTAAAACAGTAATGAGTTTGTTTTTGTGTACTCTTTTGCAGTACAGTGGAAAAATGGATGAAAACAGATTTGTAGCTGTTACCAGCACAAATGCAGCAAAAATCTTTAACCTCTACCCACGAAAGGGGAGAATTGCTGTAGGTGCTGATGCTGACATTGTAATTTGGGATCCTAAAGCTACAAGGTATGTATGGGAAGTTATTTCTCCCCATCCAGCCTTTCTGCAGGAAAAAAACATCTCAAAGCCTTTGTACAAGAACAAGCCTTTGGGTGAGGTTATGGTGTCTTTCAACAGCACCTCACATGAATTAATTATAAGTTTTTTGTCTCCCACAATAGTGTATGTAAAGAGAGATCTTTAATCTCCAGATGGATTAAAAAGTATTCTCCTAGACTGTTGACTAAGTGCAAAAATTAAAAAGTCTGTACATTATGCAACCAGGGCTTGATATCCTAAGAATAAAAATTATCACTTAGAGATTTTAAAGTAAGTCTGTTCAGTGCTGGAGCATGTTTGGCTTCCTCCCACTACAAAGAGCAGGGAGAAGAGCTTGTGTTGCTGCAGGATGACCCATTAAAAGCTCGTGGTTTGAATTTACAGCTACTTCAGACATATTTTAAGGTAGGAAACTTATTTCTGAAGTTCAGTCTGTGCATGCTTATTCTTTTATTTAAGTTTTCTGATTGTGTGCATGGTAAATCTGCTAAAAGAGAGTTTGTCACACCAAGAACAGATGCACAAAAGGTGTCCTGTTGTTTCATCCTGCATGGCTTGATGCCATGGTACGTTTTTGCTAGAAAGTGCAGTGTCTTTCTATAAGCCTCAATTCACAAGGTGTACTGTGCATTACAGCTGATTCCTGTCTTAAGGTATATTCAGAGCACCAGCCAACTTCTTGCAAAGGGCGCTATAAATATTTCAGGAATTATATATCTTGAGTTTTGCTCTGGCTCTTGTGGCCATTCTGGTCTTGTTTCTACTGCCTGGACATGGTCTGGCAGCTGGATGTCACAGAGCCAGAGCACCTGGGGACTTGTCCCTCTGAGCCGAGGTGCCTGTGGGCTGTATGAGTGCATCTCCACTGTTCCAGTGCTGAGCAGGATAATTTAAACCTGCAGGCACCTTAACAACTGAGTCTTACCTCTGACCACTCCTGCACAGAGCAGCAGCAGCAGCTCAGGGGGTGTGCTGAGCTAGTGGTTTTGCCGTGGGCCCAGCTTTAGGAAGCAGTGTGAGCATCCAGCTGTGCTTGCAGCCATTTTTTTTGGAAAAAAAAATAAAAAAATAGAAAACTCTGCTCATGGTTGAGGAAAGTTTTGCAACATATCTGGGCATATTTGATTTTGGTGGCAAAATAGATTTTAAAAACCCCTAATCCTAGATTTACCTTACACAAACAAAAATTTCTTGACCAATCTTCTGGTTTTCTAATTTTTGATAAAGCAATTCTCACTCATGTCAGTGTATTAATGAGTACCAAAAACATGTGAGAGTGTGAAGAAAAGCGTTCTTTGCCTTAAGCTGCAACATTCGAAGACATGGAGGTTGCTACTCAGAAATCCCACAAAAAAACTGGCAGCACCCGCAAAAGAATTTGCAGGAGTGTCAACAACCCAAATAAACATAGAGGCCTGCCCACTGCTGCCTGGGTCAGGGAGATTTTTATGTTCATTATGCCTTCTGGCATGTTGAGCAAGCATATTTTGAGATACCAGCAATGAGATATTTCAGGAGAGTCAAGCTATGAACTCTGATTTAAAAAAAGAAAACCTGAAGGATTTTTTCTGACCTCACTTCTGCTCTGCCTGGGGACAAATAAATCAAGAAGGATAGCAGAGTTCTGACAATGTTCTCAAGGTGCTCTGTCAGCTTCATCAGTAGTTATCTCTTTTGCCTCCCAAACATTCCTTCTGCTTCTCTTCACTCTCTCCTGAGTGCTCTAATTGCTTTTTTACCCACTGCAGCTGTGAAGCTGCAGTTTTAATTCATGTTTGTTTGGTTTTTTTCAACATTAAACTGTGTTTTCTTACTGAGTAAGCTGGTTTTAAAGTCAGACAGTATTTTTTTTTCCTGATCTCATATTGTTCCCATCATTTATCCATTTGGCTTTGTACAGTTGTGTGAACTACATGAGTAAGTATAAATAAATCTCACTGGTGCTTGTCTGTTCATTTCACCACAAATCCTGAAGAGGGCATATACACCCCAGCAGAAAAAAAAAGGGATCTTATTAATGTACTTCAGCCATTTAAGATGTTACACAAGGTGCAGCCTCATGTGCTTTGTTGACTCTGGGGAGTGATTTTCAATTTCACAATAGGCTTGTTCCTCTTTCTTGCTAAACCCTTCCTCTTTTGTGCATGCCTTTTTTTCTTGTTTGCAAATCTAAATCTTGTAAGAGGAAAATGTAATTTTCCGATTCTGGTTTGATGTTGTGCTGCTGTAGTCTTAAAATACTGACTGAAACTAGCCTAAAGAGTTAGCTAATTGCTGAAGTATTTCTGTGAGGAACTGGTATTATCACAATCAGAGGAATTCTATAGGAAAGATTCTATAGTAATTCAGAAAGGTAGTGAATCTCTTCAAAATACAAAAACTTCTATCCCTACAATATTGGCTGCATTCTCCCTCCCACATCATTGCCCAATAACAGCATGTTGGGTGCTCTCTGCGTATTCAGAGTTTTCTCTTTCTAGGTTGCAAAAACCTAGTGAATTCAACGTGACAGCTACGCAGGCTGGGAGCAATTGCAATTCAAGATTCTGCTTCCAGCACTCTGCCACTTCAGCTGAGGCTTTCTTTTTAAGGGTCAGCGTCACTGACTGGCAATTTCTGTAGCAGTTTCTGGTAATTTCTATAGAAAAGACTATGTGAAAAATTATCACATTCACTGCTGTATTTGAAAACATCTAAATAATGGTTTTAGCAGGTCTACATGACAGCAAGCATTATTGGGAAGAAACATTAAATGTACAAGTTGGTTAGAAATTGCATTGCAAAAGATGGGTTGTGGATCCTGCCAGATTAGGTCTATTTCTTAGCTTACTTATACTCACTGCATTCATTAAAGACCACACAAATACCAAAGGCACCTGTTGGTTTATTACAAGCCATGTCCCACCAAACATTATCTTGCAGACCTCAACACCCTCAGCATCCAAAGCACAGTCTGTGCGCACAGGATTGTTCTGTGAAAACTCCTTGGGAAAATGCACGTAGGCAGTAAATGTGTACTGACTGTACCATCTTATTTTAGTCTGTGCTTTGATCAAGAGTTGTTCATTGACTTATTTCAGCTGCACACAAATAATATAACAGCCCCAAGTCTGTGAAACAAAAGCAACTGTAAAGGCTTTTCCAGAAGCAGAGAGCAGAGTAAGCAAGGAAAAGGGAATGTTACCTGTCAGCAAGTCAATGTCCTCTATAGCTGATGCCTTTAGCTATTTGAAAGCAAACAAGAGTACAAAATCTCCAGGGCTTGTTTCAGAAATGCTCAGCAAGGAATCTGAATACTGCAGCACCCAATTCAGGTGGTGAAAAGATCTGAGCATCCCTTGTAAATTAGGGGAAGAAGGTCCCAAAAATCTCATAAGAGACGTTCAGCCCCCAGCAGATATTAGGGCTCAATAAATTCACTGTAGCCTGTTGGAGCCTTGCAAATAAACCCTGGATCAGGCCCCAAAGGTAAGATCAAACACCCTTGGAAATGAACCTGTCTCAAACAGAGTTTAACTTTCTAAGTCCAGCCACTTCATTAGAACAACATGCAGTTTGGGAAGCCTCACCTACCAGGTTTTTTCTCCCTCATTAAATATAGCTGAAAAGTTAGATACTTCTGACTGCAGAAGCCGAGCTGGTTGTGCAGGTAGCACCATCCTCTTTCGGCTTTGCTGCAGTGTCCCTCTTTGGCAGGCCGAGTGTGTTCCCCACGTGTGCTGGTGGAGATGGGCACAGGCCCTGAGCACAGCAGGGGTGGCTGCACCCCAGCTGGAAAGCTGCTGGAGCAGGGTCCCTGATCAGCAGGGATGCAGGAGTTCTGAGGTAAGGATTGGTGGAAGGAAAAGGACAGGTTACTCTGTGATCTACCTGCTGTGAAATGACAGAGAAACTGTATTTACTGGCCTGTTTCCAGTGTTTATGCATTTTAGGGGAAACAGTGACTGGATGTGAATCAGTGAGAAGTCAGAGTTCCCCAGGCTGCTGGCATATGATTCCTCAGTGCCTTTGTTTGCATGTAGGTATGTTAATGAATGAATCTTTTGCATTTATCAGAACCAAAATCTGCAGCCTATGTCTGTCTCATTTGTAGTCAAGTCTTCAGCCTCAGAGACTTAAGTAGGGACAAGTTACAATGTTTAAGCACTCTACCAACCAACTGCCTGTAATTTTTAGTAACATGAGAGAGGAAGAAACCAAGATGTTAGCAAAAGATTGGAATAAATAATGCTGCAACTGTCTTACTCTTTTGATGAATGAGCATAATTTTGAATACTGAGTGTATGGATAACTGCATCTAGTCACAATGAGGCAAAATGAAATAGTGTGGCATACAAATATCTATGCATAGCGCAAGTATGTTCTGGCATTTTCAATAGTCCCATATTCTTTTGCACAAGTGAAACTTTGTGCATGCGTGAATGTATACTAATTCACTAGAATCAGAGTTCCTGCCAAAGGCCTCTATCTCAAATTAAGAAAACAGAGAAAGAAACAATAGGCAGAAATTAAAATGCAGGAAATTCCATTTAAACATAAGAAATATTTTTTTTGCTGCAGGAGTGATCAAACACTGGCACTGGTTGCCCAAAGAGATTGTGGATCTCCATCTTTGAAGGCACTTAAACCTTGATTTCACACTGCCCTGAAAAACCTATTTTGGCTGACCCTGACCAGAGCAGAGGGTTCGGAATAGATGATCTCCAGAGATGCTTTCTAACCTCAGTGATTCTCTGGTTCTGTGAACTGTAACAAGATAAGCCTCTCTGAGAGCGCATGATGTACGTTTCCCTAGTAACTTGCTGTCTCCAAAATGTCAGTTGTTCTCTTTAGGGAACTGAATCTGAGAAATGTTACAAAAAAATTTAAATCTTTCTTATATTTCTCTTATATAATTGTGATTTTTTTCTCCCTGGTCTTCAAGGTCTTCTTCAGTCATTGAATAGACTAATTTGTGTTTCCCTCTCTTTGTATGATTTTCTGCAACTTCTCAATATTGTTTTTCTTCTGCCCACAGTTTGATATATCAGCTTGGGGTGATTGGTAGGACCAGACTGATAGTTTTGTTGACAAATGAGTTACTTACCATATTAAAAAAAATAATAATTTTATTATCATTCTCTACCCCCTCCTAAAATAACAAATTTTAGGAGATACGCTTACATGAAATAAAGATCTTATTCCTCAGATAAATCACCTTAACTTGAAGCTCCCAAAATTTACTTCCTGCCCTTTCTTGCATCTGTTTTTTTATCCACAAATCTCCTCAATTCACATGGTTACTCAAAAGCAATGTTTATTGCAGATGGTTTTTGGGAGACTAGGAATACTACTTTACAAATAGTTGCCTGAATATACTTGCCTGTGCAGTTATTGCAATTCCTTAATATAAAGTAGACAATGAGTTTTTAATCCTCATTATAGGCTTATAGCCAGCGGTTTTGCACACAGATTTTAAGACTTTCTTATTTTTCTCCTTTTTTCCCTGTTCTTTGCCTTTCTTTTTAATAAAACTTACTCTTAATTATCATTATAAAAAAGTGGTGACTCAGAAAGCACAGAAAAAGAAAGATCTATTTATTTTTTTCTAGATTTTAGAAAAGCAGGTTAACAGGAGAAAGAGTTCAAAGGCATCTAAAAGTGATGTGAAAAGGCAACTCGCAGAGGCTGGTACTACCCTCAACAAACTGGCATTTCTCACCTACCCCCAGCTCTGAAAAGCTTAGAGATCTTGCACTGTAAGCATTGAGAAAAGTTGCTAACAGCTCAAATAGTCACTCTTACTAAGCTGGTTTTCTAAGGTAGCTGTCAACAAAGCAGCTGTTTTCAATAATGGACTCGTAATTTTAGCTGACTTTATTACTGTGTTTTAAATGAATTATTTAATTAATTATGAAATAGGTGCCCTCACTTTACTGAGGCGCTGAGCTGCTGTTCTTGCTTGAGAGCTGTCATCTACAGCTTTCCTTCATATTCCAGTACCTGATACTTTAAAGAAAACTGGATGAGGTATGTATTTAGGTTCTACTGAAAGTAACGAAATTCTTCATTTGCTTATGTCATCTTAAAAATTTAAAGGGATAATCCTCATGGCAGTCAACGTTTAGGTTCTAGAGCTGATGTAGCTTCATGTCCTGTGCATCATGAAAGGTAGAAGATCACTCCAATCTCTAATGATTTTCCTTCATCTAGGTCCCCCTCCTGCCCAATTTTAACTCACTATTTAGCATTTCAGTCTCTGACTGAGGCATAGACATGTTTGTTGAGATGAAAACTGGTACCTCTAATTCCTTAACAAAGCTTTAGATCATAACTTTCGAGCTGACTACCCGTAGAGTCTTGAATTTCATTCTGCATGTTGTTGCATTAGTCTAGTCTGCTGTTCTTTTCTAAATTTCAAGCTGCAGTTTGTAGTTTATTTAGTTACAATATTCTAGGAGTGTCCGTAAAGCCCTTTCTCACGTAAAGTATAAATAAATGCAGTATTACTAGCCACAGAGAAATCTGGTAATTACTCTTAGGCTAAATTACTCTTTGACTCTAAATTAGTTGGACAGAAGCACTCTGTTGAGAAAAGAACAACTTCAGAAGCATGTCTTCCTCTTTGGTAGTAGAGGAATGTCAATATTTATATTAATAGCTTCAAATCTCTTTGCAAACCAGCTGTATCAAAAGCAGCTGAAGTGAACTGCATAGAAACACTGATGTGAGTAGGAACAATAAAGGACCTGATGTCTTTGCAGTATCCTCTTTGTAGAGGAGACTGTTCTTTTAAATTATGAAATAATCATTCTGTTCTCAGTCTCCATTTGAGGAAGGGTTGTTTGAAACAAGAGACACTGTAATTTATAACCAGAATTAGAGAATTTTACAAATTTTATTAAAAAAAAACAAACATATTTTTAACTCTGGAGTCAAAATCTGCTCTCTCACTGAGTAATCCTTTATGTCAGGCATCATTTAGGATACTGGAGACAGCTGTTTAGTTGCACTCCACTGTGGTGGCAGTCTTGGTTTCTTAGATTATTAATAGGTTACAACTGTTCTTGCCATTAGCTAAGAACAGACTTTAGAATGTTGCTAAGCTGCCTGCTGCTAAAATTGGTGATACCGAAGTAAACAGTCTGTTGCATAAGGTTGCTGAGTTGCAGGCTTCAGACCCAAGCACACCGTCTAGTTCTGTTTTATTTGGTTGCCCACTTGCTACCTGAAACTTCACCTCCCATTGATAATGTCAAAAGGTTAAATCACGGTCAGATTTTGGTGATCCCCATCAGGGAGAGTGCACTTCACCTCCAGAAAAGGCAGCATGACCTAAGGCTTGTTCCAACAGAAGAGTTATAAATGGGTTCTATACAGGTTTGTTGTTGAGAAAAGCTCTGGAAATGCATTTTGTAATATTGTAAGGTTTAGCTGTACAAATGGATATTACTTTTAAATGTGCCAACTTCCATTCATTTTGCATCCTTAAATGAAGGATGTCCTTATATCTCTGAAGCGTGTTTACCTCTAGTGATCCTGCCCTAGCACATGTTGAGTTGAAGGATCTTGCTTATTTTTATGTTTGCTTGATCAAATCACCTTTTTCATCTTTCTTTTCATGTCCCAGTGCTATTATGCAAATAGATATGATGTCTATCTAGAGAATTATAAAGTTAATTATATTACAGTTGTTCTTGTTTACTGTTCTGGCAATTGGACCCATAAGGGTAATGCAATAAGCTGGAGGAATATGGGGACATATTCACATATGTTCACATATAATAGCCTTGTAGGGCTGTAATAACACCCATGGATAAAGTTGTTTGACAGTATTCATAGAACTGAAATTGAAAATGAGATGTTTTACTCTTTCCACTGTGAATCTACAAGGTGATGCTGATACTGGTGAGCGGGCATGCATAAGCTTTCTGTCCAAGGTGTGCTGACTAAGGAAAAGTTTTTATTCCTATGGGCAGATTGGTCATAGAGAGTATTTCTATATATACAGCCTTTGAAAAATCAGTTGCCGTAAGATTTAAATGTAGCCTTTAGCAAACCAATTTCTCTTAGTTCAACAAAATGATATGAAAGGAAAACTAATTTTCCTTCCACAAACTTTTTTTTTCTCTGTATAAATGATAATTTGAAATATTTAATATGTGATAACTTTTGATAATGGCTATAATTCAAGTATGATAAAGAATTTTTCTGTGGTTTTCTCATTTTGATAAGCAAACTAAAGTTTTAAAAAATTGTTCTCCAAATAGATCAATAGTTTAATCTATTAATATTTCACATTGCTTTTGACTTTGATAATTTTTTTGCGAAAGATGTAGTCTCTGGAATAACATGAATGCATATACATGTATTATAATATAGGCATGATAAGCTTTTGATTGTGTAAGCGCCCATACTGGAAAAAGTCTGACTGGTAGCCAAAAGCATGAAGCTTTCTTTTCAGAAATTACAAATAACAATAAAATATAAACTATCCAAACTATGTTATATTATATAAAAATATAAACTCTCCAAATTATATATATATAATATATAGGTTTTATTCACTATAGTTTTATATATTTTAATATGTATAGTAGTTTTATATATATAAATATATTTTATATATTTTGTAGTTTTATATATTTTATATATTTAGATTTTATATTTTAATATGTAGTTGTATTAACTAATGTATAGTTAATAAAATAATTCACTAAAATTCAAATTCGTTTGACGTGTTGTAGATACAGTACATAGTAAGTAGCTCAGTAAGGAGAATAGATACTAAAGGAAGTATGCACAGCCTGTGCTTCCAGATGCTAATGTCAGTTCTAGCAGTGGCTCTGCCTTTAATGCAGCAACTTAGGTTTGGAGAAGTTGTATAGAAAAATGGTAATCATATCGAATGAGGTCTATATACATACAAAGCAATAATACCATCACTCAAATGTGTACTATTGAGGTCTGAAATTATAATTTGCTTAATACCCTTGAAGGAAAGCTGTGTAGAAGTGTGATGTGGTCATTATTATTTAGCAGCATCAAAATATTTGGGCTGTCAGTCATTGAATCAATCCAACTCACGCTAAGAGTTAACAAAAAATCATTACTATCTACTGACTTTCCAGTGGAATGGCCTTTGTATTATTTATGAGTCTCAATACATGAAATATTGCAACCATGCTTTTCAAATTTGAAATTGCAAGTCATTCCAGCTAAAAGATCAGATTGACTGAATTGTGTGCAGGTATTTTCTTGACAAGACAAGATGAAATCATGTTATCCAAAGAAAATACTGCAACCTGATTTTTTTTCCCCACTACTCTCTTTTCTAGTAGAAAATTTTGCATTTCAAGGCTGCAAAGTTCTGTCCTTTTGACTCCCTCTTTATTCTTTTGAAATGCAATTACTGTTCAATGAAATGCTATTTCTCTATCCTGTTTTTACAGCTGTTTCATGATGTACTGCACAGTGTCATAGTTTAATAACGTTGCTAAATTTTCTTCCTGTATCAATCTATCAAAATCTTATAATGAAGTGAAATGCAAGTATCATAGTAATTTTGGGTGTTGTTTTGCAAACGCAGGACAATCTCTGCAAAGACGCACCACCAGGCAAATAACTTCAATATATTTGAAGGAATGGTCTGCCATGGAGTCCCAGTTGCGACAGTTTCTAGAGGCAAAGTGGTTTATGAAGGCGGAGTTTTCAATGTCACAGCAGGAGAAGGCAAATATGTCTCCCGTCCACCATTCCCTCCATATGTCTACAAACGAGTCAGGCAGCGGGAGCAGGTTAATTAAACTAATAAATCTCTGTAATGACTTGTACAACATGAGGATAACTAGCTCTTGGGAAGAGAGGTTTGGGGATTCAATGGTAATTTTCCTTACTAATCAAAATATGTCAAGGTGGGAGGAAATGAAACTAGAGAACTCAGTGTTTATTGCTCTTTATCTTAAAGAAAAAATATCATAAACTAGTTCCTGCTCTTACAGGAGTCTGTACAACTCGTGAACTAAGCCTCAGTACTTTCTAAAATAAACATGTCCCAGTTGCAATAAAAGTGGGCAAAGTTTCACTCCTGAGCAATCCGACCAGCTCCTGCATTCCATCACTAATTTCACTGACAATCAGAGAACCTTAAAATCTGTGGGGAGAAATCTTGCACCAAGGAAGAAATCAATAATTTTCTAACTCTTTTGTGGATTAGATTTTTGGAGCTAAACCCTGCAGAATATTAAACACTTTGCTGTGTTACAGCTAGAGAGTGTTAAAAGCTAAACATGTGCAAAGCACACAGATGGACCAGGCAAGATAGCTCTATTCAAGCTCTTGTTTATTTTTTTTAAGAGAAATGTTACAAATACATGAAAATTGAATTTCCAATGCCTATTTACTGTACAAGCATTCATGATGCTTTTGTGTCCTTAATGTTACTTACTATGAATAGGATTTTCAAAAGCACAGAGAGTAAGTAAATTTTAAAATGTACCTGAATCAGTGGAATTCACTGCAGGATCTGAAAGCTGATTCAGACTAATATCCATGTGAGATATGGCCCAATGAAAATCTTCCAAGATAACTGTATATTTCTGTCTGCTATTGTCTTTATGGACTGAGAAGAGCACACAAAAGTGGCTGAATGAGGCTTTCTTCTAAAGACCACATTTTCACAAGAGTGAGCTGCCTACAAGTTCATACACATAATTAGTAGATAACCAGTATCAAAATTAAATTAAATTTATAATAAATTTGATAATTATACAATTCTGAAAGAATTCCATGAACATAGTGTTTTCCATTTCCAATCAAAAGTAGGAAAATTTTCTCTCAAGCCAAACATCAATTGCAGCATGCCTTCAGAAGTGATTTTTCAAACAGCTCAGCCTCCTGTAGTCAGGAGCTGGAATAGTGGATGATAGATATCCAGGCAAGGCAGAATTTGCTTTGTTTTATTCATATGTATTAACATGTCCTACCTGTATTAAAAACATCACTGGAAAATGTGAATACTTTAACAAAGAGAAGCATCCATTAAATAAGGTGGAACACGGTCATTTGCTTCTTTAAAGAAATGAATTTAGAATTGCATTATTACAGTGTTGAACAGATCCAGCCACCCAGCTCCTGGTGAAAGCTGAGAACTGAACAGTTTAATCCCAGTGCCAGGGATCTTTTTCAGAGAGAAGTTTGATGAAAGTATTGGGATACATTACATAACAAGCTGGATCATCATAGGACTGCTATTTTAATTGTGTCCAATCAGCAATTTCAAGGGGAAGACAAAGTAACAAGAAATTTAAAATATTTTATTGCAGGTCTGTCAGCCTACTCCTGTCAAGAGAGCACCATATACAGGCATGGTCTCAGGAATATCCATCACACAAAAATAACACGCTTATTCATCAGTTCCTCATGCAGGTAACTATCTAATGCTACCCTGAAACTTCAAGAAACCAAAAGTGTAGCAGGCTGTCTAGACAGTGACAGGCTTGTCTGAAACAAGCCCTCTCAGAAGCCGAGTTGTCTTGGTATCTCAAATTCGATGAAAAAGTGTGGCAGCTCAGGTATGGAGAGCATCTTTCTGATTACAGCGTCATTTGAAAAGTTAAGTTGAAAGAAACAGATGGAGTTTAACTGCTAGACTGAGCTGTGAGTATGAAGGCTCATAGAAAACCTGAGTTCAGTTATCAACAGGAGTACAAAGCATGAATGTTTGGGTGTAAGTTTACAGAAAAAAAAAACAGAACCACCACCAAAAACAGCTTGATGTAAAAAAAATGAATTTGTTGGTGTCCCTGTGTTACAGAAAATAACCCCCCAACAAATGTGCTGTTTGGGTTAAGCTGATAGATTTGTTTTGCAATGACAAAAGCTGTCTTCATGAAAAGAAAAGGCTCCAGAGAGACCTTAGAACAGCCTTTCAGTACCTAAAGGGATCCTCTGAGAGAGATGGAGAGGGATTTTTTTTATATAAGAGCTTGTAGTAGTAGGACAAGGGGGAATGGCTTTATTCAGAAAAGAGAGTAGGTTTAGATTAGATGTTAGGAAGAAATTCTTTACTGTGAGGTTGGTGAGCCCCTGACACAGGTTGCCCAGAGAAGTTGCAGATGCCCCATCCCTGGAAGTGTTTAAGGCCAAGTTGGATGGGGTTCTGAGCAACCTAGTCTAGTGGAAGGTGTCCCTGCCCATATCAGGTGGGTTGGATTTAGATAATCTTTTAGGTTCCTGCCGAGCCAAGCCATTCTATGATTCCATGAATAGTGGTGCTGCAGTCAGTGACAGCAGTGGTCTAATGGCTGGCTGAGTTAGTGTCAGCTCATCTCTGCTAACAGGGGAATAACACCCGGCATCTCCCCTTCCCTCCTCTCCAGTGTTCAAAGTGTGCAGCTTGGTTATTGACAGTCTCTCACCTGTATATGCCCTGGTGCTCGGCAGATCTTTCTGTGAGCTGATTTCTTTGCTAAGCCAGCAGAAAACAATTAGCTTCCTTTTTCTGGGTTAGTTTTTGGTTGCCTTGATGAGTTGAAGTGTGTCCTAGAAGAACCTACCAGAGATCAGCACAGTGCAGCTTATGGATGGGGTAAGGCAGCTGGGGACAAGGACTAGGTGACAGCACTTCACTCTTTAACAGTTCAGCAAATGAAGGAAATGCTTCAGGAAGAGGTAAAAGAACTAGGTAAGACCTTCAGCAAGCCCAGTTGAGCCATGATGCTGCTGTATGCCAACTGCAGCTTTAATGTTTTCTGCTACAGCAGAGGAGTTGATTAATATGGTTTGGGGGAACAGTGGGTGGCAGTAAGCATGACAAAATCCAGGCTGAGGTTTTGGGTGCGTGTGTGTACCAACAATAAGACCAGCTAGTTTGAGGGATGATTTCCCAGCAGATGAATATAAAGCCCCAGCTTGCACCTCACATAAAATAGGTCTGTTCTTAGTGTTAATTTTCCACATTTCATTGTATCATTCCTTTAAAGCTACTTTACAGTGAACCTCATCCAGGGCATCAGCAGCAGTAACGGAGTGCAGCATCCTATTTGTTTTCTCTGTCATAAGGGAGAAAGGTTTTCTAATAGAGAGGACTAAAGGCTAAAGCTTCAATAGACTGAGGGAGCAATAATCGTTCTTTCTAGCTCCTGGCACTGTTTCTCCATTATTACCTCTCTGAGTGACAAATTGCAAAGAAGAGATTTTCTTTCGAAAGATTATATCGTATTGTATTTTTCTTCTCTGTAGATAAAAGCAAATGAAAATGACCCTGCTGTCCCCAACAAAGCAGTGCCTTCTGGGTCCAACAATCAATCCACAATCAACTTCTCAAGAGCCAACATGAAACAACAGTAACCAATAAACACTATACTTGGCTTCCTACACAAAAGTTGTCATTGCAATTTCTCTGTAAAAGGAATTTTGTTATAAGAACTGGAAAATTCTTTTTTAAAATGGAGTATTAATAAAATAATAACTACAATTATAATGTGGCAACAACTGTGTACATTCTTAAAAGTATGTAAGTTTGGGGGTGGTATTTCTTAATGTTTATCCTTAGAAGGTATCAGCTACTCAGTAAAGTAAAAGCAATGAACAATGGTCTTTCAGCATTTTCTACATTCTTACTCTGTTGGGTCACAGGACATGAATCGTAATTCTTCACATTCGCGTGTTAGGAAGATCTCTGTTGTGCTTGGCAATGTGGTGAATTCTGATAGCAGATTCTGAATTTTATTTTTTAATTTTTCCCTTCCTGGAAGGAGTCAGGTACAGAGAAACGTTGATTTGGGAGAACACTCATTATTTTAGAGCTGCTGCCACATCTCCATGTCACTGTCTTTGAAGAACTTTGTATATTTTGTCCCTGCCAACTACACCACCAAGCATTTCTTGGTGTGTTCAAGTATTCCCTTTGTTGCACCCCAAGCAAACCTATGCTAACCATACTCTTGAATCTACAATACTGTTTTGTGTTCTGTCTTTGTGGAGAGACACACACCCATCACTTGAAGGCTTATGAAGTGGGATAACCAGAGCAAAACCATAATGCATTAATGTAAAAAAAAAATTTTTTGTTGAAAATGTGATTTTTTTTCCCAATGTAACTCATACTTTGGGTTTTTGTAGGATAGAATTCCTAATGAAAAAAAATCTCATTTGCTCAATTTATTTGATTTCCCTTTTGAAACTTCACTGTGTTTTTAGGAGCATGATTCTGTTACCATGTCTAGACAGGTTTTGTCTTTGAGAACTTGAATGTTGCATTTTCATATGTAGTAGCTGTTCTTTTTAAGCATCTGGCACTGGAGAATATTTAAGAGAGTGTCATGGTTTAATCCCAGCTGGCAGCTAAGTACCACATAGCCAATTGCTCAATCTCCCTCAGTGAGATGGGGAAGAGAATTGGAAAAGTAAAAGAAAGAAAACTCGCTATTTGAGATAAAACCAGTTTAATAGGTAAAGCAAAAGCTGTGCACACAAGTTAAGCAAAACAAGGAATTCATTCTCCGCTGCCCATTGGCAGGTAGATGTTCAGCCATCCCCAGGAAAGCACTCTGAATGTCCATCCCCTCCTTCTTCCCCAGCTTAATGTGCTGAGTGTGGTGTGGGTTATGAGTTGTCACAGCTGTGTCCCCTCACAACTTTTTGGGCATCCCCAACCCCTTCTCTGGTGGGGCAATACCAGACACAGAAAAGGCCCTGAAGAAGTGTAAGCACTGCTCAGCAATAAAAAAAAAGTATCCTTGAATTATCAACCCTGTTTCCAGCACAAATCTAAAGCATAGCCCCATACCAGCCACCATGAAGAAAATAAACTCTACCCCAGCCAAAACCAGCACAAAGAGAAATGAGAGCAACACAAAATCACCTATACAGTGAGTTTATGGTCTTATGTGTAGAAACAGTATAACCTGTACTTCTGTGCAACTCAAAGACCAAACAGACACAAAAAGTGTTGCCTATTTTAATACAGACACAATAAACATATGATAATTACTATTACTTTTAATTTGATAGTGCAAAGCAGACTCATGGTTCCTACCATACGCACAGGCAGCCAGCGATGGTCAGTAGTTCTTGTCTCTAAATAACAAAGGAGGATTTTCTCTCTAAGATGATGGAAGATAGTCATGGGGATGGTCAGAAGATCTAGTACAGGTTGCCATTTCTCAGGTTGTCTTTGGGGTTGCAGAACAGCAGAACCAGGAATCCAGCACTATTACAATGACTATTACAAGGAAACAGTTCACTAGTCGGTATAGACTTCTGTACTGCCATGTTCTGTATCTCAGTTTGGGATGAGATGGGTAGTTTTCTTGCAATGCAAGTTTGTCTGCTTTGACTACAAAGACTGCACAGGATATCTACCAATGGTGCATACGTCTCCTCTGCAGCTCCCTTCCACCTCCATCTTTGCCTCTCAGGACTGTAACTTTTTTGTGTGAAGGATGCCTGTCTTTTTTATGTTTTGTCTCATCAAGAGTGCAAATCAACCATGAATCCATTCTTTCTAATTAATCTTTTGCTACCTTGTAAGAAGAGGAGGAATATGGTAAGAGTAAGGGAAAAAGCAGGGAGAAGAAAGGATCCATCTCTACCTTTAGCAATAACTTATATTTGTGTGGAGTCTTTAATCTGAGACTTCAGGTTTTAACAATTATTAGAACCTTGAAACTGCATGATACACCTGTGTGACAAGTAAATATAATTAGTATCAGTTTATAGTTGTGAGAATTATGGATACTCAAGGACCTGAAATCACTCAGGTGGTTGAATATATTTTTTTTGCCTTATGTTCAACATCCAGTGTTGGCTTAAGTGAGTTGCTCAAGGCCAAAATAACTCAGTTATGACAATGATACCCAAAAATAAAGGCTGCCAGTCCTTTGGATACTGTGGGCATGCCTCAGCCTTTCAAATGTTCTTTGGGCTCTTGTGATACCTACTAAGATCAAAGTGATATAAAAAATTGCAGATCATGAAAGGAACAAAGTGATTTTTCTACAAACAGGTGTTTTCACAGTGTGCTAACAGTAAATAGTTTTATCAGTTATATAAACACCCATTTTGTAAACTGAAACCTCCAAACTATGAATGTGTATTATCTATGGAAAAATGTATGAACTTTTTAGGTTTCCTACTGATTTTTATTAGAACTGAGTACGCATATTCCTGTATAATTAGCAAAGGATTCCTGATCCCTATGTTGGTACTTACTGCTTGGTATTATGGACAGTTCTCCTGGTAGAAGTTATTCTTTCACAGAATCATAGAGTCAGACAGGTTGGAAAGGACCTCTGAGACCATCAAGTTCAGCCCTTGATCCACTACCACCACAGTTACTAGACCATGGTACTAAGTGCCACATCCAGTCTCTTCTTAAATACCTCCAGGGATGGAGAATCCACCACCTCCCTGGGCAGCCCATTCCCATAATCATATGACTAAAGAATTAATCACTGGTTCATGTTCTCTTTATATTGAAAGAATCCATATGAAGTGACAGAATTTTATCAGAAGTGACTAAGGGAAAGCCAGACCTATGAGATGGTCAGACCATTTATGTATGAGCTGTAATATCTAACAAGTATATTGCAGCTAATATCTTCAGAATGGGAATAAATTTTAAATATCTGATAAATAGGTTCTTACATGAAGCTAATGTCTGGAGTCTTTGAATGATCAACAAACAGAAGGAGACAAACCAGAGTGGAATGAATTAGTCTTGGAAGAAGGATAACACTTTGTCTGAAAAACCTTAGACAAATAAAGTCTGGTAGAACCTAAACAGAAGATATGACTGACTCTTAGTGTTAAGTGGACTTTTGAAGATTTTTACTACCATTTCAATGTTTGCACCACACATCCTAAATAATAATTGGGTATGTAGGTTCCTGAGCAAATTTAGCCTTTGGGATTTAATTAATATACAGATCCTCCACAAAAGTTTTCATACACGATTCTAGTGGGTGTTCCTACAGCACTTCTACCTCTAGCAGACAGTGCTCTTACTCACTAAACCTCCAAGGGTGCTTCAGATGCATGATTCCAAGCACCTGTGTAGTGAATTGTGGTCAAAATTGATTTCTGTCTTTTGCCCACTTTACACACACACTTCCAATATTTCTCAAGGTGTTATGGCTATAGAAGTGTGTGCTTCAGAACGCTCAGTCTAGACCAGGAGGCACCTCTGGGCAGTCATGCATGATAATGCCAGTTTAGAGCAGCTCATTCTCTTCATCCTCATTTTGGAGACACCACAAGGGGGAAGCTGAGTTGAGCACCATGTATCTTTTTAGAAACATTATACAAGACTTAAAATTCTGATTGTCAGTTAGTTAGAAATCTACATGCAAGCCAACATGAAAAAGTATGAAAGTTAATGGAATAGAAAATGGAACTGCAGGATGCTAATGCAGGAAATGCCTATATTTAACATTCTGTCCTCATCTGCTCCAGTACCACAGGATTTTACCTCTAATTTTGAATTACAAATCTCAAATGTAAAACTGCACAAATTCAATTGAACTACAAAGGGACAAACCTTTAAAAGCTATTATATTTTCATTCATAGGCAATTTTTCATAACACATTCAGTTAATTGCTTTGTTTATATTTGTCATACTGTGCAAGTAGTGAGTCAAACTGCAGACACAAAAGAAATATATTAAACTTCATTATGTTATACCTCTTTTCAAAACTGCAACATTATGGCATATAAACTAAACTGAATATGTGCTGGAAACTGTTAAGGATCTATTTTTCTTAACATTGCATGAGGAATTAATGAGGTAACATTGACCACCTCAAGCATCTAAATCAATGGTGACAGATTAAAAATCCACTTAGAGCTATCATCAATAAATCCAGATAACACACAAAAAAATAAAATTTAAAAATCTTATGGAGGGCACTATTCTTCTTTCTCTTTGTCTGTCATTTTAAATTGATCGTGTTCAAGAAACATATGAAAATTTAAGGAACTACCACAAGCAAAATTGTGATAAATGGAAACATGCCAAGAAAAAAGGTCAAAGAAAAAATGACAGAAGAAACTGTGGAGATTAATAACTTAGTGGGAGACACAGTCAAGCGCACACTGAAGTGATAAGTGAAGCTTCATATTAACTGTGATCAGTTCACAGTCATAAAATTTTTTTTAAATGGACTAATCACTTTTTCAAAAGTCTTTATTGGATGCTTTTTTTCTGACGCTTCTCTAAACTGTAACTTTAAAATTATACATTTTTGAGGACCATCCTGGGAAGATATGATCATTACTCACTTTAAAAGGAAGATACAGGAGCATTTCTAGTGCCTAAGAGAATACAGAACGAACATAAAAAATTATATTGTAAAAAACATACTAAATATTGCTCTTCTTAGTTCTGTATTTGTATTACAGTTAGAGTATCTGAAACATGACAGTAGACATATTCTGACATAAACAAAATATTATCTTAGCAAAATAAAGGTTTTTTGGCTGCCAACTAATGAGCTACTTTACAGCACAGCAAAAAGGAAAATAGAGAAAATTATAGATCTAGTCCATGGAGGTGGTCCTGGTACAGACAGAGAACATGAGAAAATCAGTTATCATTACAAGAATTATCTCATTTGGAAAAGTTCAGTCAAAAAGCAGCAGGCTCTCATTTGGGAGAGATCTTTGTCATTGCAACTTGCATTTCTATACATTTACATTGCAGGTGCTTGAATTTAAACCTCAGTTTCATGAGTGACTTCTTACATATGCCAGTTTTAATGAGAAGTTTCCGTGGGTAATTACTTATTTTCTGTGGTGAGAAACAGCATAAAAGGGTGAAAACTGGCCAGAAGGGCATTGTGGGTCTGTCAGAGAGGGTATCTTCAGGTCTTAGACAGCACCATAGGGTGACAAACAGTAACAGCATACTGGGTTTCATCAGAAAGAGTAGGACCAGCAAATCAAAGAGGGGAGTTGTTTCCCTTCACACAGCACTTGCAAAGCTTTATCTGAAGAATCAGATCCCCTTTTGAGCCACACTGTACATACAAGACAGGTACTGATATTCTGAAGAAAGTCCAGTGAAGAGCTACTGAAGTGGTGAGGGGGGCTGGAGCATGTGCCACAGCAAGAAGCTGAAGGAACTGATCCAGCCTTGAAATTAAACCTACCCTGAGAAGGAGGTCAGACCAGATGACTTTTGGAGGTGTCTTCCAGGCTGAATTTTACTGTGATCCTATGATTTGTAGAATCAAAATCAAATTTCAGAGCTTTGTGGGCCTTGCAGAAAAAAACAAATAGTACCTTGGAGACAATATATGCAGCTGAACTCATTCAATAACCTGTCTATAGGGTGCATCTCCATTTTTATAGGCAAGCATTAGCTTTTTAGGGAGACTGCAAGTACTGCATTTTGTCTAGTTCATGCTTATAATATACTTCTTGCACAAATCAGTTAGGCATACCAAAGCAGACTCAGTTATCCTGTGATTCTCACCACTGACAAGTGCTCATATATTTCTCATCTGACTTTCCTTGTGGCCCTTATTTCCTCTGTGTCACTCATTTTCTTATCCAGCTTAGCCATGCTGGCAACTTTGACAGTCTGAGTGCACACAGTCCAAAGCTAACAAGTGAAGCTTATCAGAAGTTACCCTTTTTTTGTGCCTCTGATCACAGAACTTGAACTTTGTTCCCTTTATCTTTTATCAAAACAAACTTTCAAATCCTTTGAAGTACAGTAGCCTCAAGAGTGCTGGTATCAGCCGTTCTCAATCACACAGGGCTACAGCTATTTTCTCACTGCTTCTTTGTGCATGGTGTGGGAAAGCACTGCTTGAATGAGACAAATAGAAAAATGTTACAATACCCCTTTACAGCAAAAACATAAAAAAGGAAGAGTCTGCTGAGACTCTTGCACTTGAAAGGATGTCCTTGAGTGATTTAAGAATAGTCTGACATATTATGGATATAGTACAATTCAAAGATGAATTAGGTACTTAATGCAAGCTGTATCAGAACTGTGAACAGACTTTTTGGCTGAAATCTCCTGTCTTATTTAGAATGTTCTTGCTGTTTAAAATTACATATAAAGGATAATATTTACTTATATTTAGTGTTTCTTCTTTCAGAATGTGTTGTCAGGCAATATCTGTACTTCCAAGGTGAGACAGGACTGTGCACTGCTTTTCACAGCATTCAGCATCTTAAAGAATTGGACAGTGCACTGCTGGAAATGTTCTTTATTTTGATGAAGGGAAAAAAAACTATAATCATGCATGCAGAAGGTGAACCATGTCTGCAAATATTTAGCACACAAAGAAATCAAAGCAGAATCATATTATGGACATTTAAAGTACGGTATATCACTTGAAAAAAACACCCCAGATGATGCAGACTGATAAAAGGTACTGAGGAGAAAAAAAAGAATAACAACAGTGATTGGCAATCTGTGACATGCCAAGTGAACAGTGGGAGTGCAGGAAACAGTGTGTGCTTTTTAGAGAAAATTTGCTATGCAGAGGTAGACCTTGCAGTCAAGAAGGATTGAAAGCATAGATGTCAGAGACTGATGCAGAGAGCACCACTGAGGGCTACTATCAAGTCTGGAAAATAATAGTGAGAAGAAAGTAGTGAAGAGAACACAATCTCAGAGGCCTTAGGACAATAAAATAATTGTTTAAAGTATATTACCAGATATTTTCCTGGTTTGGCATCATATGTATCTATTATACGAGTATTTTTGTAGCTTGAGCTATAGTGGAAATTATACCAAAAAATGTGAAGGAATATTGTGAAATGAGTTATAGAGGAAGTCTGCAAATAACAAATTCATAACAAATGGCTCATAATAAGATGAAATGTAATGCATTATTCTGTACAGTCATTTAAGAGAGATAAATGAATTTTAATCAAGATTAAAACAGATATTATCTTACTCCTGTTCTTGTTAAGGAAATACTTTACGCTTTTCATTTATTGCTCATTTTTTAAATTCTTGCTTTCTTTGTTGATGTCCAATTTTTCCCAGACACCAAATTAAAGTCACAAATACTTATAATTCTTTATCTGATCACACTTGGATTTTAACTCTGTGCTGAATTCAATGGGTCAACATGTATAAGCCATTAAACTATGTATCTAAAGAGATAAATGATAGAAAAAAATCACTAAAGAAATATAAGAGTATGCAGAATATTTTCAGAGCACATTAAGGAATAAAATGAAAAAATGAAACATTTTCTTCTGCTTCACGCTATGTTACAACAATCATGTTCCTGTTTAACTTTATTAAACACTTATTAAGCCATTTCACCAGGGTGTAATGAAGACATTGGAATGAAAATGAGGGACTATGTGAATCCAATTTTTTATTACAGAAATTCAAAGCATATTCTACAAGGATACATGAAGAACATTTTTATCTGCTTCAACAGGAGAACTCCAAGCACTGTAACCAGAAGGATCACTATAGAATTTTTCACCAGGAAGAAGTCTGCACAGGCTTTTCAGGGTTAGCAAATATGTGCGCTATGAAGTCCTGTCCCTTGATTCCTGTCACAGAATGCTGTGAGTGCAGCTCTTGTCTGATTTGAAGAGACAGCATGGAATGATTTCGTGTCCCACTACTTCCCAGGAACAGTTTCTTTTCTGAGAAGTTAGACCCAATAGTGGTAGAATTTAACTTCTGGATATATTAGCAGAAATTTGAATGCATACAGTAAAATCTCGAAAACCGATTTTATCAGTTACTGTGCTTAGGAGTTATTTGGTTTTCTTTGTTTGTTTGTTTGTTTGTTTGTTCCCTGACAATGCATTTAAATATTGATAGTTTGTGTTTTAGTAAGAGCTATGTATAAATTATAGATAGAGCATTTTGGAAGCCTACTATTAGAATTCTATTTCAACAAAACATGAATATGAAACACCTATGAGTTTACATTTTATTTCCTGAATTGAGTAGCTGTTCTATTATAGACAGTGACAATTGGTGATGTACCTAGCTAGCTAAGGAGTCAAACAATTCATACAGCAAATTAAAATAACTAGACAACAGCAGCAATAAAATGTTTTACATTTGTAAGATAACCTTATGTCCATTTATTGCCAATATTTCAAAGGGGGGAAAAGCTGAGACATAGCATTTCTGATAAGAGATTTCCAGTTTAAACTTTAACATAGTCAAGGTTATCTTATAGGATATCTAAGGGAAAATATTATAACAGAGAGGTAATACCATGTTCCCTATAGCCTTATTCGTTGAAAACATTAATGTAGTAATTTCTGCAATGAATCTGACAATTCCTGCAATAAATTTAACCACTGCTCAATGTCCAGATGAAGATGTTGTGATGAGTTGCATCCCTCAAGGGTCCATATTAGGATGAGTACTGTTTAGTGTCTTCGTCAATGACACAGAGAGGAGGATTGAGTGCACTCTCAACAAGCTTGCAGATGACACCATACTTAGCAGGGTGTTAAGATCTGACTGTTGAGAGTTGCTTCTGCCCAAATTAAGGTGCAGATGAGACCATAGGCTGAAGTCAATAGTACAGATTTTATTTGACAATAAAATATGAGGTAGGGAGATAGAAAGAAATAGGAAAGAGAAGAAAGAGAGAGTGAGGGACAGAATATGCAGCAGATAGTTACCACCTGTGGATTTGACAGCGTCCAATTGGTCCTTCCTCACCCTGGACCTCTGGATGGTAGCGGCTCCCAAGTTCATTAAAAACTTTTCTATATTTTTCTATTTTAGCAAACAAACAAATTAATGCTCATTGGCTACACAGTTATCTTGTTCCATTGGTTAGATAATTCCCTCACTTCTAATGCTAATTAGTTTACATGCCCAGTCTTTCTCATCTTTTCAGTCAGTGAGTTTTTTGAGAAGGTGGGTTGTGAGTTGGTGGTCGCAGTCTCCACCTGCTGGAATTACATTTTACCAGTCCAGTCTGTTTTCAGCACAGTTGCTGAGTTGGCTTTCCTTGTGGTCCATAAATTCTGCATTCTTTTTGTCCATTGTCAGTGATACATTCTTCTTTCCCAGCTTTGCTAACCTGCCCCTATGCCTGAGGTAACACACTGGAACATGTTTCCCAGTGGTGGTAGATGCCCTATCCCTATAAACATTCAAGGTCAAGCTGGACAGGGCTCTGAGCAACTGGACCTAGATGAAGCTATCCCTGGTCATGGCAGGGGGATTGAATGAGATGACCTTTAATAGTCCCTTTAACCCAAATTTTTCTATCCTTCTATTAATCAGGTTTCAAAAGTAGTAGTCTGCTATAAACAGTTTTAAGGCAAACAGCATCCAGAAACAACCATTAATTCCAGAAGAATACATATATCCAAGTATGTAGTCAATTCAAGGGAAACATTAAACTCTTTTCTTGCCCAGTGTGGAACAACTAAGTCATGTTAACGTTGTAACTTCTGCAGTATTTAAGGGATGGTGTTAATTAGGCTCAAAAAGGTTTTCCTCACTGAGCACAGTCTTTTCTCTACATTTTCAGGATTATTTTCCCTGTGGCACTATTTGCATCTTCTTCTATTCTATTTCTTTCCTTTTTTCTCTTTATCCTCATCTGTAATGTCACTGAAGTAGTAGAGTATTTTGCACATCTTCAGCTCTATTCAATAAATAATAAAAGTCAGAAAATGGACTTTCTTTTATTCCATTTACTGAAGTCCATAAATATTAAGCTTTATTATAGGAATTTGCGGACATTTTTAGGATTATAGAGAGAAAAGAAAAAGAGTATCTGCAGTCTGTCAGAGTAACTCATACATAATCAGAACTGAATACTGAATGAAATGAGGGAAATCTGTACACTGTCTATTGTCATTACCTATAATATACTCCTCAGTTTTCTTACTGCTTTCAGAAAGGAGGATAAATGGCTTAAATGACTGATAATGCAATGCAGAAACTTGAAATGATGGATGACCAGCTTGGACATCAAAAAATGGTATATAAGATATTCCACAGTTGCCTTGAGATATCATACAAAGTTGGAGGGGGGAGGTTCCAGTTACCAATTGTTTATTAGTGCAATTACAGTTTTAAAAGACTGAGAAAAAAATTCAAGCGTTAACTTTCAGCAAGTGCTGCCATTTACTAACAATAAATACACATGGACTCTACTCAGTAGTCTACCCCCAAATTCTTACATCCCAGAAAACTCCCAGACAGAACTGCTTTGTATCTCTGCTGGCTTTATGACCAGAGGTCAAGTCTGAAAGCTGAACCTTAAGGATTTCAAAGAAATCTGCTCTGGGGGACTTAACACCTTAATATTTAGGTCTCATTCATGAATTAGCATTTAAACGTGGGTCAATAGTTCACATCTGAGTTGAGCACATGCACCATGCAGAACAGGGTTCTCTGCCACAGTCATGCTGTGTTTCTTGCATCCTTCATCATCCATTTTAAGTAACAATGCATACTTTTCCTGTTGCCTCAAGTGTCACAGATTCTAATAAAAATAGCATTAGAACGTATAGATCTATTAATAGCTTAAGTATAAGATTACTTAATCTGCAAGAAGCTTGGCTCCTGGATAAAATCAAATAGAGGGATAACAATGAAAACAGAGAAGAAGCATTCAATGTATGTAGAAAGTATATTTATGTAGCAAATTTCAAGTGTGATGTAGAGTGAAAAATTAAAAAAGAAATAGCAAAGTATAGGGTATGACAAAGTATATTTCTCATTTTGCAGAAACAAGTTCCAGCTTTGTATTTGTCTCAGTAAGGTGAAGTACAAATTTTAAGTAACTCTTAGAACTTACCCTAGATAGCATGTGTCAAAATTAATTTTTAATTCTGTGCCTATCTGTAAATAATGTTGTTTTAATACTCATAAATACATTCAACAGTCTATTTTACCAACATGTACCTGTGGTGGTGCATCCTCCCCCCTACCCCTTACAGACTGCACTATGATCTGAACAATGCTCATTAGGCCTTGGCCTTGACAACACTTGGGCTGAGCTCTTCTGAGCTTATCAGAAACACTGTCTGTTCCTAGACAGTGTTGTGATGTCTAATGAGTTCCTTGCTTTTCTAATGGAGAAGTTTCTCTTGGAAACTTTTTGCCCGAATAACATTTTCTTGTTCTCTCATTTTTAAAGTGTAAGAATTAAAAGTATGGCCGAGGTGAAAGGTTATTATGACTAAACCCCACTCTCTTGTGACCCTATATACAGGGGCTCAAAACAAGATCCATTGAGCTCTCCTGGGCCATAATGGGCTGCGACCAGAGACCTCCCTCTGAGCTGGGACACTCCTCAGAGTCAGCAACGTTCATGTTCTCTGTTTCTTGGGGCATCCCAACTGATGGATCCTGGGCTGATATCTCACTCCTTGAGACTCAATCCTCTGCCTGTTGAAAAGAATACAAAAACATTTAAAGTGAGCATTTCACAGAACTCAAGGGAAATTTTTCACAGACCCCTTGTACAGACTCTTTATACCTGTGTGCACAGGCTATACCAAATGTGTTAGGGATACCACTTTCTTAAATTTTTAAGTCACCCCCCATGACAACCACAGCCTCCACATACATGTTCTTGCATTTATTTCCATCCAGACTGATACTGATTTTAGATTTTTTGTGTACATTTCCTTGGTGTATTTTACCTGGTATTAAGTAGTAGAGTAAACCTTGTCATGAATTCTGTTGTGCTGTTACGTTTAAATTAAACCTTCTTTCTCTGATACCTTTGTTGGTGATTTTAGAGCGATCATAAAACACTTGCTTCATGACAGTACCCTAACACTTTGTGGATATAAATTAATAAACTTGTATTCTTCCAATATGACCACTTTGGAATTTTCTATTAGGATCAAGTAGAAACCCCACAAAAGAAAATCATCACCCCAACAAAGGGACAGTTTATGATTTGTACTAACACTCTAAGGAAATTAAAAGGAATTAAAAGAAGTTAAAAAGAAGCCTCTTCAACTGCTGAAGAGGCTTACTGAAGGTAACAGAGTAGACCGCTGCAAAGCCAAGAATAAAGCCAATACCTTCTGCACCTAAACAATTGTTTCATCCACTGTTAACCCAATGAGCAGGGTTTAAAAATCCTCTGAATTTTAGATTGTGATTTTATTGTTTCTAAAATTAAAATATCAGGAACAAGATTTAGGGAGAAATACTTAATAGAAAGATCACAATAAGCAGTAATGATCTCTGGTATTTATCAGAGTTTTAAATATCTTTTGTTCTAAAAAATTTGTTCAAAGCAAACAAGAGACAGAAGCCATTTAATGCAGTTCTTTTCTTGCAGAGTCACCGTATTGGTAAATCTGCTTTATATTTAATTAAATGATTGCTAATTACAGTAAAAAATCAAAAGTAATTGTAATTTGATTAACATTAAATTAATGGCCTGAGGGAATTCACCTTTGTTTAGACTACAGTATTATTAAGAAAAAAATTATTTTCAGAAAATGCTTGATCTACTGAGCATAGAAAATGTGAAAACATCTCATGCAATTAGATGATCAAGGACAGAGTCATATTATATTGAACTGCAAAGCAAGTCAAGTGGGATATGCAATAATATCAGTCCAGTAACATAAACCCACTGTTGCTAGGAGCTTTGATATCAGCCAGAAATATGCTGAGAAAATTAATTAGAGAAAAATCATTACTGAAGACATAATGTCACCGATCTTCATTATCCATCATCCAAAAAAGGGCTCACATAATTTAATAAATTTTGTTATTAATATGGAAACATAGATTAATGTTTGCATAATAATGATAGATTTCACTGGTTGCTGTCAGCATCCTTAAAAAATTAGTTACAACCTCAAAATGTAGCAAATTATGGAAATCACTACCTAAATTAAGCTAATTTGCACAGAAGAGTTAATATTCATGTTTTCCACCCTGGTTTGTTTCTTTTCAATGTGAATGCTGCATAAATATTTACCTTATTTGCGTGTGCTTCTTGTTTGTTTCATTTGCTTATGTTGACACACTTGCAGTTATTTTATAATAACTCTGTCTCCAAGGTCTCTTTTGCTGTCTTAGAACAAGATTTTATAACTATTCAAAGTAACAAAAGAAAAAATGTTATTTCCCTTTTCTTCAGAAAACTTGACCCCTGCTGACAGAGCAGAGAGAATAGAAAGAAAGTCACCACTGACATACAGTGGGTGTGCAGCACACTCAGCCTCCTTCAGTATAATAAGCTAGACTGTGAGTGATAACTGTGTACCCATTTGATCTGTATGAAAGCTCATCACAGCGATGGTCTCTGCAGTGGAACAAAAGCAAAGGTGCTAAAGGCATGACTTCCAAGAGGGAGCAGGAGTAATTAGATCATAAGTGGCATCACAGTTTTCCCAAATACAGTGTTTACTGGAGATTTGTTTTTCTTTTGTATACTTCCTTCTACTTTCAGAACAAAATAATCATTATCATCTCTCAGAAACTGTAATCTGTGCTACCATTGCACAACGTTGTCAGTATATATCCTAGCTATTCTGTGCTCTCTCCAAGACAATAATTTTACATAATCCTAGAAAAAAAAAATTAGAAGTCATCCCGTCTCTTCCTTGGAAGTCTTCAAGTCCAAACTCCTAATCAAGACAAGGCTAAGTGAAAAATTAGAGTAGGTTGTTAAAGGATGTCCAGATGAGTTTTGAAAATCTCCAAGTATGGAAAGTCTGAAAACTCTTTGAACAACCTGGTCCACGATTTAACAACTCTGATTATGAAATTCTCCTTACATTCATCAGAAATTTCCAACAGCTTGTGTTTGTTGCCTCTGGTACTACCCCTTTGAACCTCTAACATGAACCTGGCACCATCTTCTCAAGAACCCCCTTCCTTAGGCCATGGAAGACTGCAATTAGATCTGTCAGGAAGTTGCAAGTGGAAGCAGGATGCAACGGAGGCAGAGGTAGTTGTGTCTCAGGCAAGTGCCCATTACCACAGATCTGGTGATGGTAACCAAGTTCAGCAAGAATTCAAGTAACCAAAGAGGTCCCTGTTGATAAATCAGGCCTACAGTCATCCCAGGAAGTTGAGTTCACAATTCAGGGTCAAAATAGATCTGGAAATAATTAGTCAGGCTTAGACAACATACAGAAGTTGCCAGACAAGTCCATTGTGATGAGACAAGTCTGAGGTCAAACCTGGAAAATCTGTGAGTTACCCTTAGTGACTGGATCAAGGATGTGTACAGCCAGCCTTAACATCTGTAAGGCTACTGCAACATAGTTCAGGCCAGGACCTTACACACACAAAACCTCAGCTTAAAAACAGCTTACACACAAAGGAAGGGACAAGCATCTAATGAGGCTTCCCAGCAGAGGTATTTCAGGCAGCTAGTCCACTGATTCTTCTTCCAGACTTCTCTTGAAGACCTCTAAGGAGGTCATCTGAGGCTTCTCAAATAGCCCTTGTTATCAGGGAGCTGGCTTTTGAGTGCAGGCAGCCAAATGCTGCCCTTTTACCACTGTCAGTGGAAACTGTTTTCCTGGGCTCCCTACTGATAAGGTCTATCCAGCATTTCACACCACCACATGAATTTACCAGCTCAGAGTTCTGCTGTCTTGTGTATTTCTACACTTTTTGTTTGTTATGCAATGAAAACATTTTGAGAGAAAGTTTTTGGGTATTTTTTCTCCATGAGGGTGTGATACCAACACAATTTAAGAATGGACTGATCTTATACACAACATAGATAACTTACCATGAGTTATTCTTCTGGTTGTATGTACAGATATAGCTATTACCTGCAAATGCACTTATGAGTTTATGATTTCCATGTGTTTCCTTCTTTCTTCCTAGAAGGCTAGTACTGAGTGAGTGGCATGAGCCTACTCATGCACCCTTATCCCAGTTTAATTGTTTAATACTACACTTGATAGACAAATATTTATGAAAACATACTAAAGTGTATGCTCTTCCACACCACAAAATTTTATATAATTGAGAAAAGAAGTGCTGATTATCAGAACGTTAATTTTTTATCCTTCTCCACATAGCTGGAGGTTTCCAGTGTCACACCTGCCCACCTTGTACCACTCAGGAGTTTATTTTTTTTCACAGGATAGTAAGATGTAATGTTGCTAAGCTAAATGTTAGACCAGTAGGAGTGTTTATTCCATCAGACAGAACTGTCATTTCACAGAGATTTATATGCTTCCTGTAAACTAGATGTATTGCAACATACTGAACAGGTGAAGAGTGGTGTCCAACTTATGCACAATTTTGCCCTCTCAGGGTCAAACTCTAAACATCACTGTTTCCTGCAAAAAGGTCAGCATACTCTTCCCAATGAAAAGACTCTAGGCAGGAAGTACACCTGAATGCTTTTACTGCCTTGTCATGTTTGTTGATTTTTAAAAAAACACCAAGAACTTCCATTTTTAAGAGTTTTTTCTTTAAAGAACAGAAAGACTGTCTCTTAAGTCTCCTTTCAAGAAAAAAAAATCTAGAAAAAACTCTCTGTCTAGACTTTTCAAAGTTGGAAATTATAGGAAAAGCAATCTTAGGTAATCTACTGTAAAAAATCATGCTATTAAAAATAATTCTTCTGTTTTGAGGGCTGTTGTTACCTATAACAGTATTCTCCAATTTAAATCTAGAAGAAATGTCATTTAAATAAAAAGGAATATCCTGGTAATAACCTACAGAAGGCTGTTAAGTCACATCCATATGCAATTATATGCTCCATGTGTAATTAACTGTATCTAATAAATGCTCAGGCAAAATTTAGGATTCTAAGTAAACACTGACATAAAAAAGGGATTTTTACTGTGTCCTGCTTACTGTACCATCTGGAAGCATGGGAAATTTTCATTCCTATCATTGTTAAAAGGAGCATTTCCATAGATACGTAAAGGCTACTTCAGTAGGAAAAACACAAACTTATCCTGGATACCATTTCTTCCTCTTTCTCTCAGTTCTTCACATAAGGAAATAAGTTGCTTCAGACAGGCTTCTGAGCTCCACTGATGGAGACTTAAACAGGAGTGTCTTCATCGTTCATTTCTGAACTATGGATGTTGCATTGGGAGGAATTATTCTCTAAGTTTTCCTGTAGGTAGTAAGTGCTCTTTCATCATATATGCATATTGTCAGTAGTGGATTGACATGGACATCATTTATGAAAGGAAATGTTTAAACACATGCACAAGCAAACAAGTCAAAATAGAAATTTTAGTCCTTCAGGACTTGACATTTTGCATTTAAACAAGTTCACCAGGGTCTCCTGAGGAAACTAAAAGGGAAATGTAATGAAAACATATATTATGCTTCCTTCTTTTATATTATAAAAAATCTGAGTAAATCAAATAACGAAATAGGTAAGACTATGTCTCAAAAAGTCAGTAGTATTTTACACTTTTAAAATGTGCATCTGTGAGAGAAGAAAATATTGTTTCTATTTTGCTTTTAGAATTCAGTGAATTCTCAGATTTTTTACTTGTTTTCCATCCATACTAATAGCCTCTGCACTACATTATACAGTAAATTTGTTCAATTTGTAATTAATTAATTAGAAATCATACGTTAGGGTAGACAAGCCAAAAAAAAGTTCCATGAAAAACATTGCTTAATGAAACCATGTCCTTATAAGAAGCAATGCTCAGTTTTGCACTTTTCTAGCCACTGTTTTAAAAATTAAAATATATTAAAAAATGGTTAATGTACTTAATCATAATATTTAAACCTTTACTCAGATACTATAAGACAAATTCAGCCACATAATGAGTATAATGTTCAGATAATAACTAAAGGTTAAATTGTAACATTTGTACTGCATTGGAAATGCTCACATAAGGAAAAGAAATATTGATTTCTCCATTCAAAACTTGTCTTTCTTTTCTTACTTATTGGATGAGAAATAAAAAAAGATATTGTTATACTATTTTAATATATAATTTGACATCACCAAAAAGGCTGAAGAGTGTAAAAAGAAAGGTCTGTACTATAGATTAGGGTTTTTCAGTATAATATTTTCAGATATGTTCTGTTAAGAAGACTGAAAAATAGGAAGCAGCAATGCAGTTACATCCAGTAACTTTAGAAATGTTGTTTGTCCAATCCTTTTGCTACTGAAGTTTTTTTTCTCCTCAAACAATAATACACACAAAAATATATTATTGATTTCTCTGATTAATATTTTAAATCACTGTAGAAGTTTTTCTGAAAGTTGGATTCAAATAAGAGGAAAGGAAATTTTTAGCTTAACTCTCAAAGGCGTTCATTATGCAAGAGAGAGACAGGAGCAAAAAAAACCAGAAACATGGATCTAGTTGGGAGAATGAGGAGCAAACTCAGTACAGAGCTTACATGATATACTTGATGAGAGAGAAGGGGTGGAAACTCATTCAGAGAAGAAGGTAACTAATCTTAAACTGAGGACAGGAATATTAAACGTAAAGAAAATCATCAGAGAGAATTAAAAAAGTGTTTTCACTTCAGAACAAAAATACTGAAGACTGCAAAGTTGTTCCCATTCAGTTTAATTCTTTGCAATTATTTTTATATCTTAAGCTTGTAAATATTGCTGACAGATTAGTGAATCCTTTTGCAGATAGCCAAGCATAATTGCTCATCTTTCTAAATTTACAGGCAGCTCCCACACACTAAATATTGCTCATAACTCAATGCAGAGAGCAATTTCAGGTGTGGGTGGCTTCTTTCTTCACTCTGGGTTGAATCCCTGCTGATACCTCAAAATAACTGTGCACGTGCCAAAGATTTCCCAGTTTTTAGGGGTTTTTTTCTTGGTTTTTTTTTTTTAATCTTTTTTCCTGTGAAGTACGCTAAGCTAATTTAATGTGCAGTGATATTCCTGTGTCATTTCCTCGAAGGTCATGAACTCCTTGCTCTCCCAAACCCACCTGTTTCAATCTGTATCAGGCTGGTGAAATGAGAACATTTTACCTGATAGATCTGCTTACAGAAATCTATTAACTTAGTCTCACACACATCCAATCTAAATAGATAGCATCTAGAAAGGCATGTCAATACAGTCTAACTTCTTTCTCCAGCCAGAGATTCTCCCAGGTCACCACACTAACTTCTGGTGTAACCCTTCAAGGGAAAAAAAAAAAAAAGGCAAAAAGTATATAGGTTTTTGAAGAAAGAATTGTATCTGGAAGCAGTAACAGAGAAAGGGAGGTACTAAAGCAAATCTTTGGTAAAAAGTAGTGCTGTTCAACAAGTATAAACCATCTAATATAAACCATCTAAAATATTTGCAGAGAAAACCTGCTTATGAAAGCCACTTAAACATAAATGAAGGATCAAGAAGATTGCATTTATTTAAGCTTACTACTTTTTAGGAAAACAAGCAACCAAACTAAACAAAAACAACAAAAAAAAGGCCTCTGACATCTATGGTGAATAGATATCTATGAACCAAGTTATAATCTAATATTATGTTTCAGATAGCAATAAGGGTATAGAACTAGAACGGACCACATCTTAGTAAGATGGATAGAACAGAAATAACTAAATGGTCTTAACTTTATAAAACTCTAACAGTGCAAACAACTAACTGATCTGTGGTGTCCTAGCATGAAAACAAAATCAGCAGATCAGTTCTGTATGTAAGAAATACAGAGATCAGTTATAGACATGAAACTGAGGGCACTTTCTCCAAGTGCAACTGTATTCACTGATGAAAGTGTACTTTGCTCTGTCCAGGTATCAAATGAGAACAATATCTGTATTCTTCTCTAGCCTCTAGAAAAAGCCTAAATTAGAACCAAAACAAGCACAAGATGGCTTTGGTGCTGTACTTATACTCTTAGCTTCAGTACGGGATTACATTTAAATCCCCAGAGTGAAGTGCTTATGTTATGTTTTGTCAATATCAATGATAATTATTATAATTATAATGCACATTCTAAATTTCTTAATTAAGGCAGAGCTTATTTGCTCATGCATTGCCTCTGTTTATTTTTTTTATTTTCTGAATCTGCATAGCTCAAGTCCTGAGAGCAAAAAGTCCTCTTGAAAATTCTTCTCAGTAAAAAAGCCTGTTCAATATATTTTATCTTGTGTAAACCCTGAAGTATTGCAAGGAGATTAAAAATATTTTATTCTTAAAAACACTTGCAATGTGCTTGCCTGGTGTGAATTTGTCCAGACCCACCCAAGCAGAGAATCTATTTCCCCTTGAAGATGAGAGACTGGCTAAAAGTCATCAAACCTGAAAGCCTCAGATTCATGTGCATGGCGACTTTGGTGATTCTTTGAAGAGCTGCTTCATCCACTGTTGTAGGGGAACTTTGTGCCATGTCATTGCTCTCAAGCATGCTGATGTTGTGCTGCTATTGCAAGTGAAATGAGTTTTTCCTCAGTCATAGAGTGAAGACAGACAGAAAACTGCTCTGGAAATGAAAAGAAACTAATTTTTCACAGTTATCCTCTGAAGCCCAAATATACCTGACTTTTACTCAAAATTCTTTCCTTTGAGAAAACTCTAAGTCATGGAAAGGAGGGCAAAGCCTTAAGTTACCACAGATGGGCTGTGCAATACAGTGGTTGTGGTGTGTTAGACAAGTTCTCCCAATAGAATCTTGGAACAATATTATATGGCTGAGATTAGATTAAAAACTTTTTACCAGTCCGCTAGGACCTGCAGGTAGCTGAACAACAGCTATCTGTATCATTTTAATGTGGATGTGAGATACAGAAATCAATGAGATATAATAAAATAGTCTGCATTGGCTAATAAGATTCTGCCTGTACATAGCAGACAGCCATCACAGACTGGGGAAGAAATACCTTCTCCCTTCATTTCTGATTACACAGCTAAATAACATTTCTAGTGGTACTCAGGTCTTTGGCTGTTCCTTGGCACCCAGGGAATTGTAAAAACCCAAGGGCATTTGTTCAATATTTCCTCTGAAAGGATTTTCTTTTGTTTAGATTGTGACCTTGCTATGCTTATTTATGCCTTTGTCACATACTTGGTTGCTTTTGTAATGGACGGGTACAGAAAAAGATTTCTGTTGTGCTTAGTTTGGGTTTGATTTTTTTTTTTTTAGCTTAATAAGTGTCTTGAAAGGTCTAGATGTATTAAAACAAAGGTTTACAAATTACTTTCTATTTCATATCAGCTTCAGCTTCAATACTCTAGATGACAGTCTATCTTCTACACAAACATCCTTACTATTAATTGAAATCTCTAGTGGAGCCTTAGTGTATTTTATTTTTAAATATGATGAAGCTAGATACACATTTGCTCTGTGTACATAGGTATTCAACAACTAAATCTTGGCAGAAGTTAAACTACATTGATCAAAAATAGTGGTATTTTCCTAAAACTCTTTACTGTTTCACTTCAGACAAATTTAGAATACCATTTAAATTATAATTTGATAATTTATATGAAAAAATAAAATATAAATAACTTTGGTATAAAATGTTCAGTAATACCTACAGGTATGCAGGTGAGTGTTTCAATGGTTTATACCTCTATGTGGTATTTGGAGATACATGTATGACTCAGTAAAAAAAACAGGAAGCTTTATTTTACCTATCTGATTTATCATGATGCGATGGATATTGGTTTGTCTTCCAGTACAGAAAAGAGTGCCACAAGCTGAAATAATTTCTTCAACTCCAAATGTGGTGGTTTGACTCTGGCTGGATGTGAGCTTCCCACCTCAGATGGACAGTGGAGAGGAAATATAACAAAAGACGCATGAGTTGAAATAAGGGCAGTGGGAGACCACTCATCCATTACCATCATGGGCAAAACAGAGTCAGCTCGGGGGAATCAATTGAATTTATTAATAATCTAAATCAGAGTAAGATAATGAGAAGTAAACCAAATCCTAAACCCACCTTCCTTCCACCCCTCCCTCCTTCCTGGGCTTAACGTTATTCCCAGTTCTCTACCTCCTTCCTCCTAGTGGCACGGGGAGACAGGGAAGGGGGGTTATGGTCAGTTCATTATATTGTTTCTGCCATTGCTTCCTCCTTAGGGAAGCTCTAGCGTGGTTTCCCTCCCACAGGAAACAGTCTTCCACGAATTTCTCCAACATGACTCCTCCCCATGGGCTACAGTTCTTCAAGAACTGCTCCAGCATGAACTCCTTCCACGGGGTGCAGTCCTCCAGGAATAGGCTGCTCTAGAGTGTGTCCCTCATGAGGTCACAAGTCCTGACAACAAACCTGCTCCATCGTGGGCTCCTCTCTTCACAGGGCCACAGGTCCTGACAGGATCCTGCTGCAGGGCGGTCACAGTCTGCTTTGGGGCACCCACCTGCTCCAGGGTGGGGCTACTCTGTGGGCTCTGTGTGGATGTCTGCTCCCCCTTTTCTTCTATGTGTTTGAACTATCAACTGGATAATAAATTAAAGTGATATGTGCCAATTTAAAATGAGTTCTACACTCCTAAATCTAGAAAAAAAAACATAACAAATGTCTTCTGTAGTGGTCAGATTTGGAGTTGTGAATTCAAGGCTGTCTTCACTGGTATTACAATATTATCAAAAAGCTTAAAAATGAGACTGAGATGCTACAGTGACAAGCAACATAAAGAAAACAGTTTTTCATCACCGCTTTGCTGTATCAGTGCACATACATTAAAAAGGAAAGAAGAAAAATATACTTGATCACAATTTTCCTAGAAAACTGGCATTATATTTTCTACACTTATGTGGGCAGAATCCTATGCGCTTGTTCCACTCCAACTGTAAATAAAAACAATGGTTTTATTAAATTTATTTAATACAAATTTTGTGGGAAAAATGAGATATCTTATTTTTGAAATATTTGATTAAAGTATGCACACATTTAAAGGTGCTCAATAATGATATTAGAAACAATTTTGCAGACTGAATTGTGTCCGCACAAGTATGCACACAACTTTTCTATATGATAAATGATTTTAAATGATAATATCATAGTTAAGCATATGTTTATACTTATAGGATAGATGTACAGTTTCATCTGCCAAGTGCTCTACTTACAAGAGTTTTATTTTAATCATCTTGTTTTGTTAACTCAATAGAAATATGGCTTTTAAATTGAAAAAGATATAGCTACTTTTTAAGATGGCTACTCATATTGTACAAATTACCATCTGAATCTTTCTCTTTCCTTCTGGAATAATGAAAATTACTTAATTTGTCTCAAAAGAGTGCATATTTTAAAGGTGCACTTAGTCATGTCCACTATTCATAGAGCTTCAGAGAAGATCTAAAGTCTCGTTGCAAGTCTAAATGCAGCTGGGAGTGACTACATTCCCAGAAAACCTACAGAGGCATAATTTAAAGCAACAGTTAGTAAAATTCCAAGCTTTTCGTTTTGAAGGAGTTACAGAAGAAGAAATTAAAATACATGGCAGCAAGAACTGTTGCCTATATTGGGCATAACTGGCAGGATTTGAGTAGCAGGGCAGAGTAGAGGAGGAAAATCATCTCACTTGTCCTGCTGGCCACCCCTCTTTTGATGTAGCTCAGGATGCATTTGCCCTTCTGGGCTGGAAAGTCACATTTCTGTGTCATATCCATGTTTTTTTTCCGACAGAACCTCTAAGTTGTTCTCCACAGGGATCCTATCAATTTTATTCTTCTCACAGTTTGTACTCATGTCAAGGATTGTCCCAACCCACTTGACTATGGACATATTGAACTCCTTAATTGTCTCATGGATTCAGTTCTTACGTTTGCCCAGGTCCCCCTGGATGGCATCTCTTCCTTCTCTTGCACTGCTCAGCTTTGTGCAAACCTTCTGAGGCTGCATTCAATCTCACTGCCTATGTCTTGAAAAAGGTATTGAAGAACACTGGTCCCGGGACAGACCCCTGAGGTACATCACTTATCACTGGCCTCCACTTGGACACAGAGCTGTTGACCACAAATCTGTAGCTGTGTCCATCCAGCAACCTCCTTATCCAGCAAGTGGCCTACCCTTCACATCCATTCTCTCCAGTTTAGAGAAGTGTCAAAGGCCTTACAGTGGTGTAAGTAGATGACATTGGTCAGTCTCCCCTTGTCAACCATTGCTATCACCCCATCATAGAGAGCCAGCAGATTGGTCAGGCACTACTTGCCCTCAGTAAAGGTGTTTTGTCTGTCTTGGATCACCTCCTCGTCTTGCACGTACCTTGGCTTTGCCAGCACTTGTTTCAATGAGCAACCTCAATCTTGAAGCGAGTCTTCAAGCTGTGAGAAACGTAGAACACGGAAAAAAAGGGTGCACAGTTTTACATTCTCTCAGTGTATAGCTGACTTTGATTTATTAGGTTCATATAATAATCAGGGAACTCCATAGTAATAGTTAAAATTGGTAAGAGGGAAAATAAGTAGACATTCTCAAAACAAGTGTACCATAGTTATAATAATTTTGGCAGGCTTAAATTTAAAATAGAGAAATGGTGAAACTGTTTGGCGGTTGACAAAAAAAAGTCACTAAATGGTTTTCTAAAGAAAATGGGAGATCTTAGAAACATGAAGTAGAGAAGTATAGTATAATGTGGTCATTTCTGACTGCAACTTAGGCATTGTGGCTCACAAAGTATAGCACTACTTCATGTAAATGTAGATTAAAACTAGACAGTTCTGCTTCCCTGAAGTCCTACAAAAATGCTGAATATTTTCATAAGAAAGAAAGTAAATCTCAAAAGACCTATCTGAAGAAGAATTGCAGTGACAGTTCTGAAATGGTGGAGGATCAGCTAAGAAATACAAAACAGTAACACAATTTTCCTTATTAAATAAAGTGACAAACAGATAAGATAATAGCTACAGTAACATTGCAATTTTTTTTACTATCCTAAAGAACATTATGACTGCTGTTCCCGACCTTGGTAACTCTTTTTTGGAGTTGTTTCTCTGGAAAGAAAGAAAAATATATGTATCTATCAGCAATCAAAATCCATTCTGTTCTTACTATGTAAATCCCTTCAGTTTAGAACTAGGAGAAAATTGCAATATCTATGTTCGCATCCTAAATGTGGGTAAGTAGAAAAGAATTAAATGACTAGAATTGTCAATCTAGCACTTCTCACAGGTAATACTCATGAAAAAAAATCCCCAAATTTTCAGGAAAGGTACTCTTTTGTTATATTTTTAAACTAATTTACATCTTAAATTTCCATTAATTATTGTACTTGATATTGAAAGGATGATTAAGCCTCTCCTTGAAGCCTGTATATAGTTAATGTATGTTATGTAATCTATTACTTTAAAATCTGGTATTTCTTATCACAATAATTGATTGCTGCAATCTTAAAGCTCTAAATACATATTCACATCAAAAGAAAACCACAGTTTGTTATATGACTGAAGAAGAAAGTAAACTGCTTTGTTGCAAGGACACTAAAAATTATTTTTTTTCTGTTTTGACCACAATTAAACATCAGATCCATCATGTGATTTCTGTATTTCCAATCTGTATTTTGCAGCATGTGTCAAATTAGCTTGGTAAACTGCAGGGTAAAAACCTCTACACTATCGCTCCTGCTGTCAGATTGAGTGACTTGGCTGGAGGATTGATGCTTTTAGCCAATGCAGTTAATGAGAATGCAAAAGTATTACTATTAACTTTCCTCCAGAATCTATCAGAATTGTCCACATTTATCTTCCAAACTTCAAGTTACCTTCACTAGACTGATATAAAACAATCGGAGTACGTAACAATTATTAACAAAACAGCCATTTTAAAAACTGCGTTTTAAAGTGCAAAAATCTATGAGTCTTATTCACTGGACAGAGCCTTCACTCCTAAAGTAGACCTACTATACCATGAAGAGCTGCTGGGTTTTCAGCACTGTTGAAACAGCAAATCACTTGCAAGCACTTGGTTTAAGAATTTCTGTTTGCAAATGTAGTTCATTATCTCATGAACTGAAAGTGAGCATCCTTCAGCTGAGAGTCTACAAACATATATAGGTCCTAAAAAACATAGGAAATTAAAATATTGTGGGAATAGACACAATTATTTTACCTTTCTGAGGGTGGTACTTCTCAAAGTGATTCATTACTTAGTGATATTTTTTACCATGTGTTTAGGAATTGCAGTGCAACTTCCAGAATCTGAATTTAGGCCCACTTTTGCAAGTTGTGGCTCTTTCACCCTTTTCCTTAAAGAGTTATGATGAACACTCACTTCAGTGAAAACGCATCTTTTTTTATAGTAAAAAGACATCCAGTATTTACCAGAAGAATTATCACAATTCAAAACCTGAGAGTTCATTGAACTGAAAGTGAATTGACAAAGAGAAAAAACAATCTTCAAAACAACTTTACAGAGAGTAAACTGGATTGCTTCATTCACTTTTTGTATTGTAAATAGGAGTAAAGTATACATGATAAAGCAAAACAGTTCAACTGAAATGAAGAAAAAAATTATATGACCTTGATTCATTGCTTTCTGCAAGAGTCTGTAGTATCAAGAAAGACTGGTTCAACTTGTTCACAAGTTCTTCTGTATAAGAAAGCGAGTAGGGTAAAGCTTGCACACAGAACTGTATTGTACTCCATGCCTCTAACAAAACAAAACAAAAAGAAAAACAAACTCTTTCCACCTGTCTTGCTGTTGACACTGATAGGAAGGTGCTAATTTTTGTTTTAATTTTAGAGGGAAAAAGACAATTAAAAAAAGAAAACCAAGATAGTTTCATATTATTAAAAGAGTATCTCTCAGGGTCTTGGTTCTTCTCTTCCAGCTCTTTCCTACCTAGCCTGGAAAAGGGCAGAAGTTAGTAAAGGCTGGAGACCACTTTGCAAAGTGATTTGAAGTGTAGCTATACTGTTCCAGGCTGTTCAGGAATCTGAAATTATGGATATAGGCTACATTATGCTAGTTGGTCATCAGACATTCCCTGTCACATTTAACTTAGAGATTTCCAAATGCAGACTCAAGTTCCTTTATTTCAAGAATGCTAGCACTCAAATCTCTTCTTTATTTGTCAACAGATTTCAAAAGGAATCCATATTATCAGTTCCCAGTCCGAGGTAAAATCACCCCCATCTGCATCTTCTGCCATCACTGATATGGTTTAATTCTGGTGTGAAATCAATTTGGTACTCCTACTGTTAATCTGGCAGGGTCTACCTGCCAGCTCTGCACTCTGCAATGAAACTAAGCAATGTTACATTTATAATTTGTGTAAATGTGGCTGCAGAAATATTTATTATATCCTTTGTTGTAAATTTGTTATATCCTTCTTCTATTTTTCTGCCTACATTAAGGAAGCTGAGTTCTATTCATCTAACTGTGCTAGCCCTTCTTATGGTATTTTGATTTTTTACAGTTGCTTAAGCCCTCTTTAGGCAGCAAAATCTTCTCATCCTTTCTTTCTGTTTAGAGACTGCCGGTTTTCTTGATCCCACTGCAAACGATTGGAGTTTTGCCACTGACTAAAACAGAAGTTGGTTTATGCCCAAAAAGAGATTAATTCTTGCAGAAGATATTTTTAACACTTTAGTTTGTCAGAATATGTCAGTCAACTCCATGTTTTTGTATTAAGCCTAAATTAACTTTTAATTAAAAAGAAATAGCTGATGTTCATCTGCTTAATTACATTTCAAGCTGTAATAATTTTGTTTATTTACATATAAAATATTTTTCAAAAAATGCAACCTGTTCTGGAAAGGTAAACTGTTTAGTCAGTAAAATTTAATTTTTTTTCTATTTGTTTCCACTCATGGAAATAATTCCATATTCTTACTAAGGGATGATGATACCTCAGCAAGTATATAAATCTCACAGTACTTTGACCTATCTGCAAAATTTAAAAGTCTGAATAAAATTTGACTAAACATTTGTGGGAACTGACCTTCTCAGGTGCTACATGTATATTTTAATGATGGCAGCTGTAATTATTCCTGAGATACAGCCATCAGAAAATTACCATTTTGCATTGTGTATGAGAATAAGACTTTCTGCATTGCAACTCCTATCAGCGTGTGCTAAGCATAATGCCAAAGTTTTACCTGAACCTATATTTGCTTTCAGCTAAGGTTAAGAACACCCATTAGCTGTGTCCTCATAACTGATTCCTGCTTATTATTGCAGAAATGTAGCATGGCACAGTAAAAGGAAAAGTCATACAGCACGAATACACAGATTGAGTAGTTAAAATAAGGAGAGAACATGTTTAGGATTCTGAATACATATTTAGAATACATTCTTCACTGACTTGCTCTGATTTCAGCATGACTACTCTGAATATAAGACAAAGCAGAATTTAGCTGTTGAGTTTAACCATCACTCACTCGACAGCAGTAGTCAAAAAGCCTAATTAGAGTTTCACGGAGAACGTGGAAGGGGCAAAACATGGTGGAAGAGCATCACTCTTTGATTTTCACATTAAGGCTTGTTTTTTGCATTCCATAGATGTAATACACTTGCTTGAAGCATGGTTCTGAAATCTTTATGCAGCATATCTGTATAGTCTTTTACTGTAGCTCTCTACCAGAGATCATTCCTTTAGGCATTTTTAATGTTTATGCTTGCAGTTTTGATTCTCTTGGCTAATTTGAATATGCTATAGTACAGAAGGCTATTAAGCCAATGTATGCAAAACACACATACATACATATAATTCTTGTGTGAGTATATTGATATCATTTGTAAAAGAAACCACAATTAAAGGCAAACTTTTTCTCCATACTAAAGAAAAAAAAACCAAGTAAAACCTTCATAAGCAAAACTGATACTAAAGTTCCACATCTCTTTTCTTTTAGCTGGTACATGACTCATTCCTTCCCTGTTTTACATTTTTACTGTCCTTTTCAGAAATTTCCCATCCAACTATTGTATTTACTAGGCTAATCAAATACTACAAGAATGGCAAACAGTGGCAGTACAACACTGTTGCGGACTTTCTAGGAAAAGATGAGTTAAATAACAGTCAAATCACCAGCACTCAATGATAAATTGAAAGTCTCCAAGAAGAACACAGATAGGTATAACATAGCCCTGTCCTATACAGTTTTGCATAGTAGCTGCTCAGACTGTTACCTTTGTAAAGGCAGATGACTGACTCTGGGTGGATTCTGGTTTTTTTTTTTTGGTTTTTTTTTTCAAAACTGCAATGGATCTCACAGCAATCAATCATGTTAGAGCTTAGATGATGCTGACCAAGCACAGAGGGCCTTGTGAGTCAGCACTAGATTTATACATACACACCAGCTCTTTGAAGTTTGGACAAAGCTTAACCCCAAAAGACTTACTGCTTATTTTGTCTCTCAAAAACTTTAAGATTCTACATTACAGTATTTAAATTATTCTTCTGTGTTTGTTGCAGGAAGAAGCCTATCTGAAAGCTCTGCTCAAACAATGAAGACCTGTGCTGTATCTGCCAGTATCTGATTAGATTATTACTGCAACCTACAGAGAAACATAGAAGAGTTTTGCTGTGCAACTGCTGCCAAATTTACATTCTTCTCAATCAATTGGGAGAGAAGTTAAAGGAAAATAGTCACAGAGGTAACAATAACAACTTGGCATTATATAATCAGAAAGCAAGAGAGATCAGCTTGATGCTACCTAACTTATAACTAAATTGATAGCTTATGCCCACAATCTAATTTAAAAAACCCCCACCATACAAAACCCAAACATAAAAACCCACTGAGACAGTAGCCCTGTGTAGGGCAACATATTCATACAACATTTGATACCTTACTGAAGTCTAAGCCCAAGATGAAACCACTACACATAAGAGCCAGACCTCCATCCAGGACTGGGACACATCACCTAGTTGAAGCAAGTGTCCCAGTCTACTTGTACCATGGCGCTTGTCACAACTGAATAGGAGAGTCACTTGATTGATATGAATGTGAAGTGTATGAGTAGAATATCATGGTGAGACTCCCAGAGATTAACAAAGGCAAGCACAAAGTTCTGTACTTACAACGGAATAAACCAATGCACCTGCACATGCTGGGGTGAACCAGTTGGAAAGCTCAGAAAAGCCCTTGGTGGTCTTGATAGGCAACAAGCTGAACACGAGTAAGCAATGTACACTTGTGATAAAGCAGGCCAACAGTGTCCTGGGTTCTCTCACCAGCAATGTAGACAGCAAGTGCAGGGGAATGATTCTTCCTGTCCCTGCTGGTGAGACTCCATCAGCGTTCTGTGTCTGGTTCTGTCCTCCCCAGCAGAGAAAACATGGACATATTGGAACAAGACCAAAAAAAAATCCTGATGATGATTAAGGGACTGGAACACCTTTCATATCAAAAGCAACAGAAGACTTGGGAATACTTAGTCCTAAGAGGAGAAGGATATCTGACTATGGGAAGCTAAAATCTGAAGCCAGACTCCTCTCAGTGGTGATCAGTGAGAGAAGAAAGGGCAATGGATACAAATAATAACCCAGAAATTTACATTTAAACATAACAAAAACCTTTTTTTAATGTGAGGAATTTGAGCCTTAGAACATGTTACCCAGGCAAGCTTTGGAGTGTTTATTCTTGGAGATATTCAAGACTTGACTCAATACAACCCTGAGCAATCTGTTGTAGTTGAGCCTGCTCTGAGCAGTGGGGCTGCACTTGGAGATCTCCAGAGATTCCTTCCAGTTTCAAAGGTTTTGTGATTCTATGACCAGAAATAAACATAGGTTTTTATCTCAAACAGGAACTGCTATCCACTCACCTTGCCCATCCTGCTTAGTAAATAACTTTTAGGGTATACATCACAGTGTGGTATGGCCTGGGTCTTGCAGCTGCCCTACACAAAAGTCTCAATGACAGTATTCCATAAATAATATTTCCAGAAACAGCCTTTTGAAAGAATTGATTCTTTTTTATATATTATTTTGTTTTTCTTAAACTGTTTCCTTAAGAATTCTCCTAGTTTTGAAGTCATGCCTGGAGGAATGTGAAATTTAATAATTTGTCTTGCAAAATTGCATATCAGATTGTATTTCTTATGAAATTCAGTTACTCATAAATAAAATAAGCTTCTGATTCCTACCCAATTTATACCTCTGTCTAGTACAGGACTCTACAAATTTGTTTTGTTTACAGATATAGTGGCAGAGTGCCGTCAAACAACAAACATATGAAGGTTGAGTTTAGGTGTATGGACAGCTCTTGTGCATACCACTTTGTGAACAAAATGCACAGGAAGAATTTCCCTCTAACATCTGCTCTCTGCACTAGTTTTTCAAAAGTATTGACAGTAGCATGAGAAATGCTAACCCATTAATCACAAGGCTTCTATGCAGATTGAGTCAATTTATACAAACTCAGGGCTTTGTTAAAAAAAAAATCAATCATATAATCTTTTGTTTCAGCATAGGCATTGAAACAAAAGCTACAAAAACATACAGCTAATAACCTTTCTTGCAAACATTGGTAAGCCTTTTTATCTGTACTAAATGACCTTTGACTCAAAATCTTGTATACAAGCCCTCAAGTGAGAAATTATATAACTAGCTCATGTTATTATTGCCAAATTATCCATAATGTCAGATCACATTCCCCAAAACAAGAAAAAAATTCAAATATTCTCAAAATAGGAGATCCAAATACAAAATGATACAAATACAAAATGGAAGACTAAAAGCAATGTATTAAACTCTTTTCAAGCTTAGTCTACACATTATATTAATTTTTCTGGTTAACTTATTTTTCTTAACATACTTACCATACAGACTTTTCTTCTACTCCTACTGACCAACCAAACAGTGGTATTTTTAATAATGGGAATAGGTTTGTCTACTTTTTCTGTTGACTGAGTACATCATAGCAGGTGTTGTCCTCATCATGCTCCCTTTAAAAATCTGTCTGCTGTAGCTGATCTTAGCAAGTCTCAGATGTGGATACTTACATCTTCCCCATTTCTTGCTTCGAACAGAATGTGTCAGGACATAATTTCCCTCTCTACTTTAAAGAAACTGGGCCAACAAAATAATATTCATATTATCTTACACACACAAAAAAGCCCCACTCAATAAAACCACAAAATCCCAAAGCTAAAGGTATGTTCACTTTCTCAGCATATATAGAGGACAGGAATATTGTGGGAGACTAGTTGACCGTTCATATTTCTTAGTGGGCTGATAACAGTGTCTGATTTAAGATATCCTCTATGATGAAAAAAACATAATTTGACAAGTACTCCAAGAATTCCTTCGCAGAGTCAATGTAGTTAAATCAAAGATTTTCTTATTGAGTTTATGGCAGCCATATTTATATCAGCAAATGAAACTAAGGAGGAAACAGGGGTGGAAACCATATGAAAAAAAGACTAGTACATCTCCCACTCAAAAAAACCCAAAACCCAAACCAAAACAAACAAACCCAGCATATTAAAATACATAGAAGAAAGTCTTCCTGACACACCATCTTCCAAATATCACTTGTTCTTTATCTTAGAGAGTGCTTCTGTGTCTAGATCAAAACTGCAAAAGAATGCCCTAACACTTAAACAGTATGAAACCAATTTTATAGTCTGGAACTCTTTCATTTTCAAGGATACACATAGTGTCGTGGGCCTGGACTTCAAGCCAAGGCTTTTACTAGACAGTAATTATTACTGTTTAGTAATCATGGAATTTCAGGTTAGCAAACATTTTAAAAAAAAAAAAAGGCACCCTGCCCCAACCAATACCCCCAACTTAAAAAGAATTTGCATCCAAAATCAGACCCAATGCTATTTTACTGGCAGAGTTGTCACAGTTTTCCTGAGATTTTGCAGCTTACATGCTTCTAACAAATAACAGTGGGGTGTTCAAGATGTTGGGCATTCTTATTGAAGAGATCTCTTATTTGGCCTTTACCTAACCTCTGGTCTCCTTTTAATGAGGTTCATTACTTTCAAAATAAGCCTTTCAAACTAAAAGTTTTCTCTGTTATCTGTTTTATTCTTAAAAAAAAAAAAATCCCAAAACTTTGCTTCTGAGGAAGAATCAAGAATTTGAAGATAAGAAAGAAACCTCTCATATTTAGGGTTTTAATTAGGTTTTTGGTCTTTATTTTTTTATTTAATGCAACTTGCAGTTATCTCCATTCTAAAATTTTCTTGTTTCATATTGCTAAACATTCTTATGCTGCAGTAATGAGCAGAGATAATATTGTTAACATGGTCAACAAAAGGAAACCTTTCTCAGTAATTAAAAGTCAGATATTCCTAAGACATTGAACCTGTTTGAAAAATAGTAATTAATATTTGCATTGAGGTTCTCCCTACTGGATTGTGTTTTTCACTACTTTTACCACATGTTGCATTAATTTTGCTTAGATTAAAAAAAAAAACAGAATAACCACATGCTTATTAATTTTATCCTTCATTTCCTTGGTTTACATACACAATCTGATGAGATATACCCATATGTCAGCAGACAACAGGAAGCAGTCATTAAAATAATTTTCTTAGTGAAAAATTTCCATGTGTAAAGAAAATTTTACTTTTAAAATTTTAAAAATAGACTTTTTAAAAAAAATTGTTAGACTGTCACTTGGAATACAAGTGATAACAATACCAAAATAATGTCCTGAGAGAAAGACCTGTTTGTTGAAAAAGAGAAATTGGAAATTCTTTCTTCATTTTTTTTAATGGAGCTAATTTGTGTAACTAAAAAGTCAGAGAAGCAGAAGTATCTCTTCAGAAGTGATTTAAAGTAACTTTTCTGTGTTCTGGACAGCAATAATATGAATGAGCACTGAATATGTATGACCAGCATCAAATCATAATATGTGAACTGAGATATAATCAGCACCTGAAAAAAAATCAAACCACTGTGGAAAAATATATTTAAAAGATACAAATTTGTTTATTCTGATAAAGTACAAGATAAAGGTATCTCCATTTTGAGCAATTTCTTTAGTTTTCCTTAAATTCTATATACAGTAAATCAAATGTACAAAATTTTTCTTTAGAGAATATATGCAGAATCATATCAATTTTAATCAAAAGGCCCATGTTTTCCTCCTGCACCCCTGTATGTGCCGTCTGAAAGCTCAGAATTATCTCCCTATTGGCCAGCTTCTGACTGGTCTCAAAATGCTCTACCAAATGCCTGGGAACTTTGCCTTGGGGTGATTCCAATTCCAAGCAGTATAAAGCCAGAAACCTATAGCTCTGGTGGGAGATTAAAAGATTTTTTATTTGAGCTTGGCAAACTTGTTTTGTTGGTGTACACTAAGGCTTTTTATACCTCTGCGTTGTTTCTGCATATTTGATAAGAGATGGAGTATTAAGATTGTTTGTTGTTTTATAGCAACTCTGATAAGCAATTTCCTTTCTACTTTCCTATTCAGACCTTCAAACCACCTCATAGCTTTCTATTGGATTGAAACAAAACAAAAAATGTTTTTAGAAACAGAAAGATCCTGCATGTTTGCCCTCTAGAAATGAAGAACTTGGTACACAGCCTCCTCAGGGAAACAGTCTCATTTAGTTAATGTCATTTTTAGTGAATCAGAAACAATTTAAAAAACAAACACGAACTGTTTAAAACATTATCACTCTGAACTTGAGACAAAACAGTTATTGGAGCTATACTGAGCTTAGATTTGAAGCAAATTTCCCCTTACTTTGTTGAAATTGGTGTCAAATTATGCGTTCTTAATTGAGGAAAACTGCTATTTCATATGTTTTGGGATCTGACAGGTATGAGAAAATATTCCAGATTGGACCACCATTTCAACAAACCAGTGGCTGTACCCACACAAAGATTAATGGACTTAACATTGTTTCCCTATTTAAACATGAAAATCCCTCAGTAAATCTTATTAAATTGGTTGAATATAAGACAACTTGAAAGAAACGGTTGGGGCAGGGAAGAAAAGCTAATCCATTGAGGAGGAATAATTTGAAAATGCAAAAGATACAGAAAAAAGATAGGAATCCAGAATTCCTTAGAGTTTATATGACTATATTTCTGAAGTTCGCTTGTCACTACTTTTCCTAGAAAAAACATTTTAAGAATTTATTTTTTCATTGAGAGAGCAATGTCAGCCTGAACTAATAGTGCACAAGTGTCACTCAAGCAATGAAACAAAGAAGTTATGTGAAATCACATTCTTTCCATAAACAAAAGGTATCCTTCCTTTCATCTAACTAGTCTTGGAATATTTTCATTCCCACCTTATTTGATACTTTTTTTTTTTTCTACTCAAGCTGTGTAAACCCCTGCAGTACAGACTTATGGCTTAGACTTCAAAGTTTTGCTGGAAATTTATTTTACATCTTTCCTCTTTCTCTCCCATCCCAAACCAGTTCTCTTTTCTGTGCGGGTGGTAGTATGGGGGAAGAGTGAACATTAGGAGAATAATTTGTTTGAAAAATTGTGCTTTACTCTTACACTACATGCAAGGGATGACAGGCTTCTGCAGATTACTAAAGTCTGGCACAAGTGCTGTGGACGCCTAGAGCGTCATGTGACAGTAGGAGATTGACACTCGGATCAGAAGAAAAGCAGCTCAAATATTACCAGTGGTGTCACTATGATTTTTAAAAAGAGGTGAGGAGGAAAAAAATGGGTGCCCAGAACACAAAAGAAATGTCAGACAACCAGAGATTTTGAGAAGATGATACATTAACAGAGCCCTGAGACAAATGGTGTTCTAGTTCAAAGCTGAGCCTGTAGTGTTTTCCTGCCCTAAAAGCTTAGCCTTTATATTGCCAAATATGCTAAAACTAACATGAATTTCTTTCATATGGATAGAAAAATGTATCAATGTCACAACTGTCAGTGGCAATTTCAAAAAGTTTACCTTCCAGTCCCCTATTCTTGACTTTTTCCTAGATTAGGAATTTACCTACCGGTGATTTAAGCTTGACTGCACTCACTATGTCACTGATTATTATCCTCTACTGTTCAAGGAAGATTTTGACAGAATTCAGAATTCCAATCTCAGTTTGTATATGTACGTTTTTGTCCCTTCCTAAACCTTTTCTGCAGTTCCTTCTTAAAAATGTACTCCTCTCATTTGCTTTATTTTTTCATCTAGGCCATGCTTATGATTATATTGTTCCACGGTAAAATTTGAAATTATGTATTTCAAGGGAAGATAAACATGTTTACTGTTGTCGAAGTGATAAAGCAGAGAAGCAGAATGAGACACTGAGCAATCACCTTCTGAAATGTTTTGCCTAAGAAGAATATGCTGTCCTTTTCCTTATTGTAGGGCACAGACATTGGATCATGCTGAGCACAAACTAGCGAGATCAGACTTTCAAAAAGTGGGATGCTCAATGTTGAACTGCAAATTATTCTCTAAAAAGCTGGAAGTGTCTATATTTTTAAAGTTTAGAATTATTTTTGTTTTCAAAGTGTTCCATAAAAGAACCCCTTTTATTAAAAGTTATAACAAAGAATGCATTCTAGCCCAGTAATAAATAATATAAAATGAATAAATAAAAGCTCTGTAAAGTCACTTTGTTAAACATAGGGTCAAATTGTGATGCATGATAATGAAAACAATACTGTAATTTTAGGACAAATATCTGCATGAGAGTTGTTTAGAATTGAAAAGTGTGCTGAAAAACAAAAAGATGAGGTGCCATTTTAAAATTTAAAATTTAAAATTTAAAATTTCTAGTCTGCCTCTAAAGGGGGTAAGAGTTGAGTGGTCCCACTGAGGCAATCTATGGTTAATTTTGGTTCATTATGTCCCCTAAACCTTTAAAAAGTGTTATGAAGTCATAGTACTATTTTTTATTTCTTGGAAATGCAGAAAAAAAATATTTCAGAAAAACTCTAAGTGTCTGGAATCCTGTTTGATAGTTGAAGTTGTCACTGCTACAGCAATGCAATTACAGTAATTTAGAATATTGCACCAGCACATGCATTCAGAGGACTTCTCATTTATTTCGCTGTAACTCCCACCCAGCTGCTCAGTCAGTCACTGTTCTTAGTGAGGCAGATGGTGAAAATAAAGAGAACAACTTAAGTTGAAATAAAGATAGTGAAGCTGCTTATAGAATTGAAGCATTTCTTCGTAGTGAGGATTGTCAAACAATGGAACAGAGTCCCTAAAGAGGTAGTCAATGCCCCAAACCTGTCAGTGTTTAAGAGGCATTTGGACAATGCCCTTAATAACACGCTTTAATTTGTGGACAGCCCTGAAGCAGTCAGAGATGATGCGATCAGATGATAGTTGTATGTCCCTTCCAACTGAAAATATTCTATTCTACTCTAGTCTAGTCTATTCTAATCTATTAAAATATATTAATGTACTGAGAAACAAGTAAAAAATTTAGGAAAAAGAAATCATTCCTCCCCCTTCCTCCCAGGCTCCACTTCACTCCTTTGATATCAGTTACTCCCCTTACTCTCTTTCAAGTGTCATAGATGGGATGGGGAGATTATGGTCAGTGGTTACTCTCTCTCTCTCTTCTTCTTTCTCACACTTCCTATGCCCTGCCACAGGCTCCTACACGGGCTGCAGGGGGAACTATCAGCCTTGGCGCCTGCAGCATCCTCTTCTCCTCCTTGGACCTTGGTGTTCCCTCTGCAATTTCTTACTCTTTTTCTTCTCTTCTCTGATGTTTTTTGATGTTTCTTGAAAATGTTAACAGAGAGCTGCTAACAGCTTGGCTGGTGGGATCAGCTCTGTCCTGTACTGGATCTGTGTCTGGCCCAGAGTAAACCCTGACCTCTTCTCAAAGTAGCCAACCCTGCTAACAAAGCACACCCCTGCTACCAAAACCTTGCCAACATTCATCTAAATTTGCTTCCACAAAATGAGATCTATATTCACTTACAATACTTAAATGCATCTCAGATCCAATAATTCAGTTCAGATTCAGAAAGTAAATCTTTATATTAAGGAAATAGAGAAGATAAAAAATGTGACAGCTGAAGATAAAATGAAATAATTTAATGGAGAGTAGTATCATAACTATACAATTCAACAGCCACAAATACATCTGCCAGTTCCCCATGACTTCTATAATTTCTGGCTTTTCCATGTAGACAAAACCTGCAATGTACCATGGACATTTTATTTTACTTTGGCAATGTCTAGAGATATTTTTAAGCATAATTCTCCATTGTAGATAATTTCATAATGCTTGTTGCCCCATGTGGAAATGTCAGGAGAGGGCTGGTGTGATATGGATAGAAGAGACCATTAAATGTTAGGCTGACAGTAGGAGAGAAGGGAAGCGGATAATAGTGGTCTGGTATTACGATTTTCCTACTATTCTAGAATTATTTTATCTAATTGGTTAGAGTATAGTCATCTGGAATACACACATCTGGTATGAGAACACACTAGAAAGTTAATTTAGTTTTAGTATAATTCTTAAATATTATGCTACTATTAGGATGTGGACAGTATTTGTAGGACTTTGATTACAATCAACACTACATTCCTAAAATTTCCATTATACTATTTTGATAAATATGTAATGCAGCATGATCTGAAGCAAAACACACAAAGTGTGCCTCATTAAGAGCATCTGCTAGAACAAATTGTGCAACAAAATGCCTGAAAAAATTATTCAGACATTGACTGAATCATAATGAGGTATAGATTTTCAGGATAAGAAGCAAGCAGCAGAATACATATTTTCTTCTTCGGTATATTTCAAGACCCAAATGAATTCATATTACTGTTTCAATAGGACTTATACTGAGACCTATGTGTTAGCAAATTTTGCTATAATATAGTGGGGTGATGATTTAAAAAAACATGTAAATATATATAATCATCAGATGGTTTACTTTTTCTCAGACAGTAGCTGTAAACAATATTTTCAAAATAAGGGCTAAAATTTTTTTTTAAATTAATATTAATTTTAAAACATTACCAGAAAATAACATTATAGAATGCAATCACCATCCAAGCTTTGTCACTCTCTTAGTGAGGATCCAAGTTTACTTTGAGAATAATACCTATTTTGGATTCAAAAAATAATTAATATAAATATAAATATAAATATTTTTGTCTATGAATAGTACATTTTCTATTAAATTATACACTGATTTTCATTGGCTGAATAACATATAAAAAGAACTTCAATACTAACAGATGAGTAAAGATTTCCTAAAAGACGCTAAAGTACCAAACATATCTAAATATGTTAAGAGATCTGGGACATGCTTCCCAGGATGTTATTTAGGTTTCCAGAGTGGAAATTGATTCAGGAGCTGGTATATTTAGAGGGTCTCACTTACTATAGTTCTTTAATGTTTATTTTCTAAAATAAATTTCCACTCAGGTAAATGTCTTACACAAGGCCATACAATGTTCTTTCTGCATTGTTTACATAATTTCTAACTTAATCATAACTTGAGGCTATGTTTTAAATAATTTAGTTTCATGAGTTCTCAGAAAAGCTTCTACCAAAATTTAAGATCAGTAAATAACAGATAAAAGTCTGGTTTCAAATAACTCAGTGAGTTTTCATGATTATGAACCACAGTCTTGATTGTCTTACCTCAAGAGAGAGCTGTACATCCTACATTTCTGTTGAATGGAGTGCCAGGAAAATGGTGAAAAAACAAGTTCTGTTATAAATTGTAGCTGCATCAAGCTATAAGTTGCACTAAGAGCTGGGGAGACCATGAAGACACTTTTGTGTCCTTTGGAATGAATAAAACCCAACTAAATTCCTATTGCCTTCAGTGTTCCATAGAATCCAACTTACATTTATACTTTTAAAATAGAGTGATAGAATTAACTTCATCACAAGTAGCATGAATTCTGAAATAACATAGTTGTCTACATTAATATTGTCATGGTTTTCTCTTTCTTAAGTGGAAAAAGCAGTTGTAAACTGAAGAAGGAAAAAAACGTCTTTTACTGAGCATAGAAAAGAGTTCTCACTGAAGACATGATTTCACAGCCTTTGATTCTTTGATATCATCAGATCCTGAGAAGGATCAAAAAAAGTTACTTTTGATGTATGTAGGAATAGATCTTGATAATTTTCTTTTGAATTTTTGTAGATTAAAAAACCCACAACCTCCTAAAATTATTGTAAAGTGGTCTAGAAGCCACATTTTCTAGACTGTATTCATAAATACATTTACTTGTGTACTGAAAAGACCATTCACACTGAGCTCCTGGAGGCCAGTAAATTTATGTCAGTGAGACAAAACACAGTATTGACGCACATCGAAACTTTCAGCCTCTCAACTTATATCCACTATTTCCTGTGCACACAATATTGCCAGACTAATGGGCATGACTACCTTTTTTTCTAGATAAAGATAGATAGTATTGTTGCTGAAATAAAAGAATGTGCTTCTAATATCAACGGTACTTTATTTCACTTCATGGGAGTCACACCTGGACTACATGAGCAGATGCTAAGGTGGCTCTAGGATGAATGGTTAAAAGACTAGTTAGAAATAAGTCACTAGTGGTGTGTAACCCAAGAGTCAATACTGGGTGATGTACTGTTTAACATCTTTATTAGTAAGGGACAGAGTACACCCTCAGACAGTTTGCTGGTGTAATTCACCATAGCTGTGGGGAGTGACTGATGCACCAGAGGGCCATGCTGCCATCCAGCAGGATTCTGACAGGCTGGAAAAAAGGCTGACAGGAACTTCATGAAATTTGAAAGGTGAAGTGCAAAATCATACATCTGGGAGAACAAACCAACACAACAATATATACCAGGAGCCACACTGTTGGAAAGGAGCTTCTCAGTAAAGGTCCTGGGAGTCCTGCTGGAAACCAAGTTGAACATGAGTCGAAGGGAGGGGGCAAAGAAGACAGAGCCAGGCTCTTTTCAGTGGTGCCCAGTGACAAGACCAGAGTCAATGGGCACAAACTGAAACACAGAAGATTTCTTCACAATGTCAGGAAACATTTGCTTACTGTAAGGGTGATAGGGCACTGGAATAGGCTGTCTAGAGACATTGTGCTGTCTCAGTCCCTGGAGACATTCAAAAGCCATCTGGACCTAGTCCTAGAAAATTGTCTCCAGGTGGCCCTGCTTGAGCAGGGATGGTGTTGGACCAGACGACCTGCAGTGATCTGTTCCAACCTCAGCCTCTCTGTGATTCTGTGTTTCTAAATTTATATTTATGTCAGCAAGACAAAACTATATAAATATGTTTGTATTAATTTATTATTATAACCACTACTTTAAAAAAAATTAAAATATCTTGATGATACTTGTTCTCATGGCTGAATTTTCCCTCTGATTTCAAATCACTTCAGCACATCCTTTTAGAGAACAAAAATTTAAAATAGGATGATGATAAACTCTGAGGTACATTACCATTTGTTGATTATGCTTGGTGCTTCAGAGAAGGTGAAAACTTCATTTCTTGGCATAATTACTATAACTTTTTTCGCGCTTCCACCTGTCTCAGCCAGACGCTTTTGTCATTCACTGGAAAATCTTCAATGCTTCTGCTGGTACTTTACTCTCACTGACATTATTCATAGCCTAACAATATGGTACATTTTCTTCTGTTTTGTTCTTGATTAGTAGAGTAATATCAACTGAAAGCAGAATTTCAGTCTACAAACTGATGCATTATTCCAGCTTTGCAACAGAACTTCAATGACTAAACCTTGATGACTGCTCTTGGCTATAGGTGTCCTTAACTGAAACTTTAAATTAACAGAGATATACTGCAAACTAGATTCGAGCTAGCATGGATTCAGTATTCAGTATACTCAGAAGAAAATTTGCACTCAATTAAAAAAAAAAAATTTACTAATGGATGTAGTTAGATGTATCTGCTTATGAATGAATTACTGCTTTATCCCTTGACAGAGTCCAGAGCTACACAGGAAAATAAACAGATTAAGCAAACCTCATAAGAGAGGAAATCCATCCTAATTTCTAAGTGACCCTAATTTAGTGAGGTTTAAGCTTTCTCATGCAAGTGAACTTGTTATTGACTGATATCAGTAGCTTGCATAATGGTTAAAATGGAAAATATTCATATTAGTACATATATATGTATCAAGCTTCTTGCTATTTCGTTTCCTATTTTGTTTTATTCAATTATAGACAGCTCTTTCCTACATTTTCGCTCATACACTTGCACAATCTCTATCACTTTCACTGTCTTTCTTGATTCTTGTGTTACTGAAAGAGCAATATTCAAGGAAAACATAAATGTTAGAGGAATCAGTGAAGGGAGAAGAGGTTCCATTTTTATTTTCTCTCTTCTTTTCTAGTTTCCTTTCTTCTTTTCTTCTTTCTTTTTTTTTCTTTCCTTTTCATTGTTCTTTTTTTTCCATATTTTCCATTGCATTTTTCACTTTCCTGTTTTAAAAGTTTCTCGAGGGCATTTGCGAAAGCAGATCTTAAGCTTCAGAGACAAGAAAACTCACTGGATTGCTAACAGAAAGAAAGTTGACACTAACCTCATCACGTTCCAGCTGGTGCACAAGACCTTTTTCTTTGAAGAGAGCCCCAAAGTTTCAAAATATATGTACATTGACATGTAAGTGTTCAACCCCTAAACTTCACACTTTTTATATCGTTTCATCTAGCTAGATGATGGAAAATAAAAATGCAAAAAACTTGAATTCTTACAACTTATTTCAGAAAAAAATAATATTTATCTTTGTTAAACATCTCTGTAAAGTATATATATCTAATTTAGATAACTATATTTTTCTAGTGGAATACCTGATTAGATTTTACTCTGCAATTACACCACTATATTATTTCTTTATATTTTTACTGTATTTCCTTTGTAGGTTAATGACTTTGAATACATGAAGACTTACTGAGAAACAAAAAAAAACTTAAGGAAGTTTTCATTACATGAAAAATATCTAGGAAAACTTATAACCTTATTCTCTTTTTTTTTTTTTTTTTTAATGCAACAAGGCATAATGTGGTCCTAGGCCACAATCTCTGAGTTGCACTTTGTATATTATAAATAAAAATTCCATTAATTGTTTCAAAAATCAGGATTTTTCTTCTTTTAGCATCATTTGATGAGAGCAATCATTCAGTTCACTCTCTCATGCTTCTCCATCTCACAACAGCATGTGTTGAGTGACAGACTGTCAGTGCCTTTCTTCATCTATTTTCCACAATTTTGTTTTCCAAACAATTGTGGAGGCAGGAAGCTGATGGATCATAAATCTGATCATTTGCCCATAATCCTGAATCTTTTTCTTACCCATTTAAGGTAAATTAAAAAGTTTTCAGGAACCTGTTCTATGGAGGGGGTATTATGGATTGTGATTTTCTTATTCAATCCATTCTACCCTGTCAAATAATGGATAGATGTTTTCATGGTACTGTGTAACATTTGTGCTTCATAAATACATAATTAACTCATTAAAATGAATGGCTCAGTATTTGACCACTTGACTATTCAAAGTTGTGAATTACATTGAATAAAATGTCCTAATTTACACTATCTTTAAGTTCACCGACTAGTTCACTGACTTCATTAAAAATGATAAAATAATTTTAAGTGAAACCTAATTTAAGCATTCTCAGAAAATCAATTGATATGAAATTTCATAGTTTTACAGTTTCAGTATTGTCACTAAAAAGCTAGAGAAAGGTCTCTGAATCTTTTAGTGACATGCTTCTTGTCATAAAGTGGAATAAAATCTCTGTGTGTTTTTTGCAGTGCTTGAAACTTCACAGCCTGACAGAAAAGCTGGATAATCCATTACTAAGGAGATTCAGCTTAGAAGCAAAGTGTGGTAGTGCAGTATACCTACTTCATGTGTGCTTTTGCTACAAAATCTTAAAATTATCCCTGTCCTTTGGTTTTATTTTTTGTTACCTTTTCCCAGGCTATGTCTTCAGCTTTTGCTTATAATCACAGCCAAAACAGTAAAACCATTATCTTGTGTCAGATAACATTTATGGTGTTGTGGTAATGTACAGAATGCACAGAACATGACCGATATTACATTTAATGTCTGATGTATGTGCAATATCATATTATACGTATGATTTCACTGGATGCCTCAAATGGTTGAAAGATAACTACTGTGTCTAGGTTTACCTTTTCTGCCTTTGTAAGTCCTTTTATATTCCAAAATTTTTGCTCTTTTTAATTTTCTATTTCCATTTCTTTGCAGTATGACTAAGGCAGATAACTTTTAACCTCCTGGATGTTCTATTTTGGTATTATCACTCTGCCAGAAAAGTCAATATAGGTAAGACTGATATGGCTTTTCCAGAATCAAAATCCTGAGTATAGGTCTTTAAAGGACTCTGCCACTTCAAATTGCATCAGGCTGAAGCTTGATAAATGAGCTGTCAGCTTAAATGCATTTCAGGAAAAACAAACAAACAAACAAATAAACAAAAACACCACCAAAAAAGCTCTCAATAGTGACAAAACCACAACAAACCCAAACCATCTAAAATTATTAAGCTATTTTAAAATATGGCAGAACAAACATCTAACTAGAGAATTTAAGTTTGCTCACACTTTTGACAAGCTATAGAAAAATGCCAGACAGATATTTCTGAAGCATCCCAATATTTTCAAGTACACACAGAACGAATCTTTAAAATGCTGAGAATCTTTTGATCAAGTTTTCTTGCATGACAATTGTGTTTTCTTTGTGCTACTTTTCAGTCCATTTGATTGTTTTAACAGTGGGAAGACAATGACAGAGTTCAGAAAGGGCTAGTGAATTCCGTATATAAAAAGAACACGAATTAAAACAACTTAGAATTATTTGAATTTTACTGGTATTATGATTACCTATTAGGTCCTTAGTGCTGATAATATGATTCTTTTCTAGAGCATCAGAAGCAGTGCAAACCTGATGCCTTAGAGATCCAAGATCTATATATTCTACCAATAAATTTATTACATATGCCCAAAATATATGCCCCTTGAAGCAGCTGTTAGTATTTATTAGAGAGCTATTGGATTATGCTATACCTTGCACAGTTGGGAAATATTTTACAGAGGAAAGACTGAAGACTTCTTTAAATCCTGAATATGGTCTTGTAAATAGAAACTCAAATTAGAATAATGGAAAGCTACTAATTGGTAATATTTAGGAGGTATTAATTTTATAAATAATATAGGAGATTACATTTAAAATTCAAATGAAAAAATCCAACTGACTACAAAATATTGCAAAATGTTTATTTATGTATCTATTTATTAATTCATGTTTTTGCTAAATCGTAGAAGTAATTTCCTACATAGCAGATTAAATAATAAATTTTGCCTATGCCAAGGCTCTCCATAGTGCCTTCTATACATTCAGCCTTTTTGATCTCCCATAAGATATTTTCTCTTTGCCTTCCTAAGTAATTTCATATTTTCCTTAAGTTTTTAACTTTGTTATTAGCTCTATTCAACCTAATACACATTTCAAACTCTTTTCCTCAAACAGCCCATACATTTGTATAACATAAGATTTCAAAATTCTTAACTATGAATGGACTCCAAAGAAAATAGTTTATGAAAGATAAGTGGAACTCATAATTATTCATTGTGCTGGATCTGTGAACCTGTCCTGGAGAAGGGAGAGATGCAAGAAACTTCTTTGTTTTGAGAAGAACGGAAACAAGCTCAAATAAGTTAGTTACAAATGTGGCTAAATTATCTCCATGAAAACATCCCTTATTATATCAAAGACTTTAATTATACCTATTTTTTATGGTTATTTACATATATATTTACTTAAGAACATACTCCTTAAATACAAAAAGACATTGCAATAAAAACCAAGATCCCAAATTCCAAAGAGTTCATAGTATGAGTTACCAGTGTGGTAAATTGATTGACATATCCAGATCTCTGGCCCATATATCTACAGATTACAGTAATTTACTGTCCTAGTCATAGGCAAAGGAGGCACGGGTTAGCATTAGGTAGGTGGGATCAATTATATATTTTATCCCATTTCATCATTTATTGATGGACTATCTCCGTAAGCATGAGAGGGAAGGAGCTGCCCCCGCTGGAGTTGCAGTCCAGCCCCAGAGCCGCCACCCTGCTATCACTAGACACCATAATCCTGGATTTGCTGCCTTGCCTCTGCTTTTGCTGCCAAGAGCAGCTGGAAGCCCAAAGTCTCTGTTTTATCGCTGCCGCTGCCACTGCCAGAGTCAGCATTTTTGTCAGCATAACTTATTTCTGATGTAATAGTTTTCCAGGTTTTGCTTTGCCCCTGTTCTCCATTGTTTTGTTATCCTGCTCACATGGTCCGGGGGGGGGAGCCTCTCAGACATTTTGTCTTTGGGGAAACCACAAGGCAGCTGCCATTTTGTTTTTGTCCCAAGGGTGGAGGGACTAGGAAACAATTTCTTCCTTATTTGGCTTAAACTATTTTCCTTAGTGTCTTTGCAGTTACCGCTATTTCCTTTAGTAAATTGTTATTTTTTTACTTATCTCTCTTTGTATTGCTCCTTTGTTATTGGGCAGGAGTGGGAAGAGGTTAAAACGAAAAAGGAGTGACTTTTTTGGAGTCTCAGTCCTCTGGTAACTCTTCAAAGCCATCACACTGGTTTTCCAATACGGCCTGATTTGCAGAATCAGAGCTGTATCCATAACACATAAATGAAGGATGATGGAAAATATGTGACAAGAAAATAATTGAGTAATATAGATTCATAATCTTAGATTTGATTGTTAATTTTCCTTTCCTTTATACTCACTTTCAAACAGAATTGGTTATCATCTCAGGGAAAGATTTGATGAGTTCATGGGACCTTCAAATGAACAAAAAAAGTTCTCTGAGCCACTTGATGGCAGACATACTTTTGTTACCAGCATATATTCTGTCCAAAGAAGAGAATATATGCTGCCCATACTCAAAGAACTATACTGAACAATTTGTGAAATCAAACTTCAATATATAGAATTTGAAGAAAGTGAAATAGCAGACTTTGCAGATGGGGTAAAAGCCTGTCTTTGAGATCTTCAGAACAGCTTAGATGAAAGCCCTGAAAGAAATGCTGTTATTAACAAACAATGGTAATATATAGTATATTCTGCAAGAAATGTTTATAGAAAAGTGAAGTACCTTCCTGTCTGGATTTTATCTTCCATCATTTAAAACAAAGCAATGTATTAAATCTATATTTTCCTTTGAAGTGAATGTTGTTTTCATGCTAAAAAAACCTATAAATAGCATTAAGTGGTCCTGCTGTTCAATATGAATTTTTAAATTATGAAACCTTTATGATAGGAATTGAGAAATGAATTTTAGCTCTTTTGCTCTTTACTCAAAATAAATAAGTAAAAAAACACAAGTGTTTTTTTCCTGACCTTCCCATTAAAGATTCATCATGAGGGCTAACATTTCTGAGGATCTTAATCTTCAGTATATCATTACTTAAGAGTTGAGTAATCTCCCTTTGGCTGTAAAGAACTGCAAAATAAGCCTTTTTGGATTTTTTTCTGGATAGCTAAACATACACAGAATAAGGCATTAATACGTTCAACATAGTCTGAATGTCTTTATAATACTGGGATACTCCCATAGTAGTTCCTGTCTGCAGTAGCACAGATGTATCTTATGTATTTCTGGTGTTGTATCTATTTAAAAATACATTAAGCAAAGAAAAAAAAATCCTATTGAGCCGTAAGGCTTGTTAAAAACTGATGTGCAATAGAATCAGAGGTTATGATGGGTTTGGAAGAGACCTGTATAAGATATCTGGTCTTGATCCCTCTTCAGAGCAGAGCTTACCTAAAATTAGATGAGACTGGTCTTGATTTTGACTGGATGAGTTTCAAGGATGGAGAATTCTCAGTTTGTTTGGTCAACCTGTTCTAGTGCTTAATTGCTTTCATTTTGATTTTTTCCCCTTGTATTCAATGAGAATTTAATTTGTTTTGTTATTTTTCTCATTGTTTTACATTTTAAAAAATAGTCAGTCCTCCTCCTTAAATTTTGTGACCCCTTTTTAAGATACTGAAACACCATAACGTGGTTCTTCCACTCTCTTTCTCTGACCCAGGCTGAATAAGCCTAATGCCTCTCCTTACAGATGTTGTCCTCTATTCCTCAGTCATCTCAGTGGTTCTCCAGTTTTTCAATATTTCTCTTGCATTGAGGGTGCCAAATTGGAAAAATTAATGCAGATGTGGACTCATAAGTGCTGACTGGAAGGGAATAATCAACTTCATGATCATGTGGATAAATTCTTAGTGTAGCTCAGCACATGGTTAGCCCTTGCCGCCATGAGTGTGTACTGTTGACTCAGGTTCTGCTTCCTCCTGGCTATTCACCAGGACCCTTAGTCTTTTTTGCAAAGTTTTCTCTAAAATTGTCAATTCTTAGTATTATTTTCCAGTCTGAAATTTCAAGCTGCTGGCCTACATATTTGTCTCCACTGAGCTTCCTGAGATTACTATTACCCCAATCCTCTAGCTAGTAAATCTCCCTAAATGCCTGCCAACCCAGTTATAATACAAATGAGCTATGCTTTTAAGAAAAATAATTGTTAGAGTCAATGAAATCATAAAATAAAAGAGTTGCTTGCTCCTGAATATCATCAGCTAAGGTAATCCAGAGCAGTCACTTTGAACACATTGTGAGATAAAAAATATGTGCATTTGTACTCCTTGATGTAAGGTTTAGGCAGACAGGGTTGAATTCCAGCTCTAACTGATCTTTTAGTTCAGATAAGTAATTCCTCTTTTTATCTTAGTTCAAGGTAAAAAATACCGAACCCAGTGTTTTATTCACTAGGGCTTTGTAAAGTTAAAATCATAGATGTGTGGAAGGAAAGTCAAACAATAAATATTGTGTATGAAATGCAAAACTCATAGCAGAGAGAATAGCTATGCAAATAAGCTCCTATGCACCCATATATGCATTAGTGATTTTCTGAAATATATATTTGCTCCTTAAAGTATATTAATTGTCAGTCTTGATTAAGAGGAAAACCTATCATTTTTATTATTGAATTCAACATTTAAGTCCAAGGTTTGTTCAAGGTTTTTTTCAAAACTTTATTTTCATGGTGTTGAATAAATAATGAACAAAATTAATTTGATCTTCAGCTATGCCTAAATCAAAAGTGCTTAAAACTAACTCTTCTCTACAAACAAAAAAATCCTTAGAAAATTGCAAACAGAGTTAGTGGTATCTAAATGTAATATTCAGGAAGGTTAATGACAAAACCCAATGAATTAGTGACCCTTAACAATACCATATCAATAATTGAGACTAAATGAAAGAAAGAAGTTAGAGCAATTTAAAATCCGCAAGCCTTGCCAAAATCTTGGTATAGAGATAATTTCCATACATGCAAATATTTGTTACCATCTACATATGAATATATACTTCTATGTACTGCATTAGAATTATTTAATAATCTATAGTACAGTTTTATTTTCCAATATTCAACGTTTTTACTTCATATTCTTCTCTTTATGCTATTTTATAATAAGTATGATTTTCTATTATTTAAGTTTCACTTGCCTTGAATTATATAATACTTCTTTTCACACAGGATGCATTTTGTGCATGTGCATGTGTGTGTGTGTGTGTGTGTGTGTGCATGCACTGATGTAGCCAAAGATTTGTCATATATGGTTTCTGACATGTCTGTTCAATTGTTTATAATAATCTCTTTTCAGAGATTTAGGGCTGGTCCTCAGGGAAATATGACATGATGCTTTAGTGCAAAATGTCCATCAAGTGATGTTGCCAAGATTCATCTTTTTTTCCCCAACATTTTACTTATGAGTCTGCATATAGAAAGTCTGAGAGCAATGCCTGCCATCAAGTAAAACCCAAATTTGTCCTTTTGATGTTCTAATTAAGTTCTCTATTCATTTTACTGTGATATGCAGATACTGTACCTGATTTCTGACAGCACCCTGATTAAACATGGTTCATCAGCAATGTCCTTCTAAGTAACTACTGCAGTCATTCATATATGCTTCATTAACTTAAGTGTGGTGAGTGTTTTAAATTTTGGGATGAAAAGAAACCAAAATATCCATTTAGGTATAATGTATTTTGCCTTAACTGTTCTCTGCACATGGTTTAATGACTAAATCAAAGGAAATGGAAGCAGAAACAGCAGCCTTATGGGTCACTTCCTATTATTTCCTCTCTGATTTTCTTGAGAAAACCATTTCTTGTCATAAGTGCATATATTTTTAAGATCATGTGATGAGAAAGATGTAGTCTCATGAATAGGAACATAAGTTTTAAAATCAATCCCTAAATAAGAGGGAAAATAAAGAATAACAATTATGAATAATAATCAACAAGCCCTAGCAACAAACAAAAGTAAGTACAGTATGAAATAAATCAAAACAGAAGGTAAAATAAACAGAAGCTTCTGAAGAACAATAATGTAAAAAGAGAGATAAAATGTCTAAGAAGACCATAGCTGGAATGCTAAATTAATTTTTAAAATAAAGTAGATTAAAGAAAAGTTTTTAATTTTTTTTTAGAAACATGTCTACGTTTTCCACTCATGTCTAGCATTTGAGTATATTAATTAAACACACATATTAATAAATATTACTTGTGAGAAATCAATGGGCTAAGAACATACAGATAATTTCACACATAACAATGAACAGCCTTCAGGCTGGGGACTTGCAATATATACTGATGTACTTTTCAGCTGAACCTCTCAGCACAGTGTTCATAACATATAGTTAGTCTATATCGGTATTTCAGTATTTAGCTGTTGATACAAAACTTCTGGAAATAACTATCATTTTGAAAATTTTCAATCTATTTACTGTTACAGTTATATTGTCTTTTTCTGTTGATTACCATGTGTTAGAAAAGCAGCCTTTAAGGATACTTTATCTTGCCAATTCATCTATTTATTCTAAAAAGACCCAAATTAAATAGAAACTACATCCCCATTAATAAATGTAGTTTTGTGTCACAAAGCTGGAGGATGTACTTAAATTGTGACTAATCTGAAGTAGGTATTTATATCATATTGGTAAATTTTGGCAGAGTAGAAGCTGAGGAGAACTGAAAGAATCAAATTCATAAACCAAGTATTTAATGTCTTATGTATCCATTATACCATGAGATATACCTTCCTTGGCTACTTTTCTATCACAAAAGTGAAGACACTGAGGTGAATGACTATAAAGGAGAACCACCTTGATGCTTTTACTCCTGAGGAATGAGGTCTCCTAAGAAATCCAAAGAGTACAACAGAGCATAGTGGTATAGCTGAGGCTAAGGTCACTGTGGGCAAATTTGTCTGTGAGTATCACTGACTGCTCAGGATGTTGTGGCACACTCACTTTCCAGCTTAACTATAATTTAAAGTTTGTGGTCTCAGGATGAGTCTCCAACAGAGGAGTCCAAATTAAAAAACAGCGGATGTAGAAATTGTGGGAACAAGTTAAGCCAGCAGCACTTGCATTTAGTTAATTAGAATCAAAAGGGAGTGTTTTGGTCTTGGAGCTGAGAAGGAGTGTGTGAATCAAAACACTGAGTTTGCAACAGGTCCTGGGAATTCTAGATAACCAAAAGACACCACCAAGTGCTGTTTACCCAAAGAGGTTAATAAAAGAGGAGTGCAGAGAGAGCTGTGTGGAGAATCCTGAAAACTGAATTATGGTGTGTGCAGCCTCATTTCTTCAGAGCCCATATTTGCCATAAGAAATCATATCATTCAAATAGTTATACAACTGAGATTCAGCCTAAATACCAGAAGGTGATCTCAGTCAAGACTGAAGGGCTTCAGACATGTCTGGGGAAGCGACAGCTGAATATAATTTTGCAAGGTAGTGACTTTAGATGGTTCACCAAATCTCATCAAAATTACGCACCTTTAGTTGGAAGAGTAGTACCTTTGAGGAAAAAGTCTAAATTATCTGTTGGATCTAGAAACCAGTCAGCACCATAGCAACATTAATCACTAAAAACTCTTCAAGACAACTACCAAATGATCAGACAATACAAATACTTTTGGTGCAAATGTGTGTCATTAAAAGTGGTATCACTTACTGATAAAGAAAAGTTTTTGGTTGCTTAAATTTGCTTCAGGTTTACTAAATTGATTTCATTTTGAAAACATGAAAAATGTTAAAACAGTATTAGTACAAAAAACCACAAAGTTACATACAAATCAGTTTTTATTGGCTTCATGCTTGGGGAAAGAAAAAAAAATTTAAGAGAATGTTCTGGGTCTTATTATCATGGCTTCTTCCACTCAGTCTATGATATGTTTGTAGTCATTAGAAATGAAACTGAATAGATAAGTACCATAAATCCTGATTTTAAAGATTTAAAGTTTATTGGACTTAAGGTCCCAGAGGATGTGTGTGTAATATTAGATGCAAGTTATATTCATTTGACTATCAGTTATACATGGGATAGGTTAGGTATCAAGTATTTACATGAGCATTTAAAGTAGAATATTTCCTTCTCTCTCCTCTAGGACAGATAGCAATAATTTTTGTTATTAATATATTTACCATACAATATAATATAAAATTAAAATGCTTATTTACTAATGTAAATCTGTGACACCTTATGAACAATAACAAGCAAAAGAAATTTTTTAATCAAGTAGTTCATCAATGATTTGTTTGAAAGAAGAACTCTACAAGCAGAAGATGAGCACTGGATGATGCTACCATAGATTAAATAAATGCCAAAGAAAGAGCATTTGAGATAAGGGAAGGGTAGGAAGTAGGCACTAGAGAATGGGAGTGGCAATAGAACTGAGCTTCAGTTCTGAATGTAAGAGATAAAGTCTTTTTTTCTGAGTTTTTCCTGCCTGCACTTTGTCTTCTTAAAATGCAAAGTTAAAAGTCTTTTTACTTTTCTTTTTTTAAGCTTCTTTAACTTTGCATGTCACAATGAAACTTCTGAACTCGCTTTCCTTCCCCACTATTTCATCCTCTTCCTGCATTCTAAAATAGGCATTCATTGGGAACATTGGGGTCAGAGATTTTTGATCTTCAGTATTATGTGATTACTGCATTGCTACTGTAATCTTTGGATCACATTTCCAAAGAAGGGAAAAGCTCAGAACTTTTTTCATTCATGAACCAATACAAAATAAAGAGCATACAGAAGTGATAGCTCTTTGCGGATGCAGCATGCCTTGTCTGAAACAACCATCTACCAGACAAAATAAAAGAGGGCAGCACAATTTCTGCAGCTAAAAGACTGAAAACAGTAAATAAGGACATCCATGACACTTGGAAGTAATTAAATAATTGGAGATTAAACTAATCTAAACTAAAAGCCTCCAAGGCATTGAAAGTAGATCCTAGAGTAAACTTGATTGAGGAAAAATGTTTTTTAAACAAATTATACTTTAAAAGAATAATTTAATCCTGTTAATGCCTAGAGGGATGTTTCTGAGGCAATTATAAAGGAAATCAGTAAGAAAACAAAAATTCTAATGAATCATAAGTGACAGAACCAGGAAGGACTTTTCTCATCGCACCCTGTGATCCTCAGCATTTTATGGAGAACTCATTACTAGTTAATGAAAGCTAGTTTTGAGCAATCATGACTGCACCAAATTCCTTTGTAATCTGACAGTCTTTTTGACTGCTTTCCCTCTTTATAACCCTTTCTCTTTTTTTTTGTTGTTTGTTTGTTTTGGTTTTGGTTTTTGTTGTGGGTTTTTTGTTTGTTTTTTTTTTTGAGGGGTGTTTGTTTTTTGTTTGTGTGGGTTTTTTTTTTTTTCTGGGATGGAGAAGTTGTGTTTGGATTTTGTTTGATTTTTTGGGTTTGGTTTTGGTTTTATGTTGGGTTTGTGGGTTTTTTGTTCAGTTTGGGGGTTTTTTGTTTGTTTGGGGTTTTTTCCTGTACAGTTCGGACTTGTCGATTTTTAGATTTTGGTCACTGCTTTTTCTCCTGTCATATTCTAAAGCTGTGAATAAATCCTGTCTTTGATTTGTATTGTTATGCTTTAAGATCTTACATTTCAGCCACTGATCATATCTTAATATTGATTGAGCCTTGCTGAAATGCATCATGTTCAGTCCTTCAGTCTCTTCACACACATAACATTTATATCACTTTTTCAAATCTTTATTTCCCACTATAGTTGTCACATATTTGAAATCATGAAATGAACAGCTCCATATATGAACACAAACTTTAAACATTAAAACTATGGAATATATAATTATTACTTTTCTGAAACAAAGCCTTGATGTTTACTTCATGTCAGCACCACAATGAGCACTTCCTTTTTTTTTTTTTTTTTTTTTTTGTGGTGATGGTGTATAATTCCTGGATATTTCAGACTTATAAGCTGTATATTCTAAGGTTTTGGCTGTGCTGTTTATTTCTTTCCCTCTTACCATGTGGTGACCTAGAAGAGAAAGATTAAACAGAAAGTGTCTTGCTGGTTTACATTGGCTTACAATGATTACTCCTCTAGGAAGAAATTACTCCCATATTCTGCCCCTGGGACCCACTGAACATGTGCAGAAATCCCACTACAAAGTCAGCTAAACTTTGAAAAGGGCAGGCTGTTATTCATCCACGGCTTCTGTGAGAAGCAGCTCTCAACTTTTGCAGAGTGCCCAAAGCTGTCACTTTCACTGATGCAATATATTACATACTAGAAGTTACTCCCATCTCCAGCTGACATTCAATTCAGAAGCAGAAGTAGTGATATTTTGCTATGTTAGTCAAAAACTTAATTTTAATGGTTTTTATCAGAAAAAAATCAGGGGCTTTGCAAAGAAAAAAGCATTTATTTGAGGGGAAAAAATTAGTTGTTCTTCAGAGAAAAGATTATTATTGTGTTATTATTTAGTGCATAAAGGTTTCTGAATTCAATCATCAACATAGTTATAAATTTTATAGAAAGAAAGAGAAAATTTCAAAGGAGGATAACCTTTCTTTTCATATTTATTCACCTGTTTCATTTACTCAACTGTGTATTTTGTTACATTTCATGGTACCTCATTTAGCTGATTCATTCCAGTATTTATATATAATATTTCTTACATATTGTTTTGCAAGAAAATACCTATAGATGTTTAGATAAAAGAAGTGAAGTTCAGAAAATCTTTTGAGATTAAGTAAGGAAAATATGCAGAAATCAACACATGAAAGAAAACATCTAATTTAAAATACATAATATCAATTATTTGCTGGAAGAGATGTAGAGTATTACTAACTGAAATGAAAATGTATTTCAAATTCAAGATGAGACTAGTGTTTTGTATAACAGTACATGCTGCAAAATGGTCTCAGATTTCCTAGAAACATAGAAAGGCATAGATTGAAAGGGACCTTATAGATCCCCTTGTTCCAAATGCCCACACCTTTCACTAGACCGTGTTCCTCAGAGTTTTGCATCCTCTACCATATTTCATTATTCAGTACAGCCTTTACTTCAATTCAGAAAATTATGAACTGGGCAAAAAAAAGGTTGTGTGTGTATGTGTATATATAGATATATATGTGTTTGTGTTGATGCCTTCGAATTTTTAGGATTTTCAGCTCTTTGCAGACTTTAATGTAGCTGGAGTTTTCTTTCACTTTAGACCGTTACTTTCTCACAGTTTGTGTGTCATATTCCTGAATCTTTGGTTCAACCATCTTTTAACTGTCTTTTAAAGGCAATAGATTTTTAGCAACAACATTCCATTGGGATGTGCATCTGGACTGGAATAACAAGAGATAAGGCAGACAAAACAAGATAGAAGGCTCAAGGCCCTCGGTGGGGCTCCTGTGGGGCAGTTCTGAGAGTGGTACCCAGGCAAAAGGGGTCTCAGGATTGGATGTCCCCATTAGATACGATAATTAATGAAAGACATAAAAATGTAAGAATTCTGTATATGAGTGCCTTTGTGTTCCGTGGCCAGAAGGCTTTCATTAAAAGAGCTGCTCTGTATCTTATCTAATATGGCCTGGAGAGTTTTTTCTCCCCCCATCTTTAGGCAGCAGCATGTATGATCGAAGATTACAGGAAGCCCAAAGCAGACTCTTGTTGATATGCTGTGTGGTGTGAAGTGACTACTCAGCTCAGAAGGGGATATCCACTCTGTACTGCTCAAATTACCAGCAATAGGAAGAGACTACTCCCTGGGATAAATGCTTTCAGCAAAATAGATGAAGCCAAATAGTAACCTTATTATCATATGTAATAATTCTCTCAAACATGAGCCTGCTTTTAGTCCCTAGAAATTATTATTTTCATCAGATAGATTCTCTTGAAATTATCTTCTTTCACTCTCTGTGTTCAAACCCCTAAAAGATAAGATGGGAGCTATATCTCCATAGCACTTCTCTGCCTGTCTCTTTGAAAGCAGCATTTTGAGAGTTATCTTCTCAGTTTTTGTGTTATGAGATTTTAATTTGCAACGTGAAACTGAAGTATTTAGTGTCTAAGCAGTTTATGAAACATACATTTTGCAAAACATTAAGATGCATTTATGACTTTCATCAAAACCCTGCCAAGATTTACAAAGTATTGTTTCTATATATGAAGCTATTTGCCCTTTGTTTAATCACTTTGCTAATAGTTGTGTTAATTTGTTCTGTATACAAGCCATAATTTATAATTTTTTCAAATTTATTGAAAGCCTAAAAGACAATTAAAAATATTAAAGGAGATTACAAAAGTTATTAAGAGCTGGTTTTAGCTGCACTGAGACAACCATGAATCATTTTGATGATTGTTCACAGTGCCTCATGATAAACTGCTGTATCTGTTAGACAGAAGTGTATATGAATAGATTTAGTTAAACGTAGTATTACACTACAGTACAATACTGTTATTCTAAGGTATTTAATGGGCCTTCTTTCAACTCTTACATGCATTTACAACCACTTTATCTAGATTTTAAAATCTTAACTATTTTAATTCATAAATCACATATATTATGTATCTTCGATAGAAGATCTCTGTTGGATTGGTATCAGCAATAGCAGAACAGGCAAAAAAAAAGTCTAGTTTTCTGTCTTTCTGTTTACTTTGATTATTTTTTTCCCACTAAATAAGAAAAACAACTGGTCACTTGAAAACAGAAAAATCAATGTTTTAACTAAGTGCAGAATCTATTTTACTAACTTTTCCTGGAAAAAAAAAAAGAAATTAAATATTCCACAATGATTTTCATTGAGACCTACCAATACTTCTATTTCTCCCTTAATGAGACTCTCTAATTAAGCAAAACGTTTTGGGCTCCAAGGGCATATATGAATGGTCACTTTTATATCAGAAGATCTAATCAGTCCTGGCAGAACAGAAAATTAATTACCTAAATTAAAACTTCCTTGATGCTTTAAATGATTGTTCTTAAACACCTTTTTCTTGGGGGGGTGGGAGGGTGGAAGGGATGGAGAGGGGAGAGGAAAGAAGCAGGGTTATAGTAGTGTTTCTGATGGGGAGTAAAGGGAGGAGACAATGGTGGGGGGAGGGAAAAACAAAAGAAACAAGGAAACTTCTGGTAAAAACATTGAATAAACTTTTATTAGTTACCTAAACATGCTCATTTTAGGAAAAAAAAAGAAAAAAACCACCAAATCCAACCAAATAAAAAAAATCAAAACTGACCAAACAAAAAACCCCAACATACAAAAAACCCATACCAAAACAAAATAAAAACCACAAACAAACAAAAAGAAAACAAACAAACAAAAATCCCAAACTGAAATATTCAAATGAATTTAAAGGCACTGGGGTTATCTGTAGGAAAAAGAAACAACAGTTTACTGGAACAAGTCAGTATAAGTATTAGGGGACTGCACAGAAAGAAATCAACTAACATGAAATTTTAAGTTTTTAAAAATCAGTTCTCTATTTGTGTCCTGGAGCAGTTTACTGGGTCTTCAGGACACACTATTCACAATATTTGATAGCTGTGAACATATTTCATTCCAGCTAGGGGAATGTCACTTGCTGAAGGCACTATTAATATGAAGGAGTAGAGGCAGATAACTGAGTAGGCAGATAACTAATGTCCCACATTCACATCCCGATTAAGTCTTTCAAGGATCTGGTGACTGCAGCTGTTCCAAAGCTGTGGTTTGGAATACAGAAACTCTGGATTCTCCATACTTGTACTGAGATTTTTTGGAAGAGTTTGGAGACTTCCTTAAATGTAAAAATAATTGCAAGGAAATAGAATTGTCTTTTTATAGTTGCTTCTACACCTCAGACGTATGATCTATCTGCATGGAACAGGAAAATAGGAGGATTATTTGATTATCATATCTACTTCTATATTTCCCTAGATGGTAAAAAATACCAGATAATTTTAGAGAAAGGTGCTCCTTTCTCTTGATCACTCTGTTTATGACAATAAGGACTCCGGCTTTTCTCACTCTATTTCCAAGGTGTAATCTCTTATTTCAATAAAATGTTTCTTCATTTTATGGAGTGCACAACTGAATTATGCTCAGAAGTCTGATTTTTTTTTTTTAAATTATTCTCAAAGCCATCTATTAGAGGCTACAGTGTTGAACCTCCTTGGCTTCTTTGACTCAAAATGCAGGACTTTGAGTCAGAATACCTCTGTTTATTTTCTGTTCCCTAGAGGAAATTAAATTCACTCAATAAATTGGGAAATTCAGGTGATTATCAGTATTTATGTCTAAGAAAAAAGTTTTTCCCTTAAACCAAATAATCATTACTTTTTGTTTGAATTACAGAATGAAAGTTCTGAGCCAATACCAACCCAAATCATATGTTAAAAGTCATGGAGGATTTGGAAATCTCCATGGTTTCTGGTATCTACCTGCCTTTTCTCCTATTTTTCTTTTTAAACATAGTCTACATGCTTCTTTTGAAGCTCACTCCAGGGAAGTTCAGTGTTAAAAGTTAATGTTCATTGGCTGAGGCTTTACACTGTCTCAGCAAAAGCAACTGTCTAAAACACATTGCCTATTCAGTTTTAAAGTTTCTGGTTAGACAGGCTCTGTTTTCCTCTCTTTTTGCCCAAAGCAAGATTTTAATCCATTCAGTTCCCATCAAATATCATTTGGAAATTTGGAGGAAAAAACTGATCATATGCAGTAAATAAAAAAATATGAAAATATTTTGCTATTTTCTACATTTTCTACAGGTATTCACAAGACATAAACAAATAATATATACATATATGCGGAAATATCTTCCTTGACTTCTTTCTATTTAAGCACAGAAGTATATATTAAAAAGACAAAAAAAAAAGTACTTACATAAGGATCATAGAATGACCTGGAACTTTCAAGATCATCTGGTTTCAACCACCCTGATGTGGGCTAGGACACCTTTTCCTAGACCAGGTTACTCAGACACAACATGAATCTCACACAAACAATTCACAATGCATTCTACTCTAATCAGCAAAGAAGATAAAGCCTTTTTTAACATGGAGCGGATACCCAGCTCCCTTCTGAATGGTCCCTATGGTTACAGCTATGCTGCTAAATGAAGTATGGGGAAGCATTTTCCCAGACAAAAAGGCCAATGCATCCAGAGAAGTGTGTGTATATCTTTATAAACTTTCTCATCCTCCAAAACCATCCAGGGATGATATCTGGGCTGTCCTAACTTCTAAACTCTGACTGAGAACCATTTGAGGGAGTGCTACTTTACAGGATCCCAAAGTCCTAAACGTCAAGGACTATTCCGATCATTCACTAGTAGAGAAAGAATAACTGCTATGCCCAGTAGTTAAACATGGTTCTGTTTAATTAATTAATCCAGCCACAGCTCAAGGCCATAGTGTTGCCACCTGGGTTACCCTAGTGGCATAACAACTCAAATTATGACTGAGCTGTTGAATCCAGCACAGGCACCACTTTCTAAGGTAAGAACATGTTGGTAATATTGAAGCCTGACTCTTCCACATGGATCAGCACCCTTGATAACAAACAGCTCCACAAATTCATCATGTAGGCTATCTTGAGCCTGATTCACAAAGGAAAGCCTCAACAGAGGTGCCGGTACTCGGCACTAGATAAAAACAGGTGAAGGTGAGTCTCCCTAAAGTAAAACTTTGATGTCTGAAACTATTCATTCCTAGGCATTGTTCTCATTTGTATTAGCAAGTGTTCTCAAGCAATTCATTAATGAATTTGGAGTTTCACCTGAGCTCTCAATGAGGCCAAACTGTTTAATAAATTAGGAAAATAGGGGCTTTCTACTATTCTCCTTTCTTTTTTTTTTCACTGCTATAACATAAGCTTTCCAAAGACAAGTCAGTATCCTGTGTGCAGATATACACAAAGTATTTAAAGGTAATACCTTCAGTATTTTATACGTATATCTCTTGTATAAATGAGCCAGATGTTATTACCCTGCATATATAAAGAGGCCAAGGGGGTCATTACTGCTATATAAGGAACAAAACCAAACATGTATTGCATGATTCTTAAGGCTAGGGTGTCCTTAGTTATATTTATTTGGGAATGTCTCCAAGTGCTGAGGTTGATGGTCACCGAATGCCTGAATTGATGTTCACAGACTGCACCACAGCCAGGCTGCATGCAGGCTGTCTAACAGGAACAGTCCTTTGAACGGTCTGATGCCGGAGCTGCTCCCAGGAACCTACTCTCACAGTAAAGCAGCATATTTCTTATGTTACAACACAAAGGAAGAGAGTGAGGTATATATATATGTCTCTACTTTTCTCATTATAAATGAAGGACTATAACTGGGAAACATTAGAAAGTAGGTTTGCCTTCCACCTCAGCACAAGCATATGGAGAACATACTTCTGAACTGGATTAATGAGTGACCTGCTTGAGCTTTATGGAACATTCATGTACCTGTATAAAGAAAGAAACGCAAAGCTTCCAACAAAAGTTGTGATGCGCATGAAGAATTCCTTCATTTCTTGTTTGTAGAACATTATTAAATAAAGATACACATAACTTGTTGTACAAGAAAAGAACTAAATAGTTTCTAAAATTACCTTCTGCTACTACTATTAATTGTGTAGCAGCAGCGTATCAGCTTAAAACCAACTGATTTGTGCAAGAATGTGAACATGACACACAGTAGCATTACGGTTGTCACAAAACTTTTTCATTAACTGCTCTATTATGCTTCATGCATACATTACAATCGATTTTATTGTCTCTAAGCTGACATAGAATCTCTGCTCTTTGTGACTATACTTTTGCGTGCAAAATAATTAGCTAATATAATTGCTTATTAATAAAATAATAGTGTGTTAGAGGCATAGTCTTTTGCACCTACATAAGCTAACAAACAAACAAAAAAATTCCAGAAGGAATAACATTTTAGAAAGGCTTAAACCAATTTGTTTATCCAGTATTTAACAGATTTTTACATACTAATGTTAGTTCTGTCAAGCTGAACTAAAGGATCCTAAAACATATTTTAAAACATACAATTTGATTATTCTGAAATTAAAAACAAACAAAACAACGCCCCCAAACAAACAAACAAAAACACCAAAAAAAATCCTTAAAATACCAAATAGTCCAGGTTCATAATCCCACAGGTTTTAAAGCACAAGCATTACATTTATGCAAATTTTCTTCAAAAAGAAAATCTGATTCATCAGACTGGGCCAATGTGCTCAGTTAAACTTCTAACATAAGGACTCATCTTTTCAGCTGATACAGAGAAATAAGCTTTTTCTAGAAGTCACTGTAGATTTTCTGCTCTCCCAGTGTGCTGATTAACAATTCACAGGTGAAGTTACCAGTTGTATCCGAACTTCAGAAGGAACACTAAATAAAGTTCTTACATTCCTTCATTCTGTCAGAAGAATCCTTCTCTGGGAGAAGATGACAAAACCATCAAAATAGACCAGCTCCTCCTCACCTCCTGTCTGTAGCAGTGTCTTCTGCAGTGCGACTCAGTGGTAGTTTATTCTTTTTCTTCCCATCTCTCCTGTTTCTCACAGCTCAGTCCAGCCCTATTCTTTCACCTGTGATTGTTACCAAGAAAAACGAACTGAAGATGGACTAACAGACTCATTTCCTGGGAACACCATAGTAGTTTTGATCAACAAGAGAGTAGGGGTGAGATGGGAACATCCACCACTGCTTTTGCTTTACAAGTAGCAGATCTTTCAAGGCAAATAATACGGCAGAGGGAAGGAACTGGTGTAACCCTTTCAGACCTGATAACATACACAGGACTCCCGCAGTTTAAGACTGTTGCAAATTCCCTGAAGTCCGTAGTGTTATTTCCAGTATAGAAGAAATACAAGACCTTTCTATTTATAATAATTCTCTTTATCTTCATAATGAAGAAAAATAACGGTTCTGATATTTAACACCTCCCCTATCAACTGGAAATTTCCTGAGAATCAAGCACTCCATTTGAAAACCAGAACAGACAATAAATCAAACTATTACTGTCAATCTTGGTGCAGAGCAGGGGGAATGAACAAACATGGAAAATGTATCACCTTAGTAGTCCTACAAGGTCAAAGTCAAAGCACAGTTGGAATATTTGCAGAAAATGTGTCTGAATATGCATTTCCAAAGTCAGATATTATAAAAAGCATTGTTCTCCAGGCCAGCAGGTTTCCCAAAAAATCTATGTCTTATAACTCAAAATAAGTTATTCCGAACTTTGTACAAAGAATTCTTCTATGTGCACAGTCCTCTTTAAAGTCACGAAATATGCCTGAAGAAATTACCCCCAAAAAACAAATTATCTACACATTTTTTGGGTAAAATTACAGATTAGCCTTTTAATTTTCCTAGTAATTGCAAATAGACATAGAATTTTTGACACAAAACTCACTGTTTTCCCTAATGAATGCAAATTTAGTTGGCAGTGAAAACAATTTCATATTTATGATAATAAATGAGTTTTCAAAATCACTGGTGAGCACTAAGAATTACAAAGGCAGATAAAGGCAGGTTGGTGAAGTTGGACTTAGAATGTAAAGTTCAGTCCTTGTCTGTGGCAGTGGACATACCCTATTTAGGATGGAAAAAGTCCTGTCAAAGATGGACTGGTGAAGGAAAGGAAGAAAATAGCCCAAAGGTCATAGAAACAGAGGTTTTTAATGTTGTTTAAATGTGATTCAAAATGGCTTTTGTTAAGTCACTGTTTCTTCTCCCCCTTCTGTAAACCCCTTATCTCATCCTTAGGAATGTACTGAGAAGATTCCTGAGTACCTGTTGGCACTGTGCATTTGAATTGGAGATAGCAAGCTTCAGAAAGAGAGCATCTTGCGCTTCTGTCACCTTTACCTGTTTTTCTATAGCTTCTTTCAATCACTCTGCAAAATCAATAAAAGTTTCATCAGGTTTTTGAATTATATCATGGAAAGGTGGAGTTGTTTGTGAGGCATCAGCCACTGGTTGCAGTGCTTGTAATGCCATATTTCTTGTAGCAATTAACACTTGCTTTGGAATTCTGGCCTGAGTTAGGTTTGAAGCATATTGACCCTCACCAAAAAGCATTTGTATGGTTGTCTCTATTGGTCTGCGAGTCGTGGCACTCGTATCGTGAGCATATTCTCGAATTAAAGCTTTCCATTCATCTAAAAACAATGTTACTCTGCTCTGATTCTGCAAGCTGGAGGGAATATCTCACAAATTTTATGTCAGGTCTGTGAGTTTTCTCGGAAATGGAAGATTCTGGGATTTCTCCATTATTCAGAGTCTCTGATTGCTGCTATGTTTCATGGTGGTATCAAGCCACTAAAAGGGAAAAAAAGGAAATTACTGATCAGCTCATCCGCTTTATGGAGAAGCTGTGGTTGCTGTGAGTGCAGTGGGCAGGAGTGACTGTGCACTGGCACTTTGGGACTCCCTGGGCTTCTCGGTCCTTCTGAGCATCTGCAGGGGCTGTCCACAAAGCTGTCCATCCGAGCATATTAAAGGCATTCGTGGAGCTGAACCTTTCATAAATGCCTAAAGAGATCCTTTCATTTTCCCTCCTGTTTGATCAGCCCTCCCTCCCCTCAACCTAACAGTTTAAACTGAAATGAATATATTTTGCTCCAAGCAGTTGAAGGTAGACTAGGCATTTTGACGTAAAAAAATCGGGGAGGGGGGGAAATACCTTTTGTATTGGCAGGAAGCTTGGTAAAGATGAATAGAAACATTTATTTACATATTCTCATTTCTGTTTCTTCCTACTAACAGGTTTTCACAACAGTCTTGCCCTGCCTGTATTGATGCTCCTATATTCAGGGAATAAAAACACGCACGTGCACTCCCACAGCTTTACAGCAAATTTCTGCACAAACTCAGGCAGGTTTTCCTCAGGAGACAGCCTGAAGAGTGTGTTTGAAGACAAATAGTAATCATTGCACCCATGTCTGCTCCATATTGCAATACATGTACTCATGTATGCTTATGTAACGCATACCAGGATCAATTTGGGCTACGTTTTTGCACTAACAGAAGTTACTTTGTTCAACTATGCCAGATAAATAGCTTTATTATTGAAATCTCTGTAAATACCATTACTAACACATTTCAGTTGAGAAAGCATAACATTACAATCCCTGCCTTTCTGCCAGTAGAGTTGATTTAATAGTCTGGTTTCACACTACGCCGTCTGCGCTGCTTCTGTTCAGAGCCTGCTCGGAGCAAGGCAAACACCAGACAAATTTAAGTTCACCCCGAAACACGACCTCATGTTTCACGCTCAAGTGGGACATCTCAAAGGGCAGAAGCAATCTGTAGTTTCACAAACATTTTGCAAGTTGCAGAAATGCAGTTTAAATCAGGGTTCTTCAATGCTCACTTCTGATCTACTGACAGGACAAAAAATTGAAATCCCTTCTAACTGAAGAACAATTTCATCTTTTTTGGACAAACTGTACTTTTGTAGCCTCATTAAGCCAGAAGGCAAAACTCATGGCTGTTCATGCAGTTTTGTATCTGTTTGATTTCCACTCTTTTTTCCCCAGGCTCTCTGTGCTGCTGTGGATACTGGATTGAGTGAGAAGGTGAAATTCTTCTCTGCTGGCTAAAAGCAGTGAGGGACCTGTTTGTTGTTCTCAGCAGATTAGCGTTTCCTCCCACTACCAGCCTACAACTTTTCAGTTATTCCACTAATTTTAGAATCCTGTCTCGAAAACCACAACTGCCTGAAATGCAGCCTATGTACTTCTATTTGAATTTACTTCTTGAGCTCTACATCTAACAAATGAAGCAAATATTTTCAGTATGAAATTTAAAACTTCTCTAAAATAAGCCCTAAAGAAGCTTGGCCTCCTGAATAATTTCTGCGAAAATTTGTCATCTGTTCAAGGTTATTTAATCTAAATCAATATTGAAAATAGAAAAAAGGCAGGAAGATGAAACTGTCATCTGAAAAGTGAAACTGAAGTTCTGTGGGGGCTGCACTTCCAAATAACATTATTTTTTTTGGAATGGGTAAAACTTAGAATATGGTAATGAAGACTTGGATTTTTTTTGCCAAGATTTTGACTTAACCACTTTTGATCAGCAATGTTTCTCAAAAGCTTTTTAAGAAGGCAGCCTGTGTAACTACATGAACATCAGCAATACATTTTCTGCCTTTGGTACTGTGACCTAATCAGCTCAGCTTAAAGACAAATAAAATCTGTAATTCAGTCAATACAGTTTTTGTTTGAATGCCATGTGTTGAAACTTCTCAGATTTAACTGAGGGAGGTCCAGAGACGTGCACTGCCAGCCACATGAATGATAGCCCTTATTTTTGTAATAGGATTGCTGCATTTATCACCCCAATTACAGTGATCCTAAGCACTGATCCTAAGCCCTTCTGCTTTGGAAAAGCCAGAATGTGTTAAACCAGGGATGTCTGCAAAGGCAAGAAACTGTTAGTAGACTGCTAAAAATGTACATCTACAAGTTTCTAAGGGCTGAAAAACTCAGCAAATCTCCTCTTAGCTGTTGTTTAGTTCCACAGCCTGTCTGCTCCTGCACAGGACCTCGTACAAGTGGGAGTATTGTCAGCTTGTAGTGGTCTGGGACAGAAGTGTTACCTGTGTGGAATACAATCGACGCACATCACGTGCAATGGCTCCAATAAAGGTCTCCGTGGCAACATTAAGGACAGTTATTTTTAAATGCTCTACTTGGGTCTTACGTTCATGGTTATTTAAATACAACTATTGTTTCTGCTGCAGATGCTGCTGTGGCCTGGTCATCCAACAAAACTCCTTTGTTGAGGCTCGAAAGGATGATCCCTGTCTTGTTTTGCTGCAGGTCACTGCAGGCTTGCTTTCCTTTGCAGTCAGTAAATATCCACTAAATAGTGCGTAATTATTTATCAACACACAACAGGTCTGAAAAAGGAACCTGTAAGAACTCCTTCTCCTCTTGGGAGGAGGAGGACGAGGCGTGGGAGTACAAAGAATTTAACACGGAAAACTTGGGCAGATTTTGACCAAAGATCCGCCAAACTGGTAGCATGGAAGCAATGGAAAATGGTAGGAAAAAAGAGGCTGGGAAGGCTCATCATGGGGCTGAGGGGAGCAGAATTAGAAGGCAAGGTAGTTAGGAGGAGGAGGAGGAAGCTGGAAGGCAGCTCCTCGAACCTCTGTGAACACTGCTGCAGGTGTGCAGTGGGGGAGCTGCTGTGGGAGCAGAGCTTGATTAAGGGAGGACAAACAGCAGAAAACAGTTGGGTTTATCTCAGGGATCAGAAATGACTGTTCCTGCAGGAGGAGCAGGGAAGGATGTTAATATTTTTCTGAGAAATTAAGCAGTAAATCAGTTTTTCTTGCATACCCCTCCTTCGGACCAGTTTCCCCAGAGCTTCATCCGCTGCTGATTCCAGCAGAAAGACTGAGTTAAGACAGGCATGGGTTCCCTGACCTCCCAGTGCCCAGCACTTTTGCTTGTTCTCAGGGTAATCCTATTGCTTTCCCCCAGTTCCTAAATCCTACAGAAGGCAAAGCAGTCTGCGAGGGGAACGCAGATTTCAGACAGGTAAAGCAGGTAGGAAGCAGCCTGAGCTCAGATCTGTGCTTAACACGGTACTGGGGCTTCATTTCTGAAAGGAGCAGAAAGCTCTTCCTTTTCACCCCACCTTCTGAAGAGACAACCAGCAAGAAACAGAAATAGAAATAATTCAGACACTGCTGTGGTACAGAAGGAACAGAGGCACGTAGTGCAAGTCTCGGATTTCATGAATAATATATAAATACACATACTGGGTAAAAGACCAACCTCCGTACATTTGTTATTAGACTTCTGAGATGCTAATCTTTGTTTCATTAGTTTAAGTGGTTTTAAGCCCTTAAGTCTGGCAATACTGTTTGTACCATGCAGAAATGAAGTGCTTTGGAGGGAGCACAAACGGGGGAGCACCAGAGTGTACTCGTGTTAATATTCACACACTGCTGCTCGATCTCTGGAGCAGCTTGGGCACAGAGGATGTCCAAGGCAGGGGAAGGGAATCACAGCTAAACAAGTATAAATTTCGTGTTAAGAAGGATGGCAGGAGAAAAACGAGTGGGGTTTTAACAGCAGGCTTGTCAGGAACACGGTAGGTAAGAGGATAGGTAAAAGGAGCAGATAGGTAAAAGGACTGAGCTCTGTCCCATGCTAAAGCTCTTCAGGGGAGGCAGAGGTCTTTAACAGAGATACACAGGGATGCATTTGTGCAACAGAACTGTCTTGGGCGGGCAGAGCTGGTGGATTTGGGGGCTCCTCTCCCTCCTGTTAGGAAGGGAGCACAGATTCTTTCAGCTCATTACAGCTCTGTTCTGCATGGTGACTGTCTAGGAAGTGCTCCTTCCTCAGGACTGCACACCCTGCTCACACTGTTTTGCTGGGAAAGTTTGGGAGAGAGCCCTGGATGGCTCCTGGGCTGGGCTGCCCGTATCCCCAGGAAAAGGGCAGCCATCAGCAGCCCTGGGAATGCACAGTGTATCAGTACAGCTGCTGGCCCCGTGGCTGGGGAAGGGCAAAGTAGCTGAAGATTTAGGACCAGCTGCAAGGTCTGTTCAGGATCGGTGCCCAAGAGCAGCTGGACAGGCTGTCAGCTGAAGGCTGTTCCACCACCACGGCTCATAACCGAGGTAATTGTCTGTGTTTGATTCTGCACGGGAGATTTGTGGGCATTAGGACTTCCTCCCCACCAGTTGCTCAGCGTATCTGATGCTGTAACACGAGCTCTCCTGTTTTCTCACGGGTCACAAGGGCACCGTCAAGGACATTTGCAAAGTATACACCGAGTTATTTGTGAAACCCTCTCAGAACAATGAAAATATTGCTCTTCCACAAGGCCAAGTTCTTTGATTCCCACAGTTACTCTCATCAGCAGGGCTCTTCCCGCAGTAACTCTCTTTTCATGTCTTTTAATGGAACGATGCATTTACTGGAGGAAACTGTTCGCTTGACCTAAGATAGGTGCCATTAAGAGCAAGCACAGGTTCAAATCTAGGTGAAGGGAAAGATCACAGATGCAATGAAGATTTAAAAGCAAGTTGTTGCTGCTCCTCTCACAACATCGACCTTTCCCTTTTACTTCCCCCACTTTTTACTTTGAGTAGAGTTAGCAGTAACTGTCTGTGATTAGTTTACATTTTGCATTTCCTTTTGCTGTTGTTTTGGGGTTTTTTTTGACACAAGTGTTATATACAGAAAAAGGTTTCAATAAGAATTTATCAGCACAGCCCTGTCTTCCCTCCTTGCTCATGATTCTGGCTGAACATTTTGTTTCTTGGCTCTTTTGTGTCTGAATTCAGCATGCTCAGCTTTCAGAGTGGCTTTGCTTTGAATCTGCCCCATGCCAAATTCAAGGAGAGTATTGTAATGATTTGGATAGATGTGGAGAGCAGTTCCAGGGTTCCTGCCCAAACTCTCACCACAGACCTCAGCCAAGTCGCTTTGCATCTTCAGAAGGTATGTTGTCACCTGAATCCTATGAAAAGATGGGGTTTAGCTCTTCAAGCCCTGAAGTCACACCTGTAAGACCAGGAGAAATGTGCTTACCAAAATTCCCAGCTGGATGGGTAACTGGATCACACAGGCACTTCTGGGGCCCCTGGAATAAATCCCCTAAGCCACTGTCTGCACTACTGAGCTAATCCAGCTCTTGTTGGAGGCCAGGCCAGGAACAAAGGGTGAAGGAGGGGGCTGGGGCTGCTCACACTGCACTTGCTTTCCCTGTGGCTTCCTGACTCATCTTTCACACTTCCTCATTATCCCATTTGCCCACAATACCAAGCCCTCTTTTCTAATAGAGAAGCGTTTAGAAGCACTGGGTTTTGGTAAACAACGTAAAAATGATTCTTGGTAGCCATGAAGAGTTCTGGTTCACAGCTTTTCTGGGGAATACTTATCTTAATGCAAACACATCTCTATCTCATAGCCCACTGCTTACAATTGTTCGGAGTCTGAGCAATGCCACTGATGCATTTAGTGCTTCTCTAGTCCAGAATTCATGATAGATGGTGAGAGTTTGCAATATCTGATCCTTTGCATCTGAAGATTTCACGCTCAATAAATCACACGCATTTCTTTTTCCTTATTTTTGTCTGGGAACAAAACTATCAGTGGCTTTTCTGCTACTGCCTTGGTTCATTCTGCTTCAGCTGGTGCTTATTTTCTGATCTGAGGAAAGTCCTGCATGGGTCTGCCAACAGTGCATGTGTTCCTGTGTGCTGTGATGAAGTAACAGGTGGAGAACTTGAAAAACAAATTATTTGGAAATGCAATAAAGATGCCAGTGAGTATCTTGCAAGATTTTGCTGGACATGCAGATCCAAACAGGCTACACGGGTACTGCAGACTAACACAGCTGTGTGGAAGAAAAAGCACATAGAGAATGGTCATAATCAAATGAAACAGATTTTCATGTAGGAAATAAAGGAGAGCACCTTCTGTCTTATCATATTACAGATACTAGAGGGTTGTGATTTTCTTTTGAAAGTTTTTTTATGGTTTTTTTGTTAGTTTGGTTGGGGTTTTTTTGCTAAGTGTGGAATATATTATTCCGGGACATTACTTAAGTGCTTCAGGAGTTAACCACACAGGTTTATAACTGCATCCCTTGCATTTCCTGTGGCATTAAAAACCTTACTGACTAACCAGCACAATGGAAATACATTATCCCTTGAACAGCAACTTCTGGAGATGGTCTTGGCTTGAAGAGACAAAATACAGTCCAAAGCTTCATCTTCACGGGGCTCTAAAGCTTTGTTGTTTTTGAATAGCAAAAGATGCAAAGCCAGGCCATACTTTGTTGAAAACCGATCAGCATCTGCACGTCAGTGTGTAAACCAGAACAGTGAAGAACATGAGATCAATAGATCTTGCCAAGGTTTGTCCAGTCAGGCTTCCTGTAACGTGGTATTAAATCTAGCAGTGGAGGAATACTGGAAATCCCAAGTGCAGTGCCTTCCTGAGCAGGCAATAATAAGCCATTATATCTTGTCAGTTCTAATTACTGATGTTAACAGGAGAGCTCTGCAGTTGTGTAGATGTACTCAAGCACTCATTATAATGCAGAAGATTTTCAGTTGCCTCCCCTTTCTGCCCCCAGACTGAGCCCTCACTGAGCTGGAATCAGCACAAGGAGGCTTGACCTCACGCATAAAAATATGCAGCACTGCTGCCTTCTTTTTTTTTTTTCCATCTAAGGCTAATGATACAACTGCTACCTTCACCAGGGAGCACAACCTTCCTTGCTTAACAGTTTTTGAAGACCTCGAGTACATTTCCCAGCATGCAGTGGAGTTCCCTCACCTGTAAATAATCCACAATTAACTCTTTTCTATGAGAGAGGTCCTGAGAAAACAGCTGAGGGAAAACAAAAGGCAGCCAGCAAACATTACAGTTGTCTGCCTTCAGGAGAGCCTGGGAGAAGTCCACTTCAAACCAACATTGAATCCAGTCATTAAGTCCACTCCCCCTGGGGGAACCACTTGTTGTGGTGCCACTGCCACCAAGGAAGCAATCTGCTGTCTCCAAGGCCAAGACTTTCCTGGACAGATGCAGGCTATTATTTTAGCACAGCTAATAAGGAGTTTTGTACCTTATCAGGCCGTCTGTGTTTGTCAGATGTGTTCCCTGGGAGCTGGGCTGGTCCCTTTGGGTTGGCTGCAGGACAGACTTGGGTCAGTGCAGCATCTGCTCCACAAGATATTTCCTTTTATGTTGTTTGTATTTCCAGTGTGTAAAGATCATTCCAGGTCAGGGAATCCTGTGGGGAAGGAAACCCAACAGGTCAGGTATTGTTTCCACTTCTACAAAACACTGTTTTCTGGTTTAGTGGAAGGCTTAGGAGCACCTTCCTGAGGTGACTGTGTTGCTAACAGTGTCTCTGCTTTGCCCTGGTGTTTGCCTTCCAAGTGCCTGCCTGAGACCAGACACAAATAGACTTCTATTGTTTCAACCATGCTCAACACAAACTGGTCTTGTCAATGCTGTAACTTTTTTGGGGGGTTTATTTTGGTGGGGGCAGAGTGGGGTGGGCCGAGGGAAGTTGTCAGGAAAGAAATAGAACTCTGTTTTTCTCCAACAAAACTTACTTTCCAAGAAGCTCAAGGGATTCCACCTTTATTTCTTGCCACCAGAAACTGTTCCCTCTTCCACACCCAGTAAGGACTGGATCTATTGCTCCGTGTCTCCAGCAGCAGGTACCTTTTGTGAATCCTTCACCCTGGTGGTGCTGCTGATCTCAGGTCTTGGAGAAAGACCAAGGCACCCAAGCAGGAATCCACGACACTGCAAGGCAGTGCAACACTGAGTGACCCGTCCACAGCTGTTGTAACTTGCAGCCAGCAGTCACTCTCCACACATATCACCTCCTCTGTAGGTGGGTCACCTAAAGACTGTATCCTTGCCAGGGATTTTTTTAAATATTCATAATAATAATAGGGATACAAAATACTCCAACCACCCCTTTTAAGGTTTTATTTCTTACTGAACTGCCAAACCTCCGAATCTCAAACCTTCAAGAAAGCAAATCTCACTTTTTGCTGTGAATTCAGCCAAGTTTAATCCTATTACTTTCTGTTAACTCCTGCTGGACTTCCACTGCCTCATAAAGGCTCTGCTAGAGACTGATATTGTCACTTACTCCCTCCATCCTGCTTTCCAACCAGCCTGCTCCGTCACCCAACCCGGCACGAGTGACACAAAGCTTTCCATCTTTAACTCCTCCCTTGCAGCCTGATATTTTCCTTAGATGTGATTCTGATATCTGGCTGTGGTAACCTGTTCACTGTCTCCTGGATATGATTTAGGAAGTCATCCCAAAATTTTCTCAAAGGAGCAGAATCCAGTTTTTCTAAAGATACCCATCTCTGCTGGAAGTGAATGTGAATGTGACTGTAGGTACTAGAGAAGTATAAATAGTTGTATGTGCTTGGAATTCTACTGTTAAATAACAGGAGCTTGCTGCCCTCTGTGTCCTAATTGGAGCCTCAGCACCTCTCGATCCCAGAAGAGGACTAAGCATTACCAATCAGGTACAGGAGCATCACAAGGAGCAGAAGAAGGAGAGAAGTGACAGTCATCCTGGCAATGGCAAAACAGCAAGTGATGGGACAGAAATGTCAGTCGTCACAGTGTCCTTGAGCAAGCACCCTAAAGAGACAAGTAGGATGTTCCATCAGGCTGCTACCTCGGAGAAAGCATCAGCAGGATGTGAAAAGCTGGCTTATGTGGCTCTGCTTTTTAGTTCCAATGCATATCTTTTTAGACTCTGCGCATTTTGTCATTCCTTGAAGCACCCATATTCGAAATGTAAACAATGAGCAATGAGCAGGGGACTAACTCCAGTGCTTTCCACAGCTGTGAATTAAAGCTTTGGATCTCTGCGTTAAATTTGTTGCTCAAGTGCCTAAATATAATACCCTGGCTCAAGTGCAAATCGAGGACACCAGAGCCATAAACCAGGCAAGAGCATTACCAAAGGCCAGGGCTCAAAAAGGAGTGAGCTCCTGCAGTGTAAGGAGTTACTAACTGAGCATCAGTGGAGCCAGATGTTCTTGGCCTGTCTCATATTCGAGGAAAAATGTGTTCATTTAAATGTCAGCAAAAGAAGATTTAAGATAATGCACTTTTGCCGAGTGTTTGTGAGAGTCTAGAAGTGTGGAACCCCCAGCCTCGACAAAAACACAGTAACTCCAACCAGCAGTGACTTGATTATCCCTCCCAACCCTGAACTGAACCACAGCAGTTGCTTCAGATTAGAACTGAGCAAGAGGCACAGGGCTGCCAGAGAAAGTGTAAATTTAATTTCTTAAATTGCAAGCGAGATCAAGTGAGAAACAGTGTTTTACTGAGGATTTCCTTTATGGAGCCACAGAGTCAGCACTTCACTAAAGAAAAGCCTATTGTCTCTGAGGAAGAGCTGAGCACTTCCTAGTGCACAGTTAATCAGTAAAAGATATTCTGCGCCTGGCTCACACTGAGCTGGTCAGTATTTTTCTAACACACCAAGAAAGAATCAAGGTTTTCTCCAAGTTCCCCAAATCATGCAAACCAGCTGATGCACTCCTTGGTGGCCTGGTTCATATTCCCCCTTAGGAGTCCCTCTGCAACTGTGGCTCAGCAAGAAGTGAAGAAGAATGGCTGCAGTCCAAGACAGTCCCTGTGTCTGGTTGTTCAAGGTCAGGGAGTTATTTGGGTGCTTGAAATAGCACTTTGTTGCCTTTACCACACAGTGAGCTGGATGGTGACAGCGTGGTGAGAAAAGAGACAATCGTGGTATAGAAAAAATTCCTCACAATGTAGGATTGCCAAGCTGGACTTGGACTACCTCGATCTAGTGGCCACTTCTAAACCTCCAGAAATAGTGCTATGGATGTTTCAATAGGTGTTTGCACTAGGAAACTGTATTTCCTATGTTTTTCCCTTTAAAAAAAAACCCCCAAAACATTAATAGAAGATCTCTCACTCATCATATAGAATCCATGACATCTGCAAAGTTCAGACAGCCCCTGTGTTTAGACAGCATTGCCAGAAAACGTGTAAGAAGCCAGGGAGGTTAAAAAAAGCCCCTTGAAAAAATTGATTAAACAAGCTGCCAATGTGCACAGGCACCCCAGGCCCATCTGTTAGACCTTTACCTTTAACTCCAAACACCCTGTTGAGTGAATTGAGCTCCTTCCAAAGGCCAGCCTCGATGGGAGGGAACACCGTGTGGGTCAGAGTGGCTCCCAGGTCAGCAGCAGCTCGTAGGGCTGGGAGCTGTTGTACTGGCCCTGAAAAGATGATCTGGGTGGAATCGGTGTTTTTCTTCATTCCCTGAGCAGCGGTGCTCATAAAACCTCTCTATGGGCTGGTGTTTTTCCTGCACACAGAACACTTCCAGCAGACATGGACATAGCAGTGAACCAGTCCAGTTACTGTGGCTGCCTCAGTTAGCGGCCACTGGATGTCACTACTGATCCATTTCAGAGGACCAGCAGATTTTTCTGGGAGCAAAACAAATACTCTCCCAATCTGGACAAAACGAAACATTATTTTACTTCTTATTATTGTTTATAAGAACTTGACAGATCATTTCCCTAAGTCAGCATTGCACGCCTGCCTCCTTGTCTGTAGCTGTGAAGGAGCACACCCAGAGACTGTTTTGTTGCATTGCCAGCAACTTCTAATCAGGGAAGAGATCTGGGGATGCAGGGGAAGAAAGTGTAGCTTTTGGGGTGATGATGCCGTGGAGCAGGAGCACCTCCATGCAGCCTGGGCTCCAGAGCTGGGGGATGCCAGAAGGCAGGCAGGTTTGGGTGCTGGGACCCTGCTCCAGGCTTTCCTGGAGTGCCAACCCAGTACCACCCTCTTTCACTGCCTTTTTTATAAACCAGCAGAGACAAAGCAACTGTCAGGTCACTAAAGACAAGTTCTCTCTGGATCCACCCCTCCGTGCTGGACACAGACACTGGGTGAGAGGTGTGCCTGCTTCTGAAGGTGGGAGCACTGAAGGAGGGAGAAGAAAATGAGAGGACAAAACCCTCTTTTCTGTGATATCTTTGCTCTGCTCTTCTGGTATCCCCACAGACAAGAGGAGAGGCAAGCTGATAGAAGAGATGAAATGGGGCACTAGGGAGGGAAGAGAGATGACGACATCAAGATTTGGATGACAAAATAGTTTTATGACGATGAAGGGCAAGTTAATGAGGTTCTGGAACAATCACGTCAAAAACATCATGAAACCAGGAATCAGGCTTGCTTCCCTGAGACCTCAGGGCAGATCATGTACATTTACACGCTCAGTGCAGTGCTCTGGAGGGTCTGACACCACCAGGGGAGGGCCCTGTTAACACTCTGGGAGTCCATCCTGTGCCACCTGAGTCCCACCTCAGGCCAAGGTTACTCATCACTCCCCAGGAGAAGGTCCTGTTTGCCATTCAGTATAGCTTCACTGAACTTTCATCATTCAAGCTGAAAATTTCTGTTACATTTTCTGCCTCAAGCTGAAAAACAAGGGAATAAAACTATTAATCTATTTCTAAGAAAGAAAATTGAAAGAGAAATTGTATATACTCAGTAGAGACTTCTAGAGATGAACAATTGGACTCTCCCAAGATTTATCCCCCTTAGGCAGGCAAGGGTCCCCAAGCCATTTAAAGACTGGGTGACAGCCTGGGAGGAGAGAGGAGAACAGAACCAGAGAGCTAGAGGAATGAAGATTTTGTACACAAGCTGCTTGATAAAGCCAACCTAAAATTACTGCCTTTTATCTCTTCCTTAGCACCTTGAAGTGCTTTGACTGTGTTTTTGGAGTGAGCACCTTCCCCTCGTGAACCAGTTTGTGGCTGGGTGCCGTTTAGGGTGGTTTAGGTATGTGCAAAAGCACAGACTTGTGAGCTCTGGGGTTCCTGAGCTCCATTCCAGGCTCTCGAGGAGCAGAGAGTGGCTTTACGACCTCCTCATCCAACCCAGGAGCTTGGTGCAGTGGGAATTACATCAGCTTGTTGAATTCCTTGTAGTGACGTAACCTTACAGAGATAGTGGTGGCCAACACCCAGTTATCTAATGGAGCCGTGGATCTAAAGGGCTGAGCTGGGGCTCTGCCCAGCACCAGACTCTGCATTACCAGCCCGCTGAGCTCACTGGAAGCCTGAGAAACTCCTCCCATTTCTGCCGGGAGGTTCATTTTGATTTAAGCAGTCCGGCCTTTTGCCAGCGTAAAAATTTCCTCCCTGAAATTTCCAGCCCGTTTCAGTGAGAGCTGAAGGATAACCCATGAAGCTCTTCTGCACAGCTCCTCCTGTTTCCTGACAGGCAAAGCCATGATAATGCCACGGGGAAATGGCACTCGTGCAGAGCTGTATTGATGTCAGGGGAAATGACCAAAAAAAGTAACAGCAGAGAGGGTGTGCAGAGCACTTCACTGAGTCAGCTGACTGTGTTCAGGAAACGAAGCAGCAAGACCGTCCCATGGGATCCGCCTTCTTCATCTGCCGGTGGAAAAGCAAGAGAAAAGCTAGTGGAAAATCCAGTGAAATGTGCTCACTTTGCCAGTGTGACTGGGAATTTGGCTGGAGGGAGGAAGAAAAGCCAAAAAAAAAAAAAAAACCCACCCTGAAACAAACAAAAAAAAACACCAAGAAACACATCCAGAAGAAACAAAATGCCTTTTTTTTGACAAATTTGTTCCATCTTTTCTGACCCTGGATTTCTTAATATATGCTGGGAGAGCCAAGCAGACAGCAAAGCTCAGTCATGGCATCTAAGTCCCAATATAGCACAATTCCCAAGCTTTTTAGTACATAAGTAAACAAGGTGAATGGATATTTGGAATTAAAACTAGTGACCTTTATACCATGCCAGTCCATCTTTTAACTCCATTGCAGTCCCATTGGTTTCAGTGCAATTGCTCACAGAGTAACAATCTGCTCAGCCTCGGGGAGAGAACCTGATTCCTTGTTTTCAGCTGAAAATGTGAACTCTGGGACGAGACCATTTCCACTTTGCAGCGGCTCGGTGTAGCTCTCTCTCAAGCTTGAGGAAAAGGTGACCATTCTGTAAAGCTGCATATTCCAGGAAAGCCATTTATTAGTCCAAACCAGGAGACTGAATATCAACTTTGAATCATCTTTTGGAATCACAGAATCAGAGGACTATAGAATTGCTTAGGATGGAAAAGACCTCCGTGACCACTGTGTCCAAACATTAACCCACCTCTGCCCAAGGCTCCCACTAATCCATGTCCTTAAGCACCACACTTACCTGCCTTTTAGATACCTCTGGGGCTGATAACTCAACCACTTCCCAGGGCAGCCTGTTCCAATGCTCCCAGCTTATGTCTCAGCCCAGGGGCCTGGAAGATTTCCTTCTTGAAGAATGCCCAGCCTTCCTGGATGCCTTTGCTTTTAGGAGAAGCCCAAATTCCTCCGTGCCCATGGTTTCTAACACATCAGTAACCCCGGTCTTTGCCGCTGCAGGGATCTCCATCCCCTCCTCCACCGAGACAGCAGACCGAAGGACCTCAGACTCTGGTGTGCTGCCCCCAGGCTTGGCTCTGGCAAGCCTGGTTAGATCCCTTCTTCCTTTCAAATCCAATTTAAAGCTGTCTCAGTGAGCCCTGTCAACTCCTGCGCAAAGATCCTTTTCCCACTTCGAGACAGGTGTACCCCATGTGTTGCCAGCTCGGTGTCACGTGAACCGCCCCCTGATCAAAGACCCCAAAATTCTGCCGATGACACCGGGCTTGGAGCCAGGTATTGATCTGCTGGCTCTTCCTGTTTCTTACCTCATCATTCCCTGCAACTTTAAGGACAGAGGAGAACACCACTTGTGCTCCTCATCCCTTGACCAGTTGTCTCCAGCCCGTGAAGCCTCTCGTGATTGCCCTTGGACTTCTTGTGGCAACTTCATCACTTCCTACCTGAGAAATCGATAATGGGTAGAAATCCAAGGCCCCTACCAGGGCAGAAAACTTTCTCTTCACATCTTTAACCCAGGCCCCAGGAAGGCAGCAGACTCGCCTAAGACGTGAGTCCGTTTGGACCTTCTGTTCCCTTTAGCAGGGAGTATCCTCTGGCATTTACGCATTTTCATCAGCTCCATGTCACGATCACACTGTATATTAGCCCAGAAAAGCTGAATTTTCCTAACAAGGAAGCAAAGAGGGAAGGAGCTGGCCAGAGCTTTCTGAGCCACGTTGGCAGGATCCCTTTTTCCCCGCTCCAGTGCCTGGCAGGTGACTCCCTGGATGTCTTAGCCCAGCTGCGTGCTTCTCCCTCCCGTCCTGGAAGTGTTGCTTTGCCCTGTGGAAACTCACATAGTATGTAAGGAGCTCTCACTGGCTGTTTTTAAGAGCATTATGAAAGATGTCAGATGATTATCTGAGGCCTTCCCACCAAATACCCGGCTGCAGGGGGACACGTGGAGCCTGGCAAGGTAGGGAAATCCTGTGGCCAAACTCGCAGAGACCGTACTTAAATACCTGTGGTATCCTAAATATGCCCTTTAGCGTGTGCACCCACAGGTCTCTGGGACACATCTGGGTTTGGTGGCCCTGGGGTTTGTGCCAGGCCAGGTAAGAAGCGTCCAAAGAACGTGTGTGTGTGTGCTGGGGGTGTTGGGGGGTGGCTCCCGGGCTCGGTGCCGTTCTGTTTGACCCCACGCTGGTACTCACACAGCCTGCCACCAGCACAGCTGTGCGATTTTGGAAGCAACAGTTTTCACTAGCCTGAACGACTGTAGCTTGAACATTCCGTATAGAAAGGGAAAGTTGCCACCATAGGGAGAAAATTTGACAAAACAGACCTTGAGTGCCTTATAGGTTACATAGCCAATTATGCATGCATGAAGTGGATATAAGATACTCTCAAATTTGATTATAGAAGCATATCTGATAATGCTCTGCTTACCCCCCAGACAGTGATTTTATGCTAAAGGGTGTCACTTACATGATGCCAAATCCTCCATTTGAAGTCTTAATTCCCTTCTTCAGGCACATTAAAACTCCTCCTTGGAGGGGAGGACTTCTCTTTCCCCGTGCCCTTGCACTCCTGAGGTGCTCATGGCTTCATAAAAGTCTCTGCAGCCTCAGAAGCTGGGTCCTTCTGAAGAAAATCAAAGTTAAAGACGTGCTGAAGGCTTTACCTGCAGTGGTGTGGTGCAACGGGACAGCAGCTCCTCAGCACTGAGCTTGATTTTCATGATTTCCTTCATGTCAAAAGGAAAGTTTAAATAGATTTCTGTGTCCTGAATGTGAGACCCGTAAGAAGTGATTTCTGTTTAGGTAGGTGTTAGGAGGTAGAAGAGAGTGTTATAATAACAACCTGCCTCGTAAGTCAAGGAAGTGAGATGTTGAATCTGTACCCAAACGAAGAGCAAACCCAAGGCACAAGAACACTTTGTATTTATAGGACAGCTTTCACCAGAGAATCTCAGAGTGTTTTACCAACCTGGACAGCTGGGGTAAACATACCAGCTTCCCTTGGTGATGTCGTGGAGCCAAACAGTTCAGGAGCACAGAGCCAGGGACTGTTTCAGCATGAGTAAGATGGCAGAATTTGACCCCTCGTGCTTAACTTTCACATCTCTTTTCCCTCGTAAAGTAAGCTTTCATTCCACTTTATAGATGGGTAACTGATGCACAGAGATCCCGGGGAGTTTTTCTAAAGTCACAAATTAAGGAAGGTAATGAAACAGGGCCCAAGAGTTTTGGCTTTGTGCTCTAACCCCAAGGAAAACTTAATTTGGCACTAGCAGCTGCTTGATCTTTAGGGCTGCTGCATGAACAGGGAGGAGTTTGGTTAATGAAATAATATCCCAGGCACATATGAAGAGCAATTACTTGCTCTCATATAAACTCTCATGTATTCATCTAGAAAAAATGTTCATGACTCGGTCATCTGGGGTGGTTCAGACTGCTCAGCCTCCAGCACGAGGCGTAGGCATTCCAGTGGTGAAGTTCAAGAGGGAGACCCGTGACCTCAGTTACTCACAGGGAGTCGAATTGTGACCTCAGATACAGTGGTATAAATCCAGAGTCATCCCCCCCCAAAGTAATTGGCCTCCTACTGTATTTCTCTACCATGCTGGGAATCAGAATGCAGTCTGTAATCCCAGTTGGTCTGCAGAGCTTTATTCAGCTGTGCTCTCGAGCAATGAATGTTAAATGACGGAGGAAAATAAAATTGGAAAATGCACAAGATTGAAAAAACGTGCCAAGCTTCTCTGTAGTTCACTTTTTTTGTCTTGTTTCTCCATTTTTTATAAAGAATTTATATTAACTGTTATACAGAAAGACTTCACAGTTGATCTGTGTCTTGATTTCCTCTTTATTTGCTCTGGATATCACAAATTATGAGGAATGAAGGAGCTGACTGTTAAGAAAGGTGAAGAAAATTATGAACTTACAAATTTACAGATGCAGTGACAACAAACAGATCTAGAATTAGGGACATTTCAAGTTCAGAGAAAAGATTGATTAGTGCCACAACCACAATGAACTGCTCTGGTGGGACATGGGAAATTGTGTTAAACTATTTCCATCAGGGCAGAACAAAGGACTTAAATCTTGAAGAGCAGGGACACTGGATTCACCACGGCAGGGGACCACATAGCAAAACATTCTAAATAGGCCCTCCATTTATCATTTCTGAGATTCTGATAATTGCAGTATTCTCAGCTGTCTGGTTTTAGTAATTTGGAACTGATAGATGAGAACTTTGCCTTCTTGGGACTGTGGAAAACCTTACAAGAAACGTGCAGGGAAAGGATTCAGTTTGCAGCATTATAGGCACCTAAAAAGTTGCCAGCACAGCAGGCAACCCAGAGCGTTTACAAATATTTATGCTTTTAACATTTTCTATGCCCGCAGGAGCAGTTCAAACGTGGATTAAATTATGTTACTGGCAAATCCCACCAGCAGCACACTGAGGGACACCCAGGGGATCTTCCTGAAAAACTCTGGGCGTGCAGGAGCACTGATGGGGGTGCCACCCAGATCATCCTGCCTGCTCCTGCTGCTGGCACTGGGAGGAACACAGCATGCAGCCGTAGTGCATACAGCAGCACTTTACGGGCATATAGATAGCAATTTTTGGCTTGTCGGGTTCTTCCCGAAAGGTCTGGGCACACACACCTGGTTGGTATAATTCCTAAGTATGCAGAAGACACGCGTGTGCACCAGTAAAGCTTGTGGACCTTGGAACGTGACACCTGTGTTGCGTGCAAGAATGCAAAGTGGGGGTATTTACACACGCATGAAATGTGGATTTTTTTGGAGTATGTGACAGCAGCTGTGTAATGGAGTGTAGAGCAGGGGCCAGGGTATCGTTAGGAGACACTTGAGTGAAGGTGATGAGGATGTTTGCGCTGGCACAGCTGAAATACTGGAGCCTTCTGCCTCTCTGCAGAGAGAGGCATTGTAATAACTTGAAATGTTTTGTGGCAGATCCAGGAATAGTAAGCCTTTTACAGCACCAAGTTCAGTTGAAATGACAGTTTGCAGTCGCTTGCTGTGTGTAATTTAGAAGTCTCCCTATCTGCATCAGTCACGACTAGTGCTGTGGAACTTCCACGGGCCTGGTGGCCCTGGCAGAGAAGTGGCACCCAAATAGCACCCAGCCCAGTGGAGCTGAGTGTGGCCAGCTGCTCTGTGGTGTTTCAGAATTGCAGCTGTGTCCTGGTCTGGTTTGGGCATTCTGTATATGTAAAAGTGTACACCAAAAAAATCTCAGCACTCTAGCTAAGTGTCCTTTGTTACTCAAGTAATGAGTGTTTTTGAGGCGGTGCAGTTTTATCCAAACCCTGTTTTTTTTACTGAAACAGTGCAGCAGCCCACACCTGCACACCTGCAGTGTGCCCAGTGTTACCGGCAGGGAAGGTGCTGTACCCCACGCACCATACACCAACCTCCCACAGGGAGCCCATCTGCCCTCTGGAGAGGCAGCTCTGCCTGCCTGGTGGAGCCCCAGTTACAACAGCTGCCCCAAAAAGTGCTGAGAGTGATCCCTGGCCCTTTGGCTAACCAGCAGCATCCAGGTCTCTGCTCCAGGGAGAGGCAGTGGGATGCACGGCACACTTACGAGGTGAAGCTGAACGTTAGGGGGAATATATATGGGACCCCAGGAAATTAAAATGCACCCTGTCAACGCCAGGAGCGTGCTGAGAGTTGTGGCTTGGTGGCTGGGAGAGAGTCAGGCAATATATGACCAGTCTCCACAAACAGGGGATGTTCTGGTTCTTGAGAAGCTTTAAAGAAAGGGGTTCTAGCCAGTGGTGCATGAAAAGGCAGCATTGTCTCCAGAGGTGACTCCCTTACTTTTGCTGAGGGACCTTGAGCCTCCTCCTCATGATAGACACTGTCCTAACAGGCTGCCATGGGAGCACAGGGCACCTTCCCAGCAGTGCCATCCCAGGATCTATCCAGGACCCAGTGTGCAAGACCACATTCTGGGAAAGTAAATCTTTAAAACTGCATAAAGATCGCTCTTGCAGCCCCATTTCCAAAAGCCTTGATGCTTATCTAACTCCTCTGACCTGAAAGCTCGCTAAAACACTTCGGTGAAGGTCGCAGGGCTGCAGCAGAGCACTTTCAAATGCGTTTTCCTCATTCTTGGTGAACAGAGAAATGTTTAATTGGGTATTTATTGAAGGTGCCAGAGCCAACAGGTGTGTGGGTAATTTGGATCTGTGGAGGACAAATCACCACGGGCAATGTTAAGACAGTTACTCCAGGGACGGGGGGGACGATGCTCTGTGTTACCATAACTGTCTCCTCACACGTCCTCTCTCTTCTTTGCATAATATCCCAGTCCTGTGGGCCCCTGCCAGCAAAATAAAACAATGATCCCAGCCCTGTGGGCCTGTTATTATTGATTTATAAAATACTTACAGCTAGTTGTGTTAAATGCATCCTTCCACTGTGAGAAAGAATTACTGGGCACACAGTGGTGTAAGGCAGCGGTGTTATTATTATGCTACACGAGTTACACACCAAGGCATCTTCAAAATGTCTTTTTTTAGGCATTTCAACCACTTTATGGAAACCCATCTGGAAATAAATGCAGCTGGCCTAATGTATGTAATGAATTTAATGTGCCGTTCTTCCACATTAAGGATAAATCTAATAGGATGATTGAGTGGGGCCAAACTTCTCCAGGAAATTCCTCTATAATACATGATTGAATTATTGTTTTTCTATTAGGGCAGCCAAAACATTCAGTGTCCTTGACAATACAGGATGTGTGCCGTAAGTTTTTTGCCACTAAGCTAGGCATACTGTATCTGGACATACGCCCAAGCTTTTTGAGTATTTCCAGTTGAATGATTTATTTATTTTCCACAGAAAGACTACAGAAGTTACACAGGACTCGGCAAATTACGTTTCGGGTCGGAAGGCAGAACTGGGTGCCTGGCTGCCAAATGAACGAAATCTGAGGAATCTGGAGGCGTTCACAGCAGAGCTGAGACTTTCCTGATGGATACCTAAAAGTTATGCTCATGAAACTACTAAGCCTTCTCACAACAGGAACTGGGCACCTACATCCCTCTGCAAATCTCCATTTCGAGCCTGTATTTAAACCCCCAGGTATCCTGATTTTCAAAAACGTTGGCTTCCCAGTTGCAACCATGTAAGCTGAGAGAAGCTGCTGAATGTAGCACATGTGAAAATTGGATTATTTATTTGTAAGCCCGAGCAGGATCCTAGGAGCCTGACTTTAAATGCCTTTTAAAACCTAGGACCAGATTCAATCATCTTAGGAAGTTTTCCCCAGCCTAAACAATCCTATGATTCCATAATTTGAATGTGGGTATTTTTTTCTGGTATTTTTCACTGTGTATTTGAGACACCCCCCTGCACTCCTGGGGGTTGCAGACATAAAATGTGCATCATTATTAGGGCACATTATGAGAATATGCTAGTGACCCTGAGTTGTCCTGGGAACCCACATAAGTATATGGCTGTCTACAGGAGGAGACAGGGAAGAGAATTCCTTATTTTTCAAGCTGTAGCTTGGGAAAAAAGTGGTGTATATTAGTGTAGTCTCCTAACTTTGTCTGCTCATTTCCTGTAGCAGTGGAACTTCTTCACTTCTGCCTTCTTAATAGGGGAGGGCAATTATTTTTCTTCTGTGAGTAAAATATTTGCCCCCCTCCCTCAGTAGTCTCAGGTCAAATTAGTCATATAGTTGCATCTGGAAACTATTTTTGTTCTGGGTTTACAACTCTGCAGAGGATATCCAGATACTTCACTGAATATTTGAGGCACTCAGCCAGGGTGTGGGAGATGCAGGTTCAAATCTCTCTGGAGAAGCGGGTTTGAATTCATCCCCTGGGAGGTAACTATCATCAGCATCTTGTTGTACAGAGAATGATGAGGGAGAGAAAATGAGTGAAGCAACCCAAGGTTTGACCAGCGAATTGTCCCACCTGAGCTATGTGGCTTTCCTCACCAAAGTGAGCCGGAGGCTGGGTTTGACCCCGCAGGCTAAACCAGACCACTTGTACATTCAGCCATCATCCCTTTCAGCCACACGGAGCCGAGGCTGGGCTCACTTTCACCCCTACCCTTCTCCCAGAGAAACCAGGGTTTGATTGCTGTGTTTGATTTACTATTCATCCTCCTCAAACTGGAACTCAGAGGTTATCTGCCACTGAGCCAGGGTCCTTACTTATCCTGGCGGAGATCGGGTTCTGACCCCTGGAACATCAAATGAAATGAAGAAGGGAAGTAATATTTATTGGCCTTATTAGTAACAACACAGAGTGAAAGACACTCACGTGGGTAAAACTGGAGTGACTCAGTACCTGCTCAGCACACAGAAAATGTTTGACGTCTCCTGGTGATATTTCACTGCATGTATCCCTCTGCCTTGCTCCTCGAGTTTATCTTGAGTCAAGCAGCTCACCAGGTTAAGCCACACTTTTCGTGCAGGATTCCGAAGTTAGCTGAATGTTTATCATCCTTGAGGCGTCTTGCCTGTAGAGGTTGAATGAATTTTTTTCATGCACACATAAACAGATTCAAGATGTTCTTGTTCAGCCAGCGGATAAAGGCTCCTCCTGCTATCTCAGTTCTTCATCAGGAAAACAGTCAGTCCCAACGTGCCAAGATTCTCCCAAAGGCATAATTGCCGTCATCTGCACTTACTAACACTGGCTCACAGGCATCCTGAAAAACAAGGACAGTGTCCTTTCCCAGCATGAGCTCTGAAGTTTGGATAGTCCGAGGCCTGAACCTCTCCTGAAGTGTACCTGGACTCAGGAGAGCTCTCAGATAAGACCAGGACATCCCATCCACATTGCAGGAATAATGCTGGTCAGCTTTGATCAGTGGCCAAGCCTCTCAAGAGCAGAAATATTAAACTTGTGATTTCAGTTTGGACAAGTAAAGAGCATGACCTAAACCTTCTCGGTTCACTCAAGAGTCTTCCCTTTTCCCCCTGAGTTGCCAAATCACGTTGTCAGATACTACTGAGCTGCCGATGTGGTTTTGTGATGTTGGTGCCACGTGTGTGGATGCCAAGAAGAGTCACTATCATTAGTGGATCTGCATTTGCTGTAAAAAAGCTCTACATCATTAAAACCTCAGCAGAGGACTGAGCCACCTTCATCCACACCGAGCTCCCTAGGATGCTGCAGACCCGCTGCTCTTTTCCTCCCAGGCAGAGGGCAGGCTGTGTGTCCAACATGAATCCAGCCAAACTAACAGTCTCTATTTCACTGATCTTAAATGTAGAAAAGATTATTTGGGCTAGGATGCAAAAAAAAAAAGTAAAAAATTTCCACCATTACACCCTTATCTTGCCAAACTCCAAATTTTAAAATTGAATGCAATGGACAAAAACACCAAAAACAAACCAAACCAAAACACAACAACAACAACAAAAACACCCAAAAAACCCACCCCAAACCCAAAACTGACTATTTTGATTATCTGGGATCTCGGCCTCCTTACTGAGAAATCAGGTTGCAGAAAGTGGAAAAGAAAGTCCATTTTAGAAATCCTGAATTCCAATGCTACGTCCTTGCTCTTCTGTCAGTGTCCTAACAGGACATGAGGCCATCGTTTGAGGACTGAAGGCTCTTCTGACCAGTTCTTTTTAATTCTTTGTGGGAGAAGGAGGTGCCTGCCTGTACAATCTGCTGTAGCCTGCCTATACTGCCTCATTTACAGTGTAATCAGCAGCAGCACGGCTGCATTTCGGGTTGACAACATGTGCATCCAGGTTCAGCATCTCTGCTCTTTTCTCCCCTTTTATTTTTGTGTCTAATTTGCATGCTCGCCTATCCACATTTCAGGTACACCCAGTTATATCAGGCTTTGAATCTTCCCCTATCATTTGCCATCACAGAGAATTGTGCAAACTGGAATTCTGAGTTCTGAAAGCCCAGAGCTTGTCAAAGCACTCCTCTGCACCACTTTCTACTGATATATTTTCATGTTAACAAGATAAAATGCCAGAGTTTGGGATTCTCTGTAGCATGGGAACAGCTTTCCACAGCAGTTTGGGGAAGGAGCTTGTTCTCTGATTGCTATAGCTATAAAATGTTAGAAAATATCAGTATTAACATATTTGCTTTATTAGGCAGAATAATATGAGTTCTTCCCTCATAAATTTTTGCAGTAACTCCTCCCTACACAGGGCTTCAGTTGACGAGCATTGTAGGTCTAATTATTGGAACATGTGCTTTAATGTGTTTTAATGTCATGTTTTCTTTTAATTGTATTATATTGTAAGCCTGCTCTAGAAATAACACTATTAAAGTTCCCTTTCAAAACAAAGATCAATCAAAGAGACAAGCAATTATTTCATTATCCTTAAGAAGCTCATAACATAATGAAAGGAATGTTAAAAATAAACTAAATGGGTGTACTTGACTGAAAGAATAGATCAGCCTGAGTGACTTTTCTCAGAGAGTAAAAAATTATCCAGGATTAAGTTTTCACAGCTTTGAGCATATTACGGATTCTCTGTTTCTAATAATTAAGTAGGGAAACCTTTCTCCAATAATAAATGATGAATGAAATTAGCACCAGTTTTATCTGAAGATAAGCAAACACTCAGAAGGAAAAGCCAGATCTGGCGTTCTGAGAGCAGGTGGGGTTAGATGATGTTGGGGTTGATGGAGTTCTCTCTCGGAGGAGACTCCACAGGTGACTCCACACTGTCAGCTGGGCCCTGGGCCCTGGGCAGCCTCAGCCCTGGTTTGCTTCCCGAGGAACCTTCTGGAAGGGAGCTCGGCAAAGCTTTGTGGCTCTCACTTTATTTTTTTCCAACTTTTTGTAATACTGGAGCCTTTCAGAAGTTCAGATGCTGAGGGAAGAAGTAGTGTAGAAGGATGTCAGAGAAGGATTTTTTTGTAACAGAAAAGCTTTCCCAAGAAACTGTAAGGAGAAAAAGCTAGGCAGGCAGGATACGGATTGAGAGAGGAGCCTGTCTCTCCTCTCAGTCCTCTATCCAAATCTGATTTCTCTGGACAGTAGTCCAAAATAGACAGTATCTGGTAACCGTGAGGCAGCCTGCTGGCAGAAGGTGATGGTAGCCTTGCTGAGCCCCTCACGTGCAGCAGTGGTGCCAGGTGGACTCGCAGCACAGAGGACAAAGCCTGAAAGAGCCAGAAAGAGCAAACTTCTCGTTTCACGGGCAGAGCAAGAGCTCTGCCTTCCTCAGCAGAGAGGCAGAACAAGCTGGAAGAAGAGGGATCTCCATTCACCCCCAGCACCATCGGGCAGAGCAGGGGAGCACCACTGCAGTGCCCCTGTGCTCCCTGGGCAGAGCCGTCCAGGACCAGGGGAGCCATCGGCGGGGGTTTGCAGGGTCACTCTCAGCAATCCGTGCTGGAAGCAGCTGTTTGGACACCAGCTCCACAGATGCAGCCATTTTACCAACAGAACTCTCTTAGACAGGTGTGGTTTTTCTCCTTGCAGCAGAACTGGGCTGGTGGTGTCTTCCTGACGCTGGTTGGACCAGACCTTGAGGTCAGAAATAGTCCGACCAATAGTGCTTACAGTGAAAGTAGTAAATAAATTCCACTATCTCCAGGGATGTTTCTTTGCACAGAACCAAATACAAAGTCCAGAATAGGTTGCTCTGCATGTTGCATGTATTTGAATGTCTCTCCAAAGCTGGGAGGGTTTTTTTAGCTCCCGCTGTTGCCATTTTCCTGAGCGAGGCGAGGAGTGGGAGCAGCTGCAGGTGTCCGTGGCATCAGGTGTGGGAAGGGGTGGCAGGATGGGCTGGAGGGCTTTGTTTTGCACAGCAGTGATAAGGGTTTCAACACAACTAAGCTGGGCCCTGACTTCCAGAAAGAAAATCTCTCTTGGCATCACTGCATCCCAGCGTGAAACCACTGTTGGTTTAAGCAGTTTCTCAGTCTATATAACCAGTTCATCCTGCTCGAGGTCTGTGCATCACTACTCATTAAAGTGGACTCTTGCATCTTGTGTCTGCTGAAGAAAACTCTCCGCTTGATCCTTTGCACCCTTTCTTTTGCTGCTTCTTTCTTTCTCTCAGGGAGGGCCTTGCCATGAGGGTTTTTTTCACACGTAAAAACTGTTGTTTTTCGGACACTAAACACTATACATTTTCAAAAGCTCAGAATGAAAGACATATTTCTAAGTGTGTTTCTTGCCAGAGGAGTAGTGAACACTAAATGTTGGCTGTAGACAGTGGTAGACGTGGGATTTGGTAGTTAACCAGTAAAAATATTAAAACAGGCGAAGTCTGTCATCGTGTAGGAGACAGCTTTCAACTGTACTAAATGTCTTTCTGCTTACAAAGTTAATGGAAACCAGTCACAATGATAAAATCTGTGACTGTCTTAAGTAGAAAGAATTCTTGGTTCCTTGTGGTAGAAAGAAGACTGGAATTTAAATTCTTGGGCTTTCCCTCCTCATTTTTAATTCCTTTCATTTGATTAAAAGGAAGTTTTTTAAATGAACAGTCCAATGCAGGAAGAAAGAGAAACATACATCTTAGCAAGATAAAAAAACCCCAACCCTTTTAAAAAAATACCCAAACCTTGCAATTAGGAGAAATTCAACAGCCCCAAAACATATGGACCCAGAGCAGAAAAAGAAGGTAAACAAAACCTTGGGCAAAAATGGGCAAATGCAGGAATGTTACTGGAGAATGCCTGATAAAAACATGACAGAAGAAACCACCATGCAAACCACTTTCAGCTCAGGAAAAGGAATGGCAACGAGGCAGAGATGGGAGTTGCAGATAACAACGTGTGGAAAATTTCTGAGAGAAATCAGGGAAAAAAAATAAGAGCAACGTTCAAGGAAAGAGAAACCTCAGACACCCAGATGTGCTGAAATGCCAACAGGGAAGAGAAGAGAAAATCACGAGGGAAAGAAATTGCGAGTTGAAAAGCTCTGATATCCCTGGGGGACCTCTCCGGTCACTGAGCGCTGGGGAAGCAGGAAAAACACGGCAGATCTTCTGCCTCGCCTCCATCACCTCTGACTGAAGGAGGAGCTGGGACCACGACATAACGCTGCTGTTGCAGCCTGACTGCAGGTCAGAGCTGTCAGAAAACCTCGGCTCTGCCCCCTCCTTGCCAGGGACCATCCTCTGAGCTTTCAGCCTGCTCAGCACGCTGCGGGCTCAGTCGCCCGCTCTGAGACAACGCTGATGGCCCAAGTCACAAATAACGGAGCAGGACCTAAACCTCACAGCACCCAAACTGACTGAACTGACTCTTGTCAGCCTAGGAAAGATAACACCGGCCACTGCACAGAAGCCAAAATGCAGTCAGCAGGTGCTAAGTGCAGATTTTTTTTCTGCCCTCTGGAATACTCTGAAAGGGTGATGAAAGGGAAAGTAATATTTTCTATGCTGTGAAAACTTCTATTGTAAAAATGGTCTGATCTGGTCTGTGCTGGAATGCAGTCATGACTCCTTGATGTTTTACATTAACAACTGGAGAAAGCCTCTCATCACAGCACGTATTAGCCCAATGACCTTGACACCTTCCTGGTAAAACCCACTGCTGAGGTCAGCTCTCCCAAACCTCAGGTGGGTCACCACAAGGCTTTTATGTCTTAATTTGATATATTGGAAGCTTCTTATAGTGGAACCTGAAGGATCCTCAGCCTAACCCAAGTCTATGGCAAAACAGACTGGAATTAATCCCTATGAGCTTCGGCAGTGGAGTTTAACAACTGGGTGACTCGTAGGTGTTCAGCTACGAGCCTCCTTTCATTCCTGGAGAAATGCAGTCTCTCCTGAGTGAGACTGGGAGAAACCAGTGCACGAGTCAGTGAATGCCACCCTGAAACACGCACCTACAGTAGGGGAATCACTGTGCCTGGTGATTTCTCTCTAACTCCATGGACCAGAACAGCAATTTAAGGATTTGCTTAGTTTAAATATCCAGCTCACATATGTCTCATGCTCAATTAGAAGAGTCCACTCAGAGGACTTTGACTCGTTTGGATCAGACCCTACAAGGGCATGCGCCTTTGGAAGCAGAATTTGCTGGGAAAAAAAATCAGTTAAGGCCTCATATTTGGAGGAATGTCTGTATGGCTCCTTCTCCAAATTAAAAACTTTTTTTTTTTGGTCAGGGTAGGGTGACCAGGTTGTCTCTAACAGCAGCTGGGGAAGATTTCTCAGTCCAGGCTAGAATTGTTATCAAAATGAAGAAGAGACCCCAGCACCAAGAGCTGAAGGCTCCTGCAGTCATAACTGTTCTTGTTGGAGGAACAGGAGCCTCATTTGGGAGGCCAAAACAACATCTGAAAGCCAAAGATACAAACCTGTCAAAATGGCATTCACTAAACCTGAGATTGGTCTTTGACTCTCCCCCTCATGCTCTCCTCTAGTGAACTGACCTGTGTCTTAGCAATGTTAACATGAAATTGTTAAAATATGCTGGTTACCTGTGCAAAAGCTTCAATTTTACTTTAAAAAGTGCCTCAGCGAGCGGTTAAGTGTAGCTGGCACACATTTATGCTGCAACATAGCTCTTAAATGATTCCTCTTAAATGTTTAAACTTAGTAATTCCAGTCAATTTTGAGAAATATAGATAGTTTTACTGGTTTTTAGTAGTAATGGACAGTACGTAATTACTAAAAATGTAATATTTTTACACCTGGGTTCTTTTATGATAGTGTTACTCCTGTGCAAAATTAAATGTCAGCAAAAGAAGAGTGATTCTAGAATGTAATTTTAAAGAAATGCATTATTACACTGAGGAGGTAATATGGTGATTTAGTATGGTGACTAGTCACACCTGAATAACTAAAGAGTTTGTTTTTACAGGGAAGCACTAAGTTCACTAAAGCAAAGGGAAAGGATTTTATTACAAATAGAGCACTTTCACTCAGTTTGGTGCAAAACTTCACGTAGAAACTGGGATCTGACAAAAGTGCAGCTGGGGAAATAGGGGAAAAAAAAAAAAAGCACAGGAAAACCAAGTTAAAAGTTGTCAAAGCAAGGTCAGCAAACACAAAACACTAGGGCAGGGAGCAGCCAAGGACCTTCCTCCACGGCTGTGGGTCCATGCTCAGACCCCACAAGGTCCCACCCAGGTTCCCCCAGCAGCCCAGCCAGAATCAGGGACACCCCACAGCTCCTTGAAGTGAGATGGGAACTGCTCAGGGCTCGAGCACCTCCCTCTCTGCCACCACCGGTGCTCCAACTCCTGCTGCCAGAGGCTGCTCTAACTTACAGGGCTGGAGAATCTGTGACTGCTCAGTTCTAAATTCTGTTTAACCAGTGCACAACAGGTGCTGAATGAATGCTGAAGAACATTGGATTTCTTCATCTCGAAGTTTCTGGAAGGAACCCGATTTGTTAACGACGTAAATTCAAAAAATCTGTTTCATGACTGCACGGTGAATTGGAGTTCAGGGCTCTGCTGTGCTGAAGGTTGTTCTTATTCTGACTGGGGAAGGGCCTGCTTTCCTTGGGAGTCTTCTTGGAGCTGGAAGGCAGGTTTGTCCACAGGGATGTCCACTGTTCCTCCTGCAGGAAGGAGAGAGGTGTAGGAGGTTACACAACTGAACCATTAGTGAGGGCCAGAGGATGCTTACCTGCTTTCCTGACAGCAGACCAGAATGTGTGTCATTTATATAATCCTGTTTTTTTCCCTGTTTTTCTCTTTCAGCAGCACAAAAGCTGTGCAGGAGGTATGGGGGAGCCTCAGCCCAATAACAGCAGAAAGATTCTGAATGTCTTTCAGAGTAAAAGAAGAGCGAGTGTCTTCATCCTACAGAATTTTTTTCTGCTTTCTCCTGAAACGGCCTCTGTAATTTTTTATAACTTCCTTATTTTCCATCAGTGCAGTTTCCCTTCTTTGCTGATTTCTTGCATCAGACTATTCATTAGATAGGAGGATGTAAAAGAGAATTTAAAAATAAAGAAAAAATAAGGATCTGTTCCCAAAGACAGTGAAAACAATGGGAGTCAAAGAAACTGGCACTGACTAAAGATTTTATTTCTCTCAGGAGAGTAAGAATGATCCCAGCCAAAAGTTTATGAAACAAAGGTTCCAGTAATAAGTTCAACACAGCAAAACATAAATTGACATCACATTTGGGTTCTTTCTTCCTTGCTAACAGTGACACACACCTCAGATTATATTTGATGAGTACAGTAACAGTCATCATTATTGTATTAACTGCATACAGCAGGGTCTTTCATCTTCCTATGGGATTTTAGGCTGACTACTGTACATATCATTTGTGACTGCTGAAAGATGAGGGTAACCCCTAAAAAGATAAAATCTCTTTTGTTTGTTTGGTTTGGTTTTTTTTTTGTTTCGTTGTTTTTTTTTTAGCTTTGGAAATTACAAACAGAAGAGCCTGTGATGTAGAGACATAAACAGAAGGAAATGATCTGAGAGAGGAGACTTAAATGAGCTAAATAGGTTCAGCCTAATGTAGGTTCACGTCTTCGTTAATTTAGTGGATGGTTTTCAGAAGAGCGAGCCTCTCTTTCTCTGGTGTAGGCAAAATGCAGCTAAACTCACCCCCTGCTGATTTGCTACGGGCAAAATCATCCAGAAATCACTTAATCCGAAAGCAAAAATCCTCTTGGGTATTTTCCCGAGTAGTGCCCTGAACAGGCTGAGCACAGGCCCCCGTCCGTGGCAGCTCCTGCTTCAGCTGGAGATTTTCCTGCAGCTCCATCCCCGCACGGCTTCCCTCGCCTCAGCTGCAAAAAAAAAAAGCCCCCTCCCCTGGCTTTGGGAAGGAGCACTGGCTGCCTGTGCCCCCAGCGACTTCCAGCTGGAGTTCAGGTTTAATAAACCAAGCTGGAGGGGGTCTCTTGAGAGGGAGCTGTCGCATCGGGGCACGCGAAGGAAAAAGCGGCGCTCAAGCAGCAGGAGTGTCTGGGGTGTTGGTGCCAAAACACTGCCCTTGAGGGGCTGAGTGGAGGGCAGGAACATCCCTATTTCCATCCCACCTCGATGCTCGTTCATCAACAGAGAGCCACTCGTGCCGGCTGATCCTGGGGCATCCAGAACAAGACAGGCAGGGAGGGAATAAGAGCTCACCCCAGCACCCCGCACAGGGGATTCAGAGTTGTATAAAGCTCTCAGGTTTAAAAAATTCCAAACTGTGTCCCAGTATGGAAATAATCCACATCTGTTAAGGAAAATTTAATGCAAAATAATAGCTTGCTCAGAGGTTTTTATCTTTTTTTGAAACTATTCAAATGTGGGGGAATCGCTGCCTCTCCAGTGTTGCAGCTTTAGGGTGGCTGTTGGTTTTGCCCAGAGGCTGTGGCCAGGAAGGTTTGCAGGTGCTGTACCAGAGGACTGAAAGGAATTCTCTAGATACTTCATCCTCCTCGTTGTACTTTGAATTGGCTTAAATAAACAAATCCCTGTATCTCAGTGCTAATCTAAGTGCTACAAACCCTATTGCTTCACACCAACTTAACACTTTCTTTTGGGCACCTGGTTTCAGAAATGGATTTCAACTTCCCAAGTACTAAATATTGCTCTTGCTTTTTTTGTTCTTTCTTTCTTTGATTTCCTCTCAAGGTTTTTTAGAAGACCCCCTGATTACAAGGCATCGCATTTCAGTATTGATTATCCATGCAGCCTGTAACTGATATTATTTTGTTTTGTGGTTTTAATAGGATGCTGGACCCTGCATTTGGAGGCTCACTGAATGTCTAGAACTTTTTATTTGATTGCTATCTTATTTTTTCCTGATTTCTTGTTCACTGAAGTGACCAAAAATCATTTAACTGTAGTAGTTGTCCACAGTGAGACAGAATTATTTTGCTATGCAACACATACCCCCATGATGGTCTTTGCTACATGATAGTAAGGCAAAGATCCTTGGTGGGATCTCATATGGCAATCTGCATGAGTTGATCTATTTTTTGGTCTCATTTGGTCAGGTGAAAGACATTTTATCCTGTCTTGTTTGCCTCTGGAAGCTCTGCATCTGTTGGCAGCAAAGTTTGGGCCATGGATGGACTAGTGAAATAGTATTAGGCTTCAATAGTGAAAGATGAGACTTTCTTTTTCCTCTCACAGTCTTTAAGTGGTGTTGCTGATCCAAATCCATGAATGCTTTTGCTACCATCCTCCAGCAACGTGGGAAAACAGAAGACAAAGACTATTCATGTCAACAAGAAATGGGGGGGGGGGACGGACACAAAACAAAACAAAAACAGGCTTTCGTAATCAAAGCTTGTCTCTGTCCTTATACAGTGTAAAGCAGGAGCAAAAAATGAAACATATTTGTGATTCCCCAACAATACACATGCCTATAGTCTGAAAAAATAGCATCAAGATACACAGAGACAATTGACATGCCATTTTAATTGCATATTTCAGTTGAAAACCCACAGCTTTGAGAGCTCAACCAAAAAACTCCCAGTCTGAGGCATACAGAGCATGTGTTGGCGCTGCCACATGCAGGCAGCCTAATGATTTCCTCCAGACAACCGACCTTAAAGTATCTTAGACCTTGTTGTGTTATTGGTGATTATAGTTTCTGCTGCAGTTCAGCCCAAGAGCCCAGGGCCACAATTGTGCTGTGAATGGCACAAACAGAGCAAAACCAGTGTCTGGCAGATCCTGCATCTGAGTGAAACCTCCTCTGTCACCTGCTCTCTCCTTTAGCTCACAGTTTGTGTTTTCTCCAGCCTTACTGTCCATGTGTGACCTCTTGGAGGTGAGATGTTGTTAACATGTCTGAATGGCACCGGCTTTTAAAGGGCTGTTGAATGAATAAACAACAATACGCTGAGCAGAGCTTTGTACACGCCTGTTTGTTTTCTGGATTTCTGGGGGGGTGAGGGGGGTTGGACGCCAATGGTTTTTGGATATTTACACTGAGCTGAGGTTTTTTTTTAATTCCCACAAATACAAGCCATAATAACCAATAAATTTTACATTATGTGCCGTTGTGTAATTCCATTGTAATTCTCTGGAATTCTATTGAAATTCATTTTGGAGATGCCTCTGTCCTTTGGTGGATCTGGCCAAGGAAGTGAATGTGGGCTCATGAGGAGCCCTATTATGGTGGTGGAACATGTCCCTCCACGCTGTCGTGGTTCCAGGCAGCCAGCTCCTTTTTCAACCTCTTGCTTAAAGGCTGTGGCACTGAATGAATCAGCACTGGAGTCACGCAGGGCATTAGAAGCCAACACACCTCCTGTTATCTGACTTGTGGCATTTTCATCGAACCGTAAGAACCATCAGGGTTGGAAGAGACCTTCAAGATCACCAAGTCCAACCGTCCACCCAGCACTGTCACTGTAACCCCCACACCACTAAAGCACATCACCCAGCACCAGACCCAGACACCTCTTGAGCACAAACATTTTCTCATACTTCATCCTGACATGGTTTATTCCCTAAGGAAAATACCTTTTACCTCTGTTGCTTCTGTCCTTCCAGCCCCTCACAGCCTGTACTGTCACCTGTAACATCTTGTTAGATGCACCCTCTAAGAAAGCTTCTTCAGTGGGCACGTCCTCGAAAGTACAATTAGTGACCTGTGATAAAGGTTCATCTCCTTCCCTGGACAAGCCTGGATGTTTCACTGTGCCGCTGCTGCTCAGCTAACACCGTTGCAACTCCACCTGCCTCCACAAACTCCCCCGGCCCCTGGAGCTGCTGGTTACGAGAAGGAGGTTGAGCCTCATCTGACAGTAGAGGTGTTCACTCTGTTCCCACCACCCTGCTTTCATCTGCCTGCTCCAGGCAGTGGCTGCTTAACTCAAAGTCTCTCCCTGAGCAGGGGATCCCAGTACCAGGGCTGGGACACGGCCACCACTCTGCCCTCCTCACAGCTCAGCCAGCTGGGCACTGCAGTCAAGCACACCCCTCTAAAAACGTGACACGGGCACATCTTAACCGAGTGCCTGAAAAATCAAGGCATGAGAAAGCCCACTACTAACTCTAACCCGAGGCTGGTGCTTGCACTTGCTGCTGACTGTAACCTGGGTGGCACGTTAGTCCCTTTGGATGATCTCTTGCGTGAAGCCCTATCCCCACTCCTGACATGGCCAGTCTCAGCTCCTGAGCTCTCCCCCGCCCGATTCACATGGAAAACTTCAGGCTTCGTTGCTCTCTCCAGATTTTTGCAGCCTGATTCTGCCCCTGTCCACTCTGTCTTTTACTAAAACTGTCTGTGAGTCCCTCAAATCCACAAAAGCCTGCTTCGTTTCTTCACTCAACCCTGTCATGATCAATTGTTTCAGCCACTCTGAGTTTTCTGCGGAGTGTGTGCCAGTTTTATTTCCAAGAATGCAACATCACCAACATTTTTCAATTATTCAGATAGGTTTTAGCCTGTCATCGTCTCCATCTCCCTGGAAGGAATTATGCACGCCTGCCCTACCTCTGATCTCGCTGCCACTAATGTGATGACACTGACTCTGCAGAGGTTACTTCCAGTGTCAGCAGGAAGGAGGGAGCAGGATCCATCCCTAGCATGCCGCCTCTCCTGCCATGTGGAGCAATGCTGAGCTGCTCGGTGCATCTGGTTTCAAAATAAACCCTCTACAACAGACAAATATGTTAAACCTTTGAAAGACTTATTTCCAGGTTTCAACAACATTCTCTTCAGAAACGAGCACTTAATTGAGTTCATTTAAGGTTGTTGAAGCCACAACTTGCTGTCAGCACTATTTACCACTTCAGTGGCTCAGCTAGAGCCTCAGCTGTTGTGAGCCAGTTCAGTGCTAATAACGGAGTCCTCCTGATTTACATCAGCTGAAAGTCTGACCGAGCCTCTGCCAGGCTGACAGCCTTCCTCTGCTGGGTTCCAGTAGCTGTTTATACACTCACTCAGCACAGACAGTAGTAAAAGCAGTTTTTCTTCTGACAGTCCTGTCTGTGCCCTATTTTTAACATAAACCCCAAAAAGCCTGGCAGATGCTCCAGCCTGATGTCCTCCGGTGACTGGGCACTTCAGCCAGACAGGCCCCAGGACTCCCCCTCACAGCTGGGTCGGTGCCGCATCAGTGCTCCCTTGTGTTCCTCTTTCAAGGACTGCATTCAGGGTCTCCTCTCCCCACTGCTGGTAGACGCAGATCCCCACATCTCACTGCAGTCCCTGCTCCCACAGCACTCCTTGCATTTGCTCACCTGGAGTGAGAGGAGAGACCTTCCTTTTCTTCAATCATTACTTTTTAATTCTATTTTCCAGCCAGAACAGCTCAGCTCCTTTAAAACCATTGGGCTTCTTACTTGTTGCTGCTGGAATTTCTACTCCTGCTCCTTTTTGAGTCTAAACTTCACTTCCCCAGACCCAAAGTAAAGAGCTACAGATCTTCCCAAAGCCATGGCACTGGCCCATTTCTTACTGTGCAGATTAAAATCATCACCATTTTTTGCTTCAAGCCTTTTATCCTCTCCCAGGGTTCTGCCCTAGTTAGTGCTGTGTCTGAAACCCGTAGAAACTGTACCATCAACTCACAGAGCCAAAGCCCTGCAAAACGGCACCCATCTGCTCCACGATAAAGCGACAGCTTCCAGTGAGCTGAGAAGTGGATGAATAAAACTGCAGTGCCTTCTGTCAGTCTGTGCAACAGTAAATTTAATTTCATTGTCTTTCCCCCCAGTTTGCCACAGAAATTTGCTGAGAGCCGTCACGGCTGAATCGCAAATGGGAGGTTTTGACCCCTTGAGTTATCGGGTTGATAACATTTCAGTTTACACCTCCTGCAGAAGCCCAGCTTTTTTAGCAGCAGGAAATGACCACCTGCAGTCAGATCCAGACACCCCACTTTGAAAGGTGCCAAGGCAATACTGACTTCCACAGCTCATCCCATTACTCAGCAGGTACGGGATGGTGGCATCGCCCAGAGGGTCACACTGAGGGACCCTGGGGGGACACTGAGCTGTCATCTGGGAGACAGAGCTAAAAACCTGCCTGGGGGCCAACTCAGCCCTTGGGGTGGAGAGGTCAGGGTGCAAAGGGGTGGGGGGACCTGTCAATCCACCACGTGGCCCCAGATCAAAAGGCCGAGAGGCAATTTCTGAGATTGTAATGAAATATTTTAAAGGGAAAAGAGTAAAGTCCTCAAATACCTGGGATTAGCTCAATTATAAGAGCATTACGTTTGGGACTATGCCTTAATTTCTCTTCTGAAAGGTACATTTTTACCATATTTGAAAGACACTTCTCTCAAAAAAAAAAAAAACAAAAAACAAAAACAAACAAAAAAAACCCCCAACCCAAAATTTAAGACTTTCTTCTGATTGCAGGTTTTCCTCAGATGGAGTGTTACAGGAAAGTGTTGTATATGACATGACAACAATTAATCAACAATAGATTTTGCTTGAGAGAGCTGTTCCTACCACCACATTTGTGATTTCTGGATTTAACCTTAATGTATCTCACTCTTCTGTGTCTCGATGAAGTAATTTTAAAGGGCATATCAGGATATTGTGCTCCAGCGCTGTATGTTAATGGATTCCTGCCTTCCTCCAGGAAAAATGGAATGTTTCTTCTCTGAGTGTTCACTCCATCTTCTGCCAAGCCAAAGCAGAAAGGAAAAACTGCGTACAACGTTTTATTAGGCCAAATGTCAATTTGTGTTTCTGAAATCTTTACCAATCTTCCTGGCATTTAATATTCAGAGGGAAAAAAAAAAAGGCAGAAGAACAATAAGGCTTTCATTTCAGTCATCAGTGCCGGAGACATCCAGCAGATGATCCATGGAGCCACGTTTCTTCCATACATAGGTAAGGGGGGACAGCCAAACACGCTGGAGAAGGTGGATGGCACCTGGGGAAGAAGGCAATGGATAGAACCACATTGTATTTGTGAGCCTTTTAAACCAGTTTTCCTAATTTCTGCTGAACACGGCTAGAGACAGTGTACCTCTCATTTGATCAGCTCTTGGTCTTACCCACAGAAAATGGGCTTTTTTTTCCATGCATAAAAATAGATTTCAGTTTCCACTCAGAAATCTCCGCACATTTTCAGCTCGCTAGACAACACAGCAAGAATGCAAGCTGAACCTTTTTGCGTATTAGCATTGCTTGGTGCTTGCTGTATAAAACAAACCGGTGCAGATGCCTCGGCCAGCCTGCAAAGCCCAGCTGAGCTGGGTGTTCCTTTTAAGACAAGAGCTCCAGAGCTTTGCAAGCTTCGCTCCCAGTCCAGGGGCCAGTGCTCAATCCCCCCGCTGAGAGATGCTGAAACCCAGCGGCCACAGCAGCTCTGCTGGCCACGCACACAGCACAGCCAGGCTCGTGTGGGCAGCCCAAACGTGGGCTGGCTGTGCCCTTTGGACATCTCTGCCGTGCCCGGAGCTCACAGAGCAGGGGCAGCACCTGGAATCTGGGGGGTCAGCTCCAAGGAAAACACTGCCTGTCTGGCCAGGGAGTCCCTTCTACAAGAGACAGAAACTTTTGCTTTGTGCTTCCTGAGGGCTCTGGAGAGGCTTGGATAAGCAATGTTTCTAAGCATTCCACACAAGAACAAGTATCTAAGCCAGATTTGGTTTTGACAGGGACATCTCTGTGCCCACAGTTACCTGTCAGCAGGATTTATGTCATATTAAGGCTCAGGAGTATCAGCTGCAGATTTAAATGACTTCTATGAGTTGTAACTCTTTTGTATTTTCAATTCCAACCTTTTTAATCAGGAAAAGGAGTCTGGGTTTTACTTAAAAGGTCTTTACTGCAAAGGTTCAGTGTGTTAGCAGGCTCTGGGATCACTTTTGTCCTCCAGGTATTACAAAGGGATTTGATGGGGGACCTTAGCCCATGTCAGGGATGTGTCTGGGAAACAGAATTCATCTTCTTTCACCTTGAGCGTGGCACAGGCTTTTTGCATTAATGCCATGCCCAGAGAGTGGATTGTCCCCGAACCCCCCCAGCCTGTTGGAATCAGTTGATCAGAAAATATGCCCTGTTACCTACTGAACAACTGCCACATTCCTGTTGGGCTGTGAATTGCTGCTGCTGGAGCAGAACTTCCTTCTTCTGCCCCTGGAAAATGGGCTGGTGTTGCTTTGCCCCTTGGTGTTGATCTCCCCTGCTATCAGGAGGACACCGAGGCAGGTGAGGGACAGCACAGCAGAACAGAACAGCAAATAACGTACCGATTCATTTGCCCTCGTGTTGTTCTTCCTGAGGCAGAGGAACATTTTTGCCATTGAGCTCCACTTAAAAGTCTGCCAGACTCTTGCACTGAAATCCCAAAGAAACCTGCCGTCGTGGATCATCATCTTAATGCTTTTGCAGGGTTGTAAAAGCAATAATCATCAAAGGGAAGTAAGAGACACTCAAAAGTAAAAGATTCACCCAAGAGTACAGTCAGCAGCAGAGCCTGCTTGAAAACTCCTTCAATATATTTATTATTTGCATAATATCATATATTAACAATTACTTAGGCGGAAGCTTATGAGTGTTAATATTCATCTGATTAATACTAAAATTATCATTTCATCAAGTAAAGCCATTGGCTCGGTAATGTTAAAGGATTCCTAAGACTGACTTCTCGGCATCTGTAAACCCCCTAAGGTTCCTGAGGTGCCCACGCCAGGGATCTGCCTGGTGCTGCCCTGTCACAGCCGCAGTCCTCATGCTGCCAGAAGAGCAATTCCTGCATCACTGCTGCCTCCCCCGTCCTGCTGCCCACCGAAACGTGACCACCAGCGCTAGGTCCCTGCAGAGCTCGTCTAAAATCAGCCCACGGCCTGGAGGGAGGGCACGGACAGACGTTTCTGTGCAAAGCGCTGACCTGAAGGCACTTCCCTTGGTAGCACGGAGGGTATTTCAGCAGCTTGCCAGGAGAATCCACTGTCCTGTGAGACCAAATCTCACTGGAGAGAGAGCTAGAAGGAATAAACATCAGTGACAACACGAGTGAGAATTCACAACTTTTCCTTTGAAGCAGCACAAAAACGTGTCCTAAGGATGGAGGTGTTCCTTTGCCTGATGCTCTACCTCTGTGAAAATATTTCACTTAAAAGTACAGCTTTCAACAAAGAGCTTTTTGCCCAGCTCAGATCTTTTCCATCTGGTGTGGTCTGTGCGGGATCCAGTCATATTTTAACCTTCCTGGCTGTTAGCCCAATGAAGTGCTCTGGCTAGGATAAAAGAAAGTGGTGAGATTACATTTCCCCCTTATGACACTCTCACAGTCTTCTAATTTTTTTAGTAATAATCCTGTTTGCAGAAGAGAGGTTCTTAAACAGTTACTGTATGTTAGACATAGCCAAAAAATTAGCCATAGGCAAAAAATTGCCTTGAAATACATTTCAGCAGATATTTATATTTTATGGAACCCAAAAATATTTATCCAAACATATCTGCTTTCCTCTACTCGGGGGAGGGTGGATCGTTTAGGGAAAAAAAAAATTTAATAATTTCAGTCATTTTTTTTCTGCTAAAAAGCCCCCTGGATTTGGTGAAAACAAAAATATATTTTTAACAGAATGTCAGTGACTTCTCCAATAGGTGGAGAGGTAACAAAAGGATGGCGTGTGGCCCAAACGGTGCTCAATTAAGGAGATTTTTAGGCATTTTTGAAACCTTGGCTACCACAGAAGACAGTGTTGATTCAAGCTCTCTTTTACCTTTTCTTTTTTCCACGCCTTCAGCCCCCAGCTAAAGTATTACCACGGATGAACCAGGGCAGGGGAAGCAAAGGTACATCTCACTGGGTTTTGGCAGTGACATCCGTTGTTGCTCCAAAAAGAGCTTCTCTGGAATGCCACATTCCTCCAGGAGATTAAGAACAAGCAGGCAGGAGATGGGGTTAAGCCCCTGTCTTCTCCTTGAGACTTCAAGGCTTGCACAAAGGCTTGTGGTTTTCGTTCTGCCTTCTGCAACGACGCCAGCCTTGGGTCTGAGTTCAGCATATGGACCTCTCCCAGATCTGGAAACGTGAGGATCCTGAGTTTTGGTTGGGTCTCCTGTTTAAAACCTGTCATTGCCTTCGATAAATTGTGATCAATGTGTATTTAATAAACCACAGGGAATCGTGCAGCTATCCAGTACCTTTCACCAGAGGCTCTGAAAGTACTTCACAAATAAATAGCTGAGTTTTATAATAATGTCTTGTTCCAGGTTTTCTAGATAGTAGGAAAGCTGACATCCAAGTGGCTTTACCACAATTACACATCAAAACTGCACCAGCTTGTGAACAGAACTAATACATCCCAATTCCAGCTCTAATATCATTCTCAAAGAAGATTTGTTATTTCTGCACCGCTTATTCATGCAAGGTTGCCAACACTGCTGGCCAGAGATAGACATGACCATTTACACCACTGCACTTTTTTTTTTCCCTTGGAACTCCTTACCCTCTTTAACGTGAACAAAAAAAATTGCATAAATTTGAGCAATCAAAAGAGAAGCTGCGCAGGGACAACAAGGAGTGACAGGTTCAAACACTGACTGCACATACCAAACTAGGATTGGCTGCTCCTGAGCTGGTGCCTGACCCTCGGGAGTTCCTTTGGAGGTCACCTGCAAATTCCTATGCAAGGTAAGTGCATAGGTGTGTGCACACCCACGTGCATTTGGTTATCCCCACCATGAGCTGCCACAGGGTGTTTGCTGAGTGATGGCTGTTGCCGTGCTGCTTGTACAGCTGGGAAGAAGAGCAACAGGAAGCGTGGAAAGCAATAGGCTGTGTCTGGAAAATTTGGAGCCCGATCCGCTCCTGGTCAAAGCAGATGTAATTTGGGGAGGAGCAAAGCTGAGCACTTTCACAGCAGAGGTCGTTTTCTTATTGTTTTTTGGGTCCTGAATTCCTGCCCTGCAGTGGAAGAAGGGTGTCCAGGGCCAAATTACTATTAATAATACTCATTAATTAATAACAACAGTAGTGCTATTGGAAAATTTCAGGTCTCGTACTCCCAACTTACTGCCAAGCTAGTCACTTCCCAAACTGACTTGTAAAATTAGAAACAAACAGGCCCCTTCTAAAGGCAATAAACAGCACTTTAATTGGACTAAAACCTATAAATCTGTCAGCAACTAGTTACTCTGGGTGCCCTGTGTGATCAGCAGCCCTGAATACCCTCCTGGATGTTTTCCAGGGGGTTATGATGCGATCTGATGTCATCTCCACGAAGGTGTGATGGGACAAGGCATGGCAGGTGGCTCAGTGCCGGGCTCTGGGACTCACACACCCAGCTGGGTGTGCTGGAGGGAGGCTGCTCGTCATCAACAGGCCAGGAGGGAGAGACTTGTGCTGCAGACCTCAGGCTGTGTGCGGCCTGGGAATTCTCACACACCTCAGAAAGATGCCAAGTATTAGCTTTGTGGTGCAGGAGATCCCATCCAGGGAACAGGTAGTGATGCCCTGGTAGCGCCTTCCCCGCAGAGACATGCTCTCAAGAAAAGTGACTAAAGAAATGCACAAACCTGAAGGGAGGAGAAAACAGCCCCTTCCTGCTTAGGCAGCCCCGGGAAAAATCAGCAGTAACTGCAGGTCCGTGCTACTGTTTACACTTTACTCACTTTTTATTGCTTTAATTGTCGCCCTTGAAAGAAAATATTTTACCAAGTATAACAGTATTTTGCTCTAAACTATCTTGAGGCTTTCCCACAGTGCAGGAGGAGACATCTCCTTCCACGCTTCCCAGCAGACTTGCAGCATCACCTGCCACGACCCTGTGACAGGCTGGGTGGTGACTGGCTGACCTCCACCAAGCTGTGGTCATTCCTACCACTGCAAATGTGCTCAAGGCCAGGCTCAAAAGAAAAATAATAACAAATTTCAGCAGCATGCCTGACCTGAATGCCAACCAGCATGCCAGTTGTGAAAACAACTGATTCCGTGGGCCCTTAAAATACCTTGTATTTATAAACAAAAGAGGGGTTGAGTTTTTCTTGTCCTAGAAAAGCACACGGGAACATTTCACCACCATTTTCTTTCACTGTAATTAGCAGGGAAAGAGGGAATGACAAAGAGCAATTATACAAAATATATACTGTGCTGATTAGGGATTTCTTTTCTGTAGCATGGAGAAGGCAGCTTGAAGTTCCCATTAAATCTCTCTCTCCCTCTAATGAGATATGCCTTATCCAACCCAGTAAGATACAATTAACTCAGGAAAGAATGCAGCAACTTCTCAGGGGGAAAAAAACAGAAGGGAGGGAAAGAAGAATTCATGTCAAAAGGTGAAGTATGAAGGGCTGATCCTGCAGATCCTGAGTATGTATCTGACTTGGAAGAAACATCCCGGGCAGCTCCAGGCCTTCAAATAAGCCCACAGTTTAACAAGGCCCAGTCCTGGCCCTGGACAGTTGTAGGTTTTAGCCTGAAATCCGTTCTTCCTCTGCCCAGAAGTGCTGAGACCATTTTCTTCCCCTCACCCAGCAGTGGTTGTTTTGGATCAGGAAATCGAGGAATGAGGAGACTGAGGTGTTGCTTAAAGGCACCCCAAAGGCCACCACCATCCCTGCAGGCTGTGCTCTCTGGGGACTGCAGCTGGGTTTGGTCCTGGCTGACCTAAAGTGGCTGTGAGAAAACCGGGGTGGGACTCCTTACCAGGGCGTGCAGTGATAGGATGCTGGGGGAAAGAGTCTGTGCTGAAGGAGGGTAGATTTAGATTAGATATCAGGAAGAAATTCTTTACTGTGGGGGTGGTGAGACACAGGAACAGGTTGCCCAGAGAAGCTGTGGATGCCCCATCCCTGGAAGCGTCCAAGGCCAGGTTGAATGAGGCTCTGAGCAACTTGGGATAGTGGAAGATGTCCCTGCCCACGGCAGGGGGGTTGGAACCAGGTGATTTTTAAGGTCCCTTCCAACCCAAATCATTTTGTGATGTTATGATTCTGTGACCAGCCAGCCCCATGTGGATCTTGGCCACCCCACTCCCACGGGGATGTGTGCTCTTGCCGCCCATCTCGCACCGCAGCCCAGCCGTGCCGCTCGTTTATGGTACTTTGGGTTGGTTTCTGTTGTTGTGTTTGGGGTTTTTTTCTCCCCCTCGGCATTTGTTATCGTTTTGGTTTGCAGGGGCACGGCATCCCTCCCCTCTCCTTGCCCCACTCTGCTCCGTGCAAGCCGGCGGTGGGCAGAGCATCCCGGTGCCACAATCACTCCTGCAACTCCCTCCTCAGCGGATAACGGGGTCAACGGGGGAGGGAAACCGCCAAACCAGCAACAACCCAGGGCCATAAATTGGCCCCAGCAGGGCAGATGCCGGCTGAGCAGGAAGCGCTGGCCCGAGGCGAAACGAAGCAGCTGTTGCCATTGTTCTGGCTGTGCGCGCTCTCAGCGCGGCCGGGCCGCGGCAGCTGCTCGCAATTACCGCACATGAAAGGGGGGCGCGGGATTAGGCGAGCGACGAAAAAAAGCGAAGGGACCGCGAGATTTATGGGCGGCGGGGCGAGCGGCCCCGCTGCGGAGGGCGGCCGGGAGGTACCCGCGGGCCGAGCCCTGCCCGCCCCCGGCAGGACCGCGGGATGCCGCTCCCGGGATGCGGCTCGCCAAGGCGGCGGGGAGCGGATCCAGCCGCGGGGATCTGCCCCCGGGATCTGCCCCCGGGATCTGCCCCCGGGATCTGCCCCCGGGGTGTGCTGGGGGCCGTGGAGCCGCAGCAGCCCCTCAATCCTGCCCGGCACGGCACCTCCCTGAGCATCCCACCGGTACTGGGGACTAACCGCGCCGAGCCCACGGACAAATTCCGACACGCCTCTTCGTGAGAGCAGGGAAACAACGGGCAAACGAGACACAAGCTTAACGTTCCCTGAGACGTTTCTTCGCCTCTTCCGTATAATCGGAGTTGTAAAATAAAAATAAAATAAAATAATCCCTCCCAGCTTTCTTTTTGCAAGGAGTGATGGGTATGGGAAAGGTTTTTCGGGAGGTAAAGCATGTGTTTGCCATCTTTGCTCCTGATATGGGAACCATATGCTTAAATGCCCCACCAAACATAAGTAATATAACACTCTTTTTTATTAAAGGTGGTTTTATAAAAGCTATCCACCTTCCATCCACTGGTGACTCCTAAAGAGGTCACATATTCTTCATTGCAACTATCAATATGTATTTGGGGTAAATTAAGCTCCAAATAGACTGTTTCTGATTATTATTGCCAAGGGAGCAAGAGGCCGTCTTATTTTGCCTCACTGATAAATTAAAAGAACTGTAATGGGTGATTTCTGCAACCTGTAAAAGGGCAACACCATCTGTGACTCATTTAATGTCGCTTTAAAGAAAATTTATTTTATTAATTTGGGCAAAGTATAAAGAGAATATACTTTTTTTTTTTTTTTTTAACTCTACTGCTACAGAGAAAGAAGCAGCAGCAGATTTGCCCTATTCCTGAAGTGTTCAAGGCCAGGCTGAATTGAGCTTGGAGCAACCTGGTCTAGTGAAAGGTGTCCCTGTCTGCAGCAGGGAGGTTGGAACCAAATGATCTTTAAGGTCCTTTCCAACCAAAACCATTCTGTGATTCTATGGTTCTAAGAAGAAAACCCTGACCCAGTATAAACCTTTTGGGAATGAAAAATGCCTGAAGTGTTATTAGTGTGCAGAGCTCCTGCCTCGCTCTTGACTTCCATGGTTTTTGCCCTGATAGATAGAAGATCTCGACACGAGACAGCTCTACCAGGGTCCATGTCATGGAAGGAGGAATAGGCAGAAGCAAAACATGAATAAAAGCAGCTCTGAGATTGAGGCTGCTCCACTGCTCTTCTCTTTCAGAGTTAAAAGGAGCCAACCAGCCATCCCTCTGGTGTGATCCTTGCAAAGACCCATACAAGATTATTTTCTTCAGCTTGTGCACCCAGGAACAACATCATTTTGTCAAATAGGCTTTTAGTTAATGCAGCACCTGGAAACTCCGAGAAGAGTAGAGAGAAAAAAAGAGGGAGAAAGGATGGCAATTTCCCATCCTTCAAACCAGAGGTCATGGTAGCAACCACAACGTGACCACCTTTGTCTGGCCCGACAAGCAGGAAGTGGAGCAAAGATCAAAAGCAAGTAGAAATCAAAAGGATTAAGATATTGAAATTCTTCTGTTTTGCCACAGGCTGTCACCCTAGCTCCACATATTGCTCAGCCAGACAGGAATGCTCTGTGCAAAGCAAAGAGAAGTAGCTCTTGACGTCATGAAGCTTGCTCCTCTTGAAATGTAATTGGCCTGCAGGTTGCCCACAACCTCAGCTGCCCTTCTTGGAATTCAGAGAGTAATGTTAAATAGTAATGACAATAAATTCTAATGAATTAATCTTTATAAGTGATGCCAAATTATGTGGCAAATTATGCTGGCTCAGCAAGAGGGGTCTGCTCAAATGTGCAGTACTTAATGACACCTTTACTGTTGCAGGGTTTGCACGTGGATGAAGATGTTTGCACTTTCACACAGGCTGACGGACTTGGAGCTGTTGATGTAACCAGAGGCTCACTTTGGGCCAGCCTGGCCAAATCTTCTTTAAATCAAAGGATGAATTTGCCTTAAAATCTCTGGGCTGATTTTCCCTCACCTTGGGAAGAGGCAGGAGGTGGCTCTTTTCACTGACTTCAGTGAGCTGTACAGCAGGACCTTGGCAGAGCTGGGGCTCTGCTTCATTACGTACAGTTGGTGACCCCACACCATTCCTTGTTCCTCTCTTTTGGGCTATCCTAATGTCACATTTTATTTATTTTTCAGTAGAAGTTGGAGTCTGGCATCTCTGATTCACAGAGAAGGGTGTTAAAGTGCTTTGCCCCTCTGCAGTCAGTGGGCATTGTACTGTTCCCGGGGTCTGGGCCCAGCAGAGCTGTGCACCTCTGATGAGCTGCCCCTTCCTTACGAATTGTGACTCACCCAATTGCATTTTTTCTCACCTCTAATGTCAGCCCTGAGAGAGTCCCATGGGAAGCTGTCCATCATGCACACATGGCACGTGCCACCTCTTCCTCTGCCAAACGCTCCATGAGTCAGTTGGTTTGGATCCCTAAAGGCACTGGGGTTGCTCGCTGCTCTTTCAAGGTTTTGGACAAACCACCCTTTCCAGACGGAAAGATGATAAAGACAACATTATTTTCATAACTTGCTGTGGAAACACAGATAGACCTTCGAGCTGTACATGAGAATGGAGGAAAATGTGTCACTTTTCTCAGGGGATTTGGGGAACTCGGGTTGTAGCCAGGTGGGGATTGGCCTCTTCTCCCAGGCCAATAGGACAAGAGGACACAGTCCCAAGCTGTGCCAGGGAAGGTTTAGGTTGGACATTTGGCAGAATTTCTCCACAGAAAGGGTGATTAAACATTGGAATGGGATGCACAGGGAGGTGGTGGAGTCACTATCCCTGGAGGTGTTTAAGGGAAGACTTGAGGTGGCACTCAGGGTGGTCAGTCATGGGTTGGACTGGATAATCTTAGAGGGCTTTTCCAATCTTAATGACCCTGTGATTCTGTAATTCTCTAAAACATAATAATGCAACGTTTGTTTTTCTGAGAAAAGGGCAGAAACTTGAGAGGCACTCATCAGGATAGTTCATTGTTGAAGATCCATTTTGTTAAAATACTGCTCATCAAATAGGTTGGTACTACTACTAATAGTAGTTTGATTTGTGCCTGGTTTGCTAACAACTAGAGCCATCCTAACTTATCCAAATATCCTTATTTGACTTAATGGTCAAACCTTCACAAACCTCTGGCCTTGCTATGATTTATGCAGAGAAAGATTTGATGATCCCATCGTGCCCTTCATTACCTTTTGCCACAGAGGAGCAGCAGTGTCAGGCCTGGAGATGCTCAAGCCTTTCAGCTATAGTTTTCATGCACAAACTGCTCAGGTTAGGTTGGTCTTCCTAACTGGCTCTTTACGCTGAGCTGTTCTGGTTTAGCCAAGTGGAAGCTGGGAGTTAGGAGGGCAGGGTTTGTACTTGATGTGTTTCTCTAAATCTGATATTTAAAAAGAAGTTCCTTTAGTGTAGGAGAAAACAACACATTTCACAGTGATCAGCTAATCAGGCTTTTCCAAAGGAGCTCTGGAGCTACAATCAAAAAAAAAAAAAAAAACCAAAATTTAAATTTGACTTTATGTTAAATTACTTTTAATTTATTGTGGAGTATGAACATAGTACCAGTACAACCTTCTGACCTGTGAGACAACTATGCTGTGTATTTATGGTATTGTCAGACACCACAGGAAGGGAAACCTCCTGTCAGATATTTGCACAATACAACTGTGTCTTCAGTGGAAAGCTACTGATGTCTGAATTTGCAGGTGATGGCTTGGGGAATTAAGTCTTATTTTTTCCTTCCTCTTTACCTCCCTCTACCTTCTATTTGCTTTATTTTGTTTTGTGCTGTGAGCCTTTAGTCAAATATCCCACATACACACTCATCACTGGGACAGCTTTAAGCACAATACACGGGCATGTCTGGGCACTGCATTAACACATCATCGTGTTGTCTCTCTGTAGATTATCCTCTGTTAGTGTAATTTATAACTCCAGCCCTTTGTGTACACGCTTCCATTCTGAAAAATGTAATATCACTGCTAATTAAACAGTGGTTTAAGAAGTCAGCTGATAGCTCCTCACAGCATCTAGGAATTAACCTCACCTGGGCACAAGCTGCTGGTTCAGGCTCAAGTGAAGCTCAGATAAAGGCGGGGGAAAGAAAAGACATCAAAGCACTAGTCACCACCAAAACCTCATCCTCCACAAATTCTAGGTGTGGAGATGTTTTTCAGCTGTAGGGATCCTCCCTCTGCTGGATTTCCAAATAACTATAATCATCAGAATTCTCTCTTTCACCTCCCCCTGGCCTGATTATCTCATCTTTCTCATTTGAGCTTGCCTGCTCTGAGCAATGCATTCACGTCCTCTGCTCCTCGTTACCTTGATCCCAAAAAAGCCTAATTTGGTTCAGATGGTGCTAATTTAGCAGTGCTGGGCTTAGGGATAGCAGTGTCCTGGTGAGCTGCTTTCACCTGTGAACAAGGTTTTGTTCCTCATCTAAAAGGTCTCTTTGGGATTTGTTTCACGTGTCCTTACCCTTGAAGACCTTGTGTCCAGACCGGTGTATGAAGAGGACAGAGCTGTCTTGGTACCTGACCAGTGCTTGAAGTTCATGTCAGCTTTGGGAACCTAATGTTCAGTAGCTTCCAATTATTTTTTTTTTCCACCATTAAATATGATTCTTAACAGAAGGCAGGGAATAAACAAAGAAATCACATCCCAAATTAGATTCATTCTGAGTAGTTTTGTGTTAAAATCCAGATACCAAAATCACTAATCACTCTGGCTATAACTTTTAGGATGTTGACAGAGCATATATTCTGGGGTAAAGAGTACAGTGTGGATATACAGCTGAGATAAGGAGATGATTTAATTCTGAAACAGATAAGTAGGGTAGATTTCAGGGGCTATGCAGGGAATTCATCCACCTCTGTGTGTGGAACAGTATCCCTCCTGAGTATTATTAGTGCACCTCGATTCTTTGTGCTCTTTCCTTTTTTATTCTCCTTTTTTTTTCTTGCGTGTGTTCACAATTCTTAATAATATGTTTGGAAACTGATTAAACTTCTAAATCAAGACTTGGGGTTAAAGGCAACCCTGTCTAACTATCTTATTATTTATAAAAAGATTATCATTAAACATCTTGCAGAGAAATTCTGAACCAGTGTGGAATATGAAAGAAAAAGGAGAAGCAAAAAATAGCTAATGTGTCTACTTTTTAATTAAATGTAAATATAATTTGTAAGGCTTATGGGTTTTAAACAGACAAAATTTATTCTGCATAATTTCCTTTCTAGTTAACCTTCTAGCCAGAAGTATAAGTAGGGTTATTCAGAAGAATTTTGTAGCTATTAAGCCAGTTACCTCCCCCAGATCCACTGTCACAGATCACTTCAACACATGCAAGGTTTCACCTGAAGTGAAAGTTCCCGATTTGCAGCGGCAGCGTAGCGATTTTAAGCATGAAAACAAACTTTGTTAAACAACCCAGTTTACAGCTTGCTTGGGGTGTCAGCAGGTTTTTCATCTTTATTACTGCAGACAGATAGCAAGGCTCTGATCTGCACTTACCTCATCAGAATGGCTCAAACACGCAAAAGTGAATTCGGGGTTATTTTCATGTGACAAGTAAATATGGCCCATTTACAAATACAAAGGCAGGATAAATATGTCTGACGACACAGCAATGCCCAAATTACTGCCGGCTTAGTATTAAAAGTTCTGTCATGTTTTCTGGTTCAAAGAGTCCCATAAAAATCAGAGTTAATTTAGAACTTAGCCATCCATGGGAATATTTCTTATTCACACAATACAAGCTCTCTTGTACAGGTCTATTTGTGTGTTTCAGCTATGGAAAAATTTTCATTTTCAGTTCAAGGAAGTACCCGTATTCAGTCTAGAAAAGTAATTAAGTCCATGCTTAACTATGCACTTTAGTTAGGTGTGTGCCCATTACTTGTCATCATTTCACCTGTCACCGCTTTTTGAGCCACTTGCTTCATTATCTGCTTTTCTTTTTTTTTTAAGGCAACTAATTCCTGACAAGATTGTGATCCAGACAATATGAAGAGTCTGTCAAGCATCTCTGCCTAGAGAGACTTGAAATTCCTGATCGTCCTGTGGAAATCCACGTAAATTCTCCCTAATTTCATCAGGGGAATAACCCAACAGTCCATAACAGGTAAGAGGAGTGAAGGAAGGTATTCTACCAGCAGGCAGATGGTCCCCAACTCTACAGAGACACTGTAGGAGACCAAATGCAAAGAATTACCGAACTGATTTGCAGATTTGTAGGCTGGCTGTCCAGTGAGCATGAGGACCACCATGTCTCCCCAGGGACAGTGCTCTCCAGCGTGGACTTTCTCTGTTCCAGTAATGGAAGATATTCTTTGATCAGCATCACCAGAAATAACAGATCCTTTCACCAAATGGACAAAGCAAAATAGCTGTTAACCCATATTCCATCATACAGCTGCTGGCAAAAGGGACCTCTGGAGATCTCCAGTCTAAGCTCCAGCTCAAAGTAAGGTCTGAATTCAGGGCAGATTGCTCAGGGCTTTGTTCATCTGAGTCCTGACAGCCTCCAGAAGTGGGGATTTCACAACCTTTCTGGGCCCTGCTCCATGGCCCAGTTAGTCCATCCCCTCTGTGCCATGGGTACCACTGTTCACCTCTAAGAGCAGCCAGACTTGGCCCAGTTTTCAGGCACTTTTGTCCAGCTTTTGGTTGCCTGCTGTTCTACGGCTGCCTGCTGTTCCTGTTACTTCCCCAGCTTTTCCCAAACCCCTGCTGCTGCTGCAGCTCACACGTAGCTCCTCGCTCGCCCTCCAGAGCCCCGCAGAACCGAACAGTTCCCAAGCAGGAACTGCTGGCCTTTCCCACACCAGAGACCTTTCCTGGCGCGCCGTCATACGGCGAACACATGCTGTGTCTCCGCTGCCAGGAAGCTGCGATCCAGAGCGCTGCTCCCAGCTTGATCCCACTGGTGAGGAAGCGACTGGAAGCGACCGAGGAAGCGACTGGAGTACGTCTCGGGTCCCCACAGCCCAGTGCTCTCACCCACAGTGGGCTGGGGAGGGGCAGCAGCTGAGCCCCGTGCTGGCCCTGGCGCAGAGCGGAGCGTGATGGAGGCACACATCCAGACCAAAGAGCGAGAAGCTTTCCTACGTGGGACATTTAACTGGAACCTCTGTGCCCAGAAACGGGACAGGGCTGGCACCAGATGAGTGGGAGAAGCAGGAAGGGAGGTCTGGCAGAGATGGATGCTCGTGGCTTTCTCTTTTCTCACCGAATATCTTGCACTGCTCCGCCTCTTAACCTGGGGCTCCAGGCAGTGGCTTTCGGTGCCTCTCCCTGGGGCCAGTGTCTTTTGGAATGGGATGCTTCCTCCTCAGCCTGCACCCAGCTGTAAGCCAGGTCCTCCAGGCTTGGTGCTCCCTTGCCCAGCTAGAATTTGAGAGATGGGGGAAAGCAGGACTCAGCAGCCTGGCTGAGCTCTACAAGGCCTGTGCTCTGGCCCTCCTCATGGCAAGAGTAACTCCTTGGTGGGTGCTCTTTCTCTAGACCTCCTTCCACCAGGGGAAGAATGGAAAATCTCCATCCCAGGTTGCAGCAAAGTGTTGAAAAAGGTCCTTTCCTTTAACCTCTCGTCTGAAGGAGGCAAGCAGGAAACTGCTGTGAGGAGTCACTGGTAGTCTCTGTCCAGCTCTGCTGCAGAAGGAAACACCTTTCTCTCCAAGGAGCAGCGAGCCAGGACACAAAAAGGCATGTTCCCAGCTGCTTGTTCGGAGAGACCAGCGGGGCTGTTTGAAGGAGGAGGAGGGTGTGGGAGGGACGCAGGCTAGCCTGTGATCTGAGTGTGAAAGAATCCACAGTTGAGCAGGATCAATAAAACAGTGCCAAGGCTTGGGAGGAAGGGAGCAGAGAATAGGATGAGGGAGAGTAAAAGAGAAGGAGCCCCCCTACAGCTCCTGAGAAGAGAGGGGTAGGTAAAAAGGGAGCTCCGATACCACCAGGCCCACAGGAGACTCAATGGGTTGTCTCATTATTATGGTGAACAGAGAGAGCTCATGAGCTGGGAAAGATAGGAAGCTTTTATTTATTTTTTTTTTTAAAGAGCACAGCCTCTAGGAGGGTTTTTGCAGCTCAAACGCTTTTATTTTGTGCCAATTACTTATACAGGGTCTGCATTATTCCCGTAATCAGTCTAAATGAAAGTCAAACATGAAAGATTCCTAACAATGAGCTAATTGGAATGCCATTACCATTTAGATTTAATAAGGTATTTGTAATAATAAACTTGCCTCAGTCTATAGAGTTGTCTTATTCCTACTCAGATCTTGCAAGAGTGTAAGGACTGACGTTTGTCATTCATTCTGCGAGACATTGGATCTAACCTTCAAAATGTTTTAGTCTTGCAGTGCTTAGTAAATGTCAGGGATGGAAACAAAATCTATTGCCTGCTCTTGTTCTGGCTGTGTCAAGCTCAGAGTTAACAGGAATTGTGCTAAAGCTCAATAACAGATTGTATCCCACATATCTTCCTTTATTTGCAGTCCAAACATCTAATGGTTTGGAATGAGTTACTCAGTGTCCTCTTCTGCAGCTTCACTCGTTATTTGCATTGAGGTCTTGCTGAGGAACTGCAGTAGAGTTCCAGCACTGCCAGGTACTACAGAGTCTGTGCCTTGCAGAGCTTAAGATCTAAGTAATTAAGTTCAGTGCAAGCTCTGTTTTAAGCCAAGGTGTCCCATCTACAGAGGTAAAAGCTAATTAGAGCTCTGTGCACAATTACTTTTGAGAACAGTTCACAAAACCCCCCAAAAACCAGAAGGAAACTCACTGACCAACCCCAAATTCTCGCTTTACGTTTATGGGCGAGCAAGAAGCTTTTCAAGCATGTGTGGGCTCAAAGGCTTGGTCTCACTGTGCAGCCAGGGAACTTTTATTCAACTATGCTTCATACCACAAAAGAGAGGCGTGATCTCGGTAGGTATTTCTTCTGTTATGAAGGAAAAGAGTTTGGAACGAGCACTTCGTGCAGTCTAAAGGAATTCCTTCAGGACTAGACTGAAAAGGCAGGGGTCCAGCAGTTGTGTGTGTACATGTAGGTACATAAAGGTAAAAAGGCAAAAAGCCAATAAAGAATCAAGGCAGCACAGACAACACAGAGAACAGTATGCTGGGGACATTCTTTAAAATCATGATATTGCTTCTTCCTCCCTCCTCTCACTCCAGAAAGACGCTACAGATATTTCTTCTCCTCCTAAAGAGATCTAACAAGCAAAAAAAAAAAAGGACAACAGAACGCTTACTTTCTGTTTGGACAGGAAATGAAACCCACCAAGTTTCCTGGTGGCGCATCTCGACATGAAGAAACATTACCTACCCAATAAACTGGGCTGCCACCAGCCACAGATGAATTATGTTCTGCTGACACGCTGTGGTCCCAGCAGCTAGTCCAGAATGATCTGACTCAACAGAAAACTTCGTACAACAGCTCAAATAAACGTCAAATCACTGGAAACTGGCAAAGACCACGGAAATTTGGAATGTTCCTTTTTCAGGACAGTCTTCTAATACAGTCTGACACTGGGGATTCAGCTGAACGTTCATAACGTCCAGGAAATTCTAGGCACAGTTGGTAAAATGACCAATGCTCTTATAAACCTGCTCCTTTTTTTTTTTTTTTTTTCTCAAAACTGTATGAACTTCGTGCCAAAAGGGTTTTTCAGAAGCACAAGCCAACAGTCAATGGCCTTAAGTTAACCATCTGCCTGAGCGCTGTGCTGGATTTTTGGAGAAGGGCAAAGAAGCATGAAAATCAATAGCTTCCCTGTATGTTTTCATAGAAGACAGTTTGTCTAAGAGTTAAAATGTGAGCCTAAAATTCAGACATTCTTGCTCTTGACGGTCTGGTTAAATTACCTTGTCTTTTTCTGATTCACTTCATCCATTAGAAAAAAAAAGATGCTTATTACTTAGATCACAGCAATGTTGTGAAGCTTAATTTTTTGAGAGGTGTCTTGGGATCCTTGTATGAAAAGTGCTATAAATATACACATTCTTAGTAGTATTTAATTTACTTCCTTTACAATTCCTTTGAGCCAGCACATGTTGCCAAAAATGCAATATTCTCTAAGATGTCTTTTCTTCTTATATCTGTCTGGAGTCCAGGACATATCCCAGCCATATAAAGCATCCGATATTGATGTATCCACATGCAGTGGGTATATATATAGCTAATACAATCAGACACTTTTTTTTTCTCCCCACAGGAACCCAGGCTTGCTCAATGGACATGCTTAGCAAGTGAGGCAGCTGTTCAGGTTTTATTTTTATGCTCATTGTTTGCTGTGCAGCCACATGTCTCACAGAGTGCATTCCATCCAACCTTTGGGGTGAATCAGACGAGGCTCCACCAGAACTCACTCCCTTGGAGGATCCAACCCCACCTTGCTGCTCGTTTGACGTGTATGTGTGATCACCTAATCAGGAGCAAGATCACATGGAAGCCTTAACTTTGTCGCTTCCAAACTTCATTTTGTAGTCTCAGATTTTCCCTCCAGGGCAGTTTTTACTAAGAATCCCTAAGGATGTAAAGCTTTTCAGTCTCAAAATAACCCCCTGAAAGTTGCATGGCATTGTCCAACAGCATCAGTGCCCTGCAGACCCAGGGCCATCCGTACCTGAGCATCAGACAGTCCCTTTTCTCACATTTCTGAAAGAACCAACGTGCCTCCAGGGCTGCTCCTGGTTTTCTCTTCTGCGTTGCATCATGGAGCACATGACAAATGAGCATGCCAAGTACACTTTAATTAACTTTCCTAATGAAGTTTGCAGCAGATCTGCCTGTGCAATATGACTTTTCGGTGTTTGATAATAACAAGATGATCACCTGTGCTTTCCCCTCTTTGGTGCAGTTGAGGGGAGGTGTTTAAAGCATCACCATCTTTTACATTCCCCAGTTTTTTGAGTGATAGATTTTCACACATTTTACAAAAGGACTGTGTTCCTTGATTCTACCCCTGGAGCTTGTATAGACATCTTTTAAGCTCTTTTAGCTGGACTTGCCCACAGCTCGGTAGTTGAATGTGTCCTGCAGTCTCTGACATAGAATAATGTTATTAGATTTTACTGGTTAACCAAGAAATTTGGAACTAGACTAGAAGAATAGAGAAATCAGAGTTTAGGAGAAGACTGGAGAAGAACAGGGAAATCACAGCACTGAATACAGAGCTCCCTTTTTTTGCATCTTCAAACCCAAACACGTACAGGGAGGTGGCAAGAAAGCAGCAATTTATGTACAGGCAGAACAAAAGGCCAAGGGCTTTATCTTGCAAAGTTTCATACACACTTATCTTTAGACTTCTGATTAGCTTCATTAATATTGGTAGTACCTTGGCTTCAGGAGGCTTCTAAGCATGCAGTATTAGAGTACCCCATTAGCATGCACCGTGTTTCACTGCTGCAAAGAGCAAACTCCGGGAGTGAACAAATGTGCTGCAGAGGGTCATGGGCTCAGCAATTACTGCAGGCAGGGCTAGGCAGACGAGATAGACTGTTGTTCTCTCCTTGGTATAATATGGTATCATGAACATTTACCCAAGTGGTGTTTTTACATCTCAGAGGCCCCAGTTTTAAATCAAATGTACAAGGGGGGCTAAAAGAGAGGTGGAGAGGGACTATTAACAAGGATGTGTTAGGGCAAGAGGAATGGCTTCAAACTGAAAGCAGGTATATTTAGATTAGATACTAGGAAGAAATTGTTTACTGTCAGGGTGATGAGGCACCTGCACAGGTTGTCCACGTAAGTTGTAGATGCCTCATGCGTGGAAGTGTACCAGACCAGATTGGATGGGGCTTTGAGCTATCTGGTCTCGTGGAAGTTGTCCCTGTGCATGGCAGGTGGGTTGGAACTGGGTGGTCTTTGAAGTCCCTTCCAACCCATTCTGTAATTCTGTTTAGATGAGAGGAGGGTACTGGAGAAATGAGGGGAGAGCGGGGTAAGTCCCTCACAAGTCAGGGCATGAAAACACCTGGAGAAGTACATCTGCCTGAGCTGACTGCGCTGAGGATTTGGAAATCACTGGAGTGAGGCAGTGCTTGTCACGGCACCCCATCTCCCCCAGAGCCCCACAAAGGGCTGTCACCAAGTGGAGCGCCACGAGGCACACAGAACTAGACCGCGCTTCTGCAAACATTACCACTGCGTCCTCTAAGCTGTGACTGTCACTTCACGCTTCCCCTGCCATTGTCCCAGTGCCATTCCCTGAGGTATCACCTGCTTTTTGCCCTTCCCGTGGAGGACTGCACATCGCACCCCTCGTGCTGAGCCACCACATTTATGCACGTTGCATCGTGCAAAGGCAGCGCTCAGGTCGGGAGGATCTGGATCCTTGACCGTACGAGGAACAGTGGAGCCCCCTCTTCTGGCTGGGGCCTCTAGGATCTCTTCTCATATAAATAGTAATGACTGTCATTATTAATCATTACTGTGATTATGTGATTATAATTAATAATCATAATAATGAATCATTATAATTACTTCACTAAATGACAAGCCCTGCTTCCTCCAGTGAGCTTCAGAAGCTCAAAGAATGAGCTGCTGTGTATATTTAAGGACTCTTAAACACTTTTGTACTAACAAGTCCAAGCGTCTCTGGTTTTTTTAAGGACTTCCACATTGTATTTAATTTGGAAACCTGCAGCTGCCTTGAATTGTGACCAATGGAGTGCTGCTACCATATGCAAGGTCCTTTGCTTAAAATCCAGCAGAATCACGGACGGAGATTGGGAGGAGGAAGTGAATGTGCATATCGGTATTACTTGAAGGATGGAGAGCCAGATATGCCCAATATTGCATTTTTCCATCTTAGATATACAACTGAAAGTAATTCAGTTAATTGAAGAGCATTTTCTGAAAACCCAAATAGAACCAGCAAATGTAAAGGCTGCAGACACTTGAAAGACAAATGGTTTGATGTGTCCAGTCACTTGGGTCTTGGGGTCTGCGAGCACGACTGTTTTGGGGCTGTTAGCTCAGGACAAGGGACGGGAACGTATAAAAACAGTAATGCAATTTTTAAACTGCACTCAAAGTGTAGGAATTTCTCCCTGGATGATCCGCTTGCCCCAAGCCCAGGTGGCTCAGACATGCCGACTGAGAGGCTCAGTGTTTTATGTGGAATACCTGAAATCTGGTGAGTAGCACTTGGCTGCTCCGTGCCTCGTGGAAGAGGGTGTGGAACAAGCGCCCTTGGGGAACCTGCTGGAGTCACTGTATATATTGCATAGTTCCCCTTGGTTACTGGGCTGGTGTGAGTCACCACACTCCTTCCCAAGCATAAAGAACCTGATCTTGCAGAGTGTAAAATCCACCCAGGAGATGGCATTGTTTAGGGTTAACATCTCCTGGCAAGTTCAGAAGGGGGACCGGATGGGCACAGGGACCAAGTAGAGAAATCCTGTCATGTTTTTAAGATAAAACGTTTGCTAGGGTTTAGTTGATGTGATTTGATTCAGTGCTGGTGACTTTAAAATCTTATTATCCTTTGGTATCGTTGGGCGTGTGTGTTTGGGATTGTGTATTTCTGAGTTCTTGTAGCGACTACTGTAATGAGAAGGGTGCAGTCAGCAGAAGAGCTGCTGTCACCATTTCCACATGGCTGAGTGCAATGAAAATAGATGAAAACTTTCCGATTGACTTTTCGTATTTTTAAATACACTTTGGAAGGAAAGGAGTAGGAAAAGAGCCTGTCTCTGTTTCTGTATCAGGACTGGCCCAGCACGCAGCTCTCCAAATTTGTGCTACCGCAAAGTAAGAACATACCTGCAGCAGCTCCTCTATAAGCAAAGTAAAGAGAGAAAACAAAGCTGGCAGGTAAGAATATTACAGAGATCATTTGGGCTACTCATAATTAATTAAGTCTACTTTAGGTGTGCACTGTTTTAAAATCAATTGGTGGTTCTAGAATTAGGTAAGCGGAAAGATGAAGGATTGGGTTTTTTTTTTTACAATATCTTTGCTATAATACTGGTGGGTTACACTTTCCAAAGAGTGTACGTGCAGGATACCAGTGTGATGCTGAGCAGTCTGATGCTGTCTGTAACCTCCTTGCACTTCAAATGTGTCCAGTGGCAGGGGACACTCGAGGGGCAGAGGCGAGTGCACCTTCAGCCGCTTTGTGTGGTGGTATCAGCCATTACCCCATGTGAAGCAAGGCCATTCCTGCTGTTGTTTCTACCGCTTCTAAGAGAAGACAAAAACTTCTGAGCTTAGGAAAAAAGGAATTAAAAAGTTTAGTAACTAATATGGCTTAATTGTAACAACAGCTCTCAGGTCTGAACTTGAAGCAGAATTTAGCCATTAGTTACCATATTCCTATTTGCAATGGCTGATAGGCACTAGATATTTTATGCAAGGAGTAAAAAGATGAAGGCATGGATCCTGAAGGGTTTTAGTGTCTAATTCCATCAGCTGCTGGCTAAAATCAGGCTGGGGAGTCTCCACTGAGAAAGCAGTATTCCTTCAGGGAACAGTCCTGAGAAATCCCAAATGAACAGACAATAGTGAGACTGACACCAAAGCCTTCCAGCAGGATGGGGTTTTTTTACCCTGTGCTCCGAGGTGGTGGGAGCACAGAGGAGCTGAGGCCTAGGGCAGTCAGAGCTTCTTCAAACAAATACGTGGATGTATAAATGATTTAATTACCAGACTGTTTAGGAGAATTTTTAATCTCTCTTCAACCACTCGTGCTGACATCTATGATGTGTGATACCATTTAGATTGAAAAGAGAATCCATTTAAAGTCTAAATACTCCAATTACTTTTTTAGATGCCCGGGAGCAGCTCAGAGTTCAAGCACATGATGCTCTTAAAACCTTACTAAATTAGAGGCCGTGGGGTGGGGGGGGAGCAAAAGAATGTTAAAGTACATTATGTTTTGAAGTATGTGGTTTTCAAACTGACATGAACTAGTTCTTAGCTAGAAGTGTAACCTAATATGGGTCAAGGTTTTCCAAAATGAGGTGTGTATTGTGCCAGATACATGTAAGCAACGAAAAAACCCACCCAAACTGGGGCAGTCCAGCTCCTACCCTCGCAGTGAGACAACCTCCTGTGAACATCTGGCAGTTCCTTGCGGGAACCAGGAGGTCTCAAACGCTGCTCCCAGCCTGCCTTCAAAAATCAGGCTTGCCAAGCGCTGTGTGGGCTGCTAGTCAGCACGAGGTGACTTTGCCTGCAATTACGGCTTGAATAGACTGAGGGGGGAAGAAAACTTTCAGACTGATTCTTACACATCACTTGAAGCTGACAGTGAGGTTTTGTGATTCACAAATTTGCTCTCTTGTAATAAATAAACATTTCTTTTCATGACAGTGTCATGGGGACGGAGCTTGAGAGCCTCACTGTATTTTTTTTCTTTATTCTTGGCACACCAGCTCAGTTGAAAGACGCACACTCTTGCCTCCTTATACTTTTTGCCAAGCCACAACCACAAACCATCCTTGCAGCCCCAAAGCGTTTTTGGCAGTTGTGACACAAAACGTATGGCTCATGTGGTAAAATGTGCTGGCAAGTTCCCTACAGGCCCCATCCAGCCATCACTTCTGTGAAGAATTTGATGCCAGATAGCAGCTGTTACGTTGAGGCTGCTCGATATCACACTAATCAGTCCTGTCTCATCCCTTCTTTTGCCTTTTTCCCTGTCTCCACCTGCTGTTTTCTTTTCCTTTTTATTTTTTTTTCTCCTTCTCTTTTTTACATCTTAGATTAAGGCTGGAAGTGCTCTGGGGCAGGGACTCTTGTTCTGTTCTGTGTTTCTGTCTCTTGCCGTGGACTCTGCTCGCCTGGCAAACAGCAATGCCAAATAAATGCAGCTGGTGCCCAGCGATCTCTGGCAGGTTACATGGTGAGTGACCTGAAAACTGACTGCTCTTGGTGAAAAACACAGCTCCAGGGAAGCTTTTTAATGAACTTTATGAAGGTAGCATAGTGCCGCTTTTCCTAACCAAGGATTTGCATAGCAGAGGCCTGAGCAGTTATTTATGCTATTCTGCCTGCATGTGTTGTACGTTTTTGTTTGGCAGTTGCTAATGTTTCTGGTCTAAGTTGCAGGACACGTTTATGGCTCAGAGAAGTTGCCCAACGTACAGCCTTAAGGGAATAGTTGTCTCTGAAACAATGACATTCTGCATCTTCTCCAGAACATGTTTGACAGCAAGAATCACGCTTGGAACTGAAAAGTGGAGCTCCTTGTTGGTTAAGGTGCAGCCTCCAGTCTCATACAGCTGAAGGGGAAGGCTAGGGTGGGGTCTCTGGAGCACTTTACCTTTCCCATTTATGTCAGTGAGCTTCCCAGGCTACTGGCAGGTTTTGATTTAGGTGAAGCAGGAAGCTGTGACTGGAGCTATAGTTCCTCACACCTTGTCTGAGACTCTCCAGTCTAAGGATAGCAGATGAGGAATAAATATCTATTGAAAAAGTTGGAAAATTCAAGAAAAATACCAATCTACATACATTTGTTGTGACTGACTTCTTCTGAGGTGTCAGTTTTCTTCCTTTATTTTGCCCACAGATGCAGGTCTATATAACATCACTGTCAGAAAGGGAATTTGGTAGGAGGCTCCCTCCTTGGAGCTCACGTGGCCATTTTCTGGTGACTTGATAACTATTTAATTGTTCTAAGCATGAAAGGAGTTTCCTATAGGAAGTATTCATGGAGCATTTTTCATGGGGATAGTGACACTAGCTCAGAGAGCAAGTGTTGCAGTGTGATCCTAAACTGAGGACACAAGATGCCTTCATGCCTTCACTGTGGCTGCACATGCTGCTTCTGCAGCTTCTCCCCTGAGCTGCTTTTTGACCCTCTCGATGGTCCTGCCTCTATACCAAACAACGCACAGTGTTGCGTGACAATGCACGTCTTTAATAAAACTTTATAAAAAAAAAAAAACCCCAAACAAGTGAGAAATGCTACCTGAAGCTAAATACAATCATTACATCACCATGCAATAAGGTTTCATCCTGCATTCTGAGTACCATTTTACCACTGTCTCCACCCAGAGCAGAAAACAGTTCATAATCAGTACACCGGAGTTAGAAGTGTCATTTTGTCCTCAGCTTCACCATTTCTAACCTACTGTTTCTCACCTATTGTAGTCTTGATACTTTCTTTTCTGGCTTTGTTCAAGGACACTTGCTTTGCCCCCTTACTGAGACTACTGTGCCAGGGCTTGTCATCTGTGCACTTGAGAAGAGCCTGCCATAATTGATCCCTAGTCCTCGACAGGGTACACTAAATGTTATTCCAAGGCAAATGAACAGTCCGTAATCAAACTCTCCTCCGGGAGGCTTTTCGATGCCAAAGTACTCACTGAAGTGTCCATGACTGCAGTGAGCAGTGCAGTGATGAGATTCATGAGAGCTGGGCTTCCTTTGGTGTCCTAGGTGTTCATATGCACTTCAACGCAGAGTGGGTATGCAGATGGCCAGAATTTCCCTCTTCCTCCTTCCCTGTCCGTTCTGGGGTGTGCAAAGCAAGAAGGAATCAGCTCTGGGCAAGCCTAACACTGTATTTTCCGGGAGTGTCCTGGCTGGCCTCCCCCGCAGGGACTCCTTGTATCCTCTGCTCCAAGCGAGGTCAGCCACAAGTGGGCACTGTCCATCTGCGTCCCGCACACCCGGGGCAGGCACGGGCAGGAGCAGCCCGGGCAGCTCAGGGCTAAGAGATTTGCTCCCAGCGTTAGGCAGAGCTCTCCACGAGAAGCAAACCGAGGCTCTGGGGGCGATTGGAGGGTGGTCAGCTCCACTCACGCTTTGCAAAGCGTATTTTTATGCGAAATGTTCCGCCCGTGGTAGCAGCGACAGTGAAAAGGTGTTTAAACATAAATGATGCTCATTCCTTTGTCAGCGTCAGTTTGAAAAGCAGTTGTTTCTGGTTGTGCTTCTCTCGAGCACACACCCTGTGTGCTATGTTGGACGGCTCTGCCTTTATCTTGACTTCCTTCCAAGAGCTCATTCCTCTGCGATTCCAAGACTGCCACTTGAAGCCAAGGCTTCTGTTGGTGTATGGCCATACAGACTATAGGATTCACCAGCCGTGGGAAGTCTCCCATTCACCAAAACTGTAATATTTAAGCTAGTACAAACATTTCTAGCAATTAAAGCTGTCACATAGTTTAGTCAAAGACATGATTGTGCTGTTTGCTTCTGTCTCCCATAAGGAATTTAGTTGCCTAAAACTTTCCGTGCTGTCCAGCAGAGTGGAATGGGCTGTTGACGGCTATGTCCTATTTTTTTCAACTGCACTGGGATACAAATGGATTTGGTAGAATATTTTCACACTGAATTGCAAATGATCCCATGCAGCTATTCTTTTCTTTTCGGCAAATATTTTCCATCTCTGGTCTCCAAACAGTTAAATGAAAGACAGCCAGTAAAATGTGGATCTCTTTAATCCTGGGATAGGCAATTGCAAATAGGATAGAGGACATCAACCTCTTTTTATTTCCCCTTTAGGATTGGGAGGTGAAAAGTCAATATTCCTCTGTGAGATGCATCCAGCTAAACAGATGCTGAACCGCATGAGCTCATTTTTAGTCTGCTATGCAAGTTTTTGGAGAGCAGAAATATTTACATCTCGAAATAAGTCCCTCAACCTCCTCCAAACCGCAAACTCGACTTTCAAACCAGGTGACTCCAGCGCACGGTGCCCGTACCGCTGGTTTTAAATTGCATTTACCTGTTTGGCCGGAGCCTTGCCACGCTGCGAGAGTCCCCGGGTCCCCCTGGGGAATGATGAGGCCGGAGGGAGCGCAAATCCCGCACTTTTGCAAAACGGCCTCCTCCGAGGAGGGCAGGCCGGGGCACAGCGGGGGCAAAGCCTCCGGTTCAGGGGCTTTGCAAACGGGCAAGTGTCTCTGTGCGAGGGACAGAGCTGAGGATGCTGCGGAGCGGAGGGGGAGGCGTGCGGCAGGGAAGGGAGTGTTCTGAGGGGGACCCCCCTGCGGATGTGCAGTCAGTGCCGCCTTGGTCACGCACCCCCGGCCCCGCAGCCGGGCTGGGCTCCAGCTCGGCCGCCCACGACGCCCCGGCAGGGGCTGGACCTGCCACCAGGTCCCTGTCGCGGGGTGCCTGGAGGGGAGGGAAGCGAAGTCACCGCGGGGGTCGCGGGAGCGTTGGATCACGATTTTTTTTATTCGTATCACTTGTTCTTTAGTTTCTTCTCTCTATGGCTTTGCCCGACTGTGTCAGAGCCTGTCCTGCCCCCTCGCGTACCCCCAGCCCAGGTTTGTGACACCCATCTCCTCCCCCGTGCGGAGCCGAGGTCGTGAGAAGCCCCGGGCCCGGTGCTGCCCGGAGGCCTCGCTGAAGGGTGCGGGGGACAATGGTGAACACTTTAAGCGTCGTCTGCTGAAGAAACATAGCCGGGCGCTCGTACAATGGGTTATTTTCCATCAGTCGTGTAAAGAATGGTTAGCTGATGGCTTGAAAATTCAATCGAATACCTTCACGGACCTATGTATAAATATTATTTTTTAAAAGAACAATACGTAATTAAAAACTAATATTTAACAACTTAAACGCCTATCCTCTAGGAAATAACAGCCTTTCTTCGCAAAACCACCGAGATTGACTTCGCTTCCTCCTGTAAAATGAGGCCAGATTTAATTCTCCAAAGATCAGTGAGATCAAGTATTTCAGCGCTCAATTTACAGCTCCGGGGTATGTGGGACCCTTTCCCAGCTATCTGGGTAGGCTAGGAAATAACTCCGGGGAGGAGGGGGAAAGGAAGGAGAATTAATTCCCGAACACCGCAGTAACACCTGTAGTATTTCCTTAACCCAACGTCACGGCGGCGATAGCCGGGAGCGGGTTTGTCTGCGGCGGTCAAATTGCGAGCAGGAAAACAGCGCAACTCTTGCAAAGAAGCAAATAAACACATCAGGTTTGCTCCTTTGTAAGCAAGCGTCCTAAGCTAGGAAGATCGCTTCGTGGAGCAATTCGGTCCCGTCGTGATACAAGCGGGGAACGAGGCGAGGTACCACCCTCCACCTCCGTAAAACATCCCCGCCTGTGGATGCGTGGGCTTTTCGTTGGGCTGGAAGGAGCGAACTACAAATAAATCTGCTAGTTTCACCTAAACATTGAAAAAAATATATAAAATGCATTACACCGACTGTGAGGGTCCCCGCTGTCCCCGGGGGGTCGCGTGTTTCTTCCCCACGTATTTCTTCGGCTCCTCTCTGCAGTGTCACACCGCGGCCCGGCTGCGACTTTCCCCAAACCCTCCGCAAGCTTTTCCTCTTCCTCCCCCTCTCCCTTCTTATGAAACACAGGGAAAGGGGAAGCCCACCCTTGCTAACCTCCCGGGAAGGTGGGAAGCGGAGACCAGGCGGCCTCCATCCCTGCCTCCGGCCCCGCTCGCCACCGCCCTGCCCTTGCCCTCCACGGTATCTCCGCTGTCCGCTCTTTGCACTGCTTGTGCGGGAGGTTGCGGGGAACTGCGGGCACCGCTGCCCGGGGCTTGGCTGCGCTGCGTTGGGGCGCGGGGAAGCTGCAGAGCAGATTTTCGGTAGCGTGGCTCTGCTGCGGCACTGCCTGCGGAGCAGACCCGTCTCAGCCGCACGCACTTCTTCCCACAAAGAGGACCGGTCTGCTGCTCTGCCTTCACTATCCCTTGTCTTTGGCTATGGAGAGCACTCTATCCCCGGGACACCCGGGGCTGCGGGCGGCACTGTGCCTGCGTCTCGGCGGTGCGCGGAGCGCGGTGCGGCTCCGGTTGCCTTCTCCGACTTGCTGTCAAAAACGCCGCTTTCTTTACTATATCGCCTTCCTCCCCCATCTTTTTTCCCCCTTTATCTTTCTTTTAATTTTCGTGTTGTTTATTCCCCCTGTAACTGTTTGCGGAAAGTGAAAAATAATTGGAGGTAGGTGATTTCTGGAGAGAACCGCCGTGCGCGCGCTCCCTTGCCCATATGGAGAAAATTATTCCTCAAGTTCAGATTTTCGTTGGATCGCAGCACCAAACAGCCCGAACGTGTCACGAGTCGGGAGAGAGGGTCACTTTCGGCTCCCACTGCCCGCAAGGCCAGAGAGAGGAGCGAAGTGCCGGCTCCAGAGGCCGCCGCAGCTCCCCAGGTGCCCTCCCCGCCGCGGGCAGCCCCGCACGGTGCCCGCGGGGCCACCGGCCCGGGGCGAAGCCCTGCCCGAGCAGGCGCTGCCGCCGTCCCGCTCCCCGCCCGCAGTCCTGTGCCTGGCACGGGCTGTTCCAGCCCGGCGCTGACATCGGAGCGCTGTGTGTGGGTGCTGACGGAGAGGTCTGGCGGCCGTGCAGGGTTTGCCCGAGCAGCACGGTCAGTGTCCGCCCGCGGAGCAGGGTGCGCGGAGGCGGACGCCGAGCGGGCACTCCCCGCAGCGACCTGACCTTTCCCGGTGTTGCTGAGGCGAAAAGAGCCGGACAAGCGAGTTCTCCCGGAGGAATGGCCAGCGAAGCGACGCGGGGAAAGGCAGCGCCTCTGCCCAGGTATCCTCTCATCTGTGCGTTGCCCTGAGGTGAAGTTTGCTAAAACTCCGAAACAAGTTTTGCCCTTATCTTTTTTTCCCCGTTACAGGAAAGAAAGAAAAATAAAAAATTAGTCTGTAAAAGCGCCCTTAGTTCGGAGCTAATTTAGGGCAAAAGTTGTTAGATCGGAGCAACGTAACGCAGCGGCAGCCCGATGGAACCACACACACAGTTTAAGCAAAAGCCCCCAGGTATATGTTTGGCATACATTATACATGTAAAAAAAGCAAAACCGGACTTCGGGGGCCTGGAACACCTACGGAAACCACTGATTTTGCTTTAGGAGCTGTTTTATTATACTCTGTATGACTTCCACAGCGCATACATATGAGGTTCAGTATTTGGGAACACATCAGCAAGGAAAATAATTCAGTGAGGTTATGCATTTCAAAGCTGGATACTTATATTCCTATTCCAGGATGCCACTGCAAGCAATTATGCACTTGAGGCCCTCGGAAAAAAAGGACATTTTTAAAAATGAAATCCGTGTTATTTAGTATCCTTAACGACACTTCAACGTACTAAAATTTAGTCTCTACGTTTTAGAAACTCAGAGAACTATTTGGAAGTTATTCAGTCTCTTACACTGCAAACTCCTTCAACCTCACGCGAGTCACCGGGACATGGATATCTCGAGTGGATGGAGAGGCGGGGCGCGGGGCTGTCGTGCAGAGTGAATCACCCCAAAATACACATACACACGCACACACACACACAAAAAGAATCCGAACATGGAAGAGAGGGAGCTGACTCCTAGAAGAGCTAACTTCCTTCCAAGGAAAGGCTCGCTCCAAGCCAGGTGAAAGCAGATGAAAATAGCGACGACTCTCTCCCCGTTGCCCAGAAAAACGCTTCGTGAAATGCAAAGAGAAGTTAGGCGGGTCCTCTAGGAGCAAGTTAAAGCTGAATAATTCATAAAAGTGAATGTCTGAACGAGAAACGAAAAGTATTCCAGTGGTATCAGAAAGTGCCGAACAGAACTAGTGGTAAATGGTAGTGTGATTTTCTATTTTCCCTTAGAAAAAAAAAAGGGTTGCTTTTGAAGACATGTTTTAGTTTGCTTCTCCCCTCTTCCCCATCCCCGTACGGACAGCGGTGCGCTCATTCCAGAGGAAAGTTTAGGGAAGTTTGTGACTACAGCCCCCTCCTCGGGCGGGATCTCTCCAGCCGCTCCCGTCCTGGGCAGCGCTGGGGCTCCAGTGGGACCTGCCGGCACCCGGGCAGGGCGGCATCCCCGCGCCTTCTTTTCGGCTGCAGAAGAAAAGCAAGACACTGATGGGGAACACTAACTGGGGTCTGAGGTGGGAGCGAGAAGACCAGAGCCGGGGAGATAAATCAGCTTCGCGCAGGGCAGCGAACGCTGCACGCTCCCGGGGGCCTCCCGGGCAGTGAACGTCCCGACAATCGTGGGCAGTGAGTTTCTGTTCTGGTATGCATTTTCTCCCACCAAGAAGAACAAGCACCCGGTGGAAGAGCATCTCCCGCACGCTCTTCCCACGCAACCTCCACGTCAGTGAAAGCTCGGTCACCTCTTTGCTCCCATGCGGGACAGAGAGCGTTTTCCTGTGGGCTGTCCGGAGGGGGGACATCTGCAGCCCCTGGCTGGCCTGCAGCTCTGTCTCTGCTTTAGGGGTTTTTTTTGTTTGTTTGTTTTTACTTTTTTTTTTTTTTTTTTTTTTGAAATGGGAAGAATTTTCATCCAGTGAGAGCCCTCGTGGCAGACACCGGCGCTCAGAAACCCACAGTTTCAGCCATTCCGCAGGTAGCCGCTGCCGGGCAAAGCCACTGTATTTGCTAGTTGAGCATCCGACTGCTGGAAATTTGCAGTAACTCACCGGCGTGCAGCACCGCACCGCCGACACCCCGAGCATTCCCGCAGCCACGGGAGCCACCACGGGACCGTTTCTTCGGGATGGAGCAGATAAACCCGCCAGGCGGGCGGGAAAGGCAGGCGCCTTTTCCAGAGCCGATCGCCCATATCGCACCACCCACGACTGCGAGAAGTTGCCATACACGGCGTGTCGCAAGCCGCGATTTCGAAGGAGGTGTGAAAATAAGCGCAGGGTCTGGATCCGGCGTTTGGCCGCTGTTCCGGCGACTGCCCCGGAGGGACAGATTTCAGGCGTGCAACTGGTCTGAACGGCGGGTAGTTCAAACACTGCGCTTAAGTTAAGAGTTCTGCCAGTGGGTATCGCACTTGGGAGGTTCAGAGCGCGAGTGCACGAAAGTGTGTTCACACACACACGCGGGGAGGTTTCTCCGCGCCCCTCACAAAAAAAAAAAAAAAAAGAAAAAAAAAAGCAAGGCCTTTAGAATTTTATTAATTTTATTAATAGACATATTAAGCCGCCTTAAGGCTTTTTGACGGGATCGGAGAGCCCCGAGGGGGCGGCGGGGCCTTCCCGGGATCCGGTGCCGGCTGCGGGGCCGCGGGGCGGGCAGGGGGCCGGCAGGGGGCGCTGCCGCCCCGCGGATGCGCTGCGGGATGGACCGGGATGGACCGGGATGGACAGGGATGGACGGGGATGGACAGGGATGGACAGGGACGGGACCGGGATGGACCGGAACGATCAGGAATGGGCCAGGATGGACCGAGAAGGGAGCTGTGGGAAAGAGGATGCTCCTCGGGGCCTCTCGCTACCTCGCTGCTCACCGCGCCCCCACGCAGCTCCGGGTATTTCTTCCCGCTTCCCCCGCACGTGTTGGCGTTTAAGCAGAGCCGGAGTCTGGCACGGCTGAGTGCAGTTTAGGGCTTCGCGTGTAAACCCGGGGAGGCTACGGATGTCCCATGTTAACTAACGTCATTTTGGAACCGCAAATCCGGCACCTCCGGGATGAGACCAGCTGCGCGGAAACACGGCGGGGCAGCCCGCGGCGGGCCGGGCTGTGCAGCGCCCAAGGCGGGGTGGGTCGGGAGAGAGGGAGGAAGGGGCTCTGATTTAGCGTCGAAAAGAAAAAACCTAAAGTGGCGGTCCATGCTGGCTGTTCCGGGGCCGGAGAGAGGAACCCGGGCAGCAAGGCCTTTTTCGGGTCCTGGTCCCGGTCTCCCGCCGCTGGCCCGGCTGTGCAGGACCGAAATAGCGGGGTGGGGATTTCAGGGCCTGTCTCCTCATTGGGGAGGCCTGTGGAAAGCTCCCCGTGTGTTCGCCCCGCTCTGGATCCCGGGCTGCGTCGGGAGAGAGTCCCCGTTCACGCGGGGCTCCGGGTGCTCGGGGGAGCCAGGCCAGCCTGCGACACCTCCTCCCATGGGATCCACCTGCTCAGCAGAGGCCGGGGTACCCCAGCCCGGGCTCTCCTGGAGCCCCGCATCCTGGCCCAGCTCCTGGGAGCCCGACTCCTCTCGGCGCTTCGCGGCCCGGGATCCCGTCCCTCCCGCCGAGGATTGCGCTCTTACGAAGGGCTCGCAGCACGCTCAAACATACTGACTGCGGTTTAGGGCTTCCAAAATATAACTGCGTTAGGCATTTCACCCTCTCCTTTAAGTCAGCCAGCCCCCCTTCAGACACGACCTGCCTGGCTCACATCTCCTCCCCGCTGTGGTCACGAATCCCTGCGACGGGAGAGAGAAGAAGGAGACGGATACCGCCTGGAAAAGAAAGTTAAGGGGAGTCTGAAATCTGCTTCACCTCCACCCTCATACCCGTGGAAGTTCAGCCCCTGAACAACCCTCTTACCCCGAGGTCTCCCGCGTCTGAGACCTTCCTCTCATTTTCTTCGTCTTTTAAGGGATGAGTGTTAGTTTGGAAATGCGGAGCTAGTGCCTATGAGGCCAGCCATGTAATTTGACTGCGAATGTAGCGCACCCCTCCCTCCGAGAGAGGCTGCCTCTGAGTGCGCTTGGAGCAGATCGGGGATTTCTGGGAAGGAAGCCCCTGCCAGATTTTCTCCATGTAGACGCCAAGAGGACAGCGAGAGCAGCCCGTCAAGACCTTGGGTAGGAAAAGTTCAAGAGAGGAGCTTTGGGAAGTATTGCCGGGGCAGGCAGAGCTAGAGCTCAGCGGCCGCGGCCGGGCTAGGAGAGGCCGGGGGCTGTGCAGGAGGCACCCACGAGAAGTGGCCACGGCGACGAGTGGGAGAATGATGCGAAAATTTAGTGAGAGGAGGAAAATTCTGGGAAATCCCATCCCGAGTCTCCTTAGGTTTTGTTCCTACTGTCCCCGGCCTTTTTTATCTCTGACAAAATCCAGAGACAGCTTGTGCTCTCCAGGCTTGGGGTTTTTCTGCCTGTATGTATGCCCGCACACACACACACACAGATATGTCTGTGTACGTATAGAGCACAGACTGCGTGCAGAATTCGGGGTGGCGCGGGGACCTCCAGGGTGCTGCGGCCAAGAGCATTTGCTTTCCCGAACGAAATCGGACTTGGCCGTGGAGAGCTCCTCGCTGCAGCTGTAGCCTCCTCCGCTCGGCTCCAGAGCAACGGGACGCCCCTTCGGAAAGGGATTTTAGGCTAGAGGATATTTCCTCGGCGGTAAGGACGGTCGAGGGAAATTTACCGAGCGTTATGGAGGGTTATTCCCTCTCTGCCTGTGTGAGCTTTCTTTTCAAACGAATATAATTCCTCCCTCCCCAACTGCTGAATTGCTTGATGCAGTTTTCAAAGGAGCCCAGTGATTATGTCAGGATGTCTGGAAGGAAAAAACAAAAAAAAAAAAAAGAAAAAGAAGATAAAAAAAAGGAGTTGAAGTTTTTCTAATTCAGATTCATTCTTCAGTCCCGGAGAAGTGTAAATACGCAGATGCAGAACACGGCTCTTCCTGGGAGAAAAATAAGTTTTTCTTGTCTTTTTTCATTTTCGGTGTTCTGGAACCAAGACCCCAGTCGAAATCAGCGCTTCAAACACCCGTCGTATCTAGGGCACTTTCTCAGCCTTGCTCGTGTCAATAAACCCAGAGCTTTGCGAGAAGAGCCGTAATTACCGCCGGTGGAGGGGAAAAAAAAGTTTCATGGAGAAAGGGCGAGGGGACTGAAAAAGTTAAGATATTAGCAATTCACGAGGGATACGAGTGGGGCTACAGGCAAATCCTTCCCTCCCTTGCCCGACACTCTCAGCTCAGTGGGGCCGGAGCCCTGCGCCCAGGGTGTCTCCGGGCTGCAGAGGTTTTCCCAAACGCGTGAGACTTGGGAGAACGGCACCTCGCTGGCAAATCTGTCCAAAGACTGGAGTTACGCCGTATAAAGCTCTCTCTCGCTCTGCTCTGCGCTCGTATGCACGTGTGGGTGCGGATGTCTATACGTACAGCCGGCCCGCGCCTGGAGATCAGATTTACATTTCCTACATAAAGTGAACTTCTCCCCCCACAAAGTGCACACAGCGCGGGGTACACAAAGGGAAACACGGCCCCAAACAAAGGCGCAAGAACAGCCGCATCCTTGCGTGCCCAGCGCTGTTTTGTCACTTATATTTAGCCCGTCGATTTGGTGTTTTGTTAAAAATATCGGCAAGCTGCGAACAGATGCTTTTAGTAGAAAGCGGCGAATGCGAATAGAATTCACCTCGCCCTTTATGGAAACAAGCGAGGACCGTTTAGGCAGCTATTTTATTTTTTTTTTAGCATATTTTAATGCGGTGAAGTAACGGATTCTTTATATATAAAGTGAAAAGAAAATAGAAAACAAGGTCCGGGAACGAAGGAAAGAAACGCTAGACTGGTTTTAAGACTCCCCCCATCCCTTGGTTCAACAGAAACATTAATTTACATTAGCAATTCCGCATCTTTAAGATAAATTACACAGCGGCGTAATAGATTTAAAGTACGCCAGATTTTTTTTATCATTAATTGTAAATGTGCAAAATACCTGCTGGTACTTCACTTTAGAAGAATGTAATTGGCAAAAATGGGAGGCTGATGAATAGATAATAGATCCTTAACTACCAATAAACAGTAAGCACCAGCCAAGAGTATTAGGATGTGATCATAATTATTCTGCGGCCTCAGCCAATGAGAGGAGGAGAATTCAGCCCTAAAATCATCTCCGGACCCAAAGGTAAACGCGAAAATACGGACAAGGCTGAAACCGGAGACGTGATCCCCTGTCCCGTCTGCGAGCGCCCGGCGCGTCCCAGCTTCGCACGATGCAGCTGCCCTCCGCTTTGTGCTCCGCGCCGCGCGGTGCGGGCAGTGCGGAGGAGCCAAGGGGGAGTAAATAAGTTCGGAGGAGGACGACGAGCCGTTCCCTCACCGGGACGAAACCTCTCCCAAGCGGGGCATCCCTCCCTGACGCCCCGGGGCGGATCAAGGTAACCTCGCGGGGCCGAGAGCCCCCGGGAGGTGGCAGGGAGAGGGGTGTCACGCTGCCGGAGGAGCCCAACTCCCCCCCCGAGCCCCCTCCAGTAGATGCGGCGCCCCCCACCCCCTGCCCCGTTGAGCCCCCCCACGACCCCCGTCCGCTTACCTTGGTCTCGGAGCGGCGGCAGGGGAGGGAGGGCGGGCAGCGCGGCGGCGGAGGGGCGCGGAGGGGCGCGGAGAGGAGCGGGGCCGGGCGCGGGGGCGGCGGAGGGGCGGGGGCGGCTGCGCGGGGCCCCACGCTCCCCCCCGCGCTGGCGGGCGCGCTCCCGCCGCACTCCGATCCGCGGCTCCATCCCTCCCGATGGCGCTGCCCGGCGCTCGCCTCCCCTCTGACGCACTTTAAAGAGTCTCCCCCTTCAACCTCAAGGCGAGTAATAGCGACCAATCATCAAGCCATTTACCAGGCTTCAGAGGAAGCTGTTTATGTGATCCCAGCACTAATTAGGCTCATGAACTAACAAATCGTTTGCACAACTTGTGAAGGGGCCGATCACATCCATGGATTGTCTTTGGACTTAGGGGGGGAGGGGGGGCCGACCGCCTTTTCCTTGCAGGAGGGAAACTTCTCCCAGCAACTTTTTTTGTGTGTGTGTGCGTGGTGCGTGTGTGTCTCCCTTTTGGGTACCGCTGGCTGCCGCTGCCTCCTTTTCCTCCAGCCCCTGTCTATTTATGTGTGTATCTATCCCTCCTCAAGTCACTCCCTGCTGCAAACTTCCCCGGATCGTCTCCCGCGCACCAGAGAGAGACGGGCAGAGATTGGGTCGGGGACTCTCGTCGCGGCAGCATGTTTCAGCCCACACCCAAGCGGTGTTTCACCATCGAGTCGCTGGTGGCCAAAGACAGCCCCTTGCCCGCGTCTCGCTCCGAGGATCCTATTCGGCCGGCGGCGCTCAGCTATGCCAATTCCAGCCCGATGAACCCTTTTCTCAACGGCTTCCACTCCACTGGCAGGGGGGTCTACTCCAACCCGGACTTGGTCTTTGCAGAGGCCGTCTCCCACCCGCCTAACCCGGCCGTGCCGGTCCATCCCGTGCCCCCTCCTCACGCCCTGGCCGCCCACCCGCTGCCTGCTTCGCACTCCACGCACCCGCTCTTCGCCTCGCAGCAAAGGGACCCCTCCACCTTCTACCCGTGGCTAATACACCGCTACCGGTATCTGGGCCACAGGTTCCAAGGTACGTGCAACTTTTCTTCTCCCTCCGATCCACGCTCCCTCCTCCGGCGGCTCCGTGCCGGCCCCCGCCGTGCGGATTTTGGGGGACTGCGGTGGGCGGGCTGCCCCTGCCCGGAGCCGCGGGCTCGGCTCGGCCGGGCCCGGGGTCTTTTGTCCCTGTCTCCCGCTCAGCCAAACTTGCGGAGCTGTCAGAGCCGAGGGGCTTGGGCTTGGGCTGGATTTTGTTTTGCTGCTTTTTCCCGGTTTGTTTTGGTTTTTCGTGAAGAAGGAGGCAGGCGGGAAGGCAAGGCCGGCTGAGACTTAGTCAGATATCTGCTCCCATTAAGAGCAGGGGAAAAGGTGGATATTTTTTTGTTCCGGTGTGTTAAAAGCTACAGAAGGAAGCGGCCCCGCAGAGCGGGGAATGGAGAAGTGCTGAGGCTGAGGTTCCCCCGGGAAGGCGGCGGTGCCCGCCGGGCTGCGGGGCCGAGCTGCGGGGCCTCAGAAAGCCCCCGCCACCGCCCCAAGTCCGGCCGCTTCCCTTGCTGGAGGGGGAGAAATGAAACGAACCCCAAAGAAAGGAGAAGGGGAACGTGAGGAAGGAAACAATCCCAGCGCTGGAGCAGCACGGGGAGATGGGGTTGCGCAGGATAGCCGGGGAAGTGGCAGGGAGGGCGATCCGGACCGTGTGGGCATCGAGGGGCTCCAAATGCACAACTATTAACACTGGGCTGAAGGGAAATAACCGAATCCAATGGCGGACAATCAATAACATCCCCCTCGTTTAACCCTTTATAACCGGCAGCGTCTTCCCCGAAGGGTGAGCTGATTTCTCCCGTAATGGGTCCAGCTCCTGCCTCTTTCGTTACAGACAAACCAACAAACAAACAAAAAAAAATCAGCCTCCCCTCGGAGGGATCCATTTGTTTGTATTTTTTTCCCTTGTATTTTTATTTATTATTTCGGAACAAAACCAAACCACCTTCGTGTTGCATTTTCCCCGGCCTTCCGTAGTCGGGCCGCTGCAGCCGGGTTGGAAAGGGAGCCACTCTCTCCGAAGCCAGGCGGTCTGAGACACAAAATGGATTATTACCCTCTCAGAATAAAATTACAGGTTTCGGTCACCAAATTATTTGTCGCAGCCACCAGGCGATTGGTAACGAGGGGTAGATGAAAGGCGGAAATGTCCTGGTGTTGAGCCACAGTCTGATTTCAAACACACCCTCCTTCTCCAACGATTTTTAATGCCCTTACAGCGAGAGCCCCTCGGTGCCGTTCCCATTTCGGAAGGACCGGCCCGGAGGAGCGGCACAGGGGCACCCTGGAGGGAGATGCTCACCGAAAAGCCCCACCTAACCCACCCTCCGCTCCCGCCCCCGCTGCGATGCAGGCCGGCAGGGATGGGATGGGAGAGGATGGGATGGCCGCTCTGTGGTCTCTCCGAAGTTTGGCTCGTTATTTCCAGGCCGGTTCCCGTTGCCGCCGAGGCAGCGTGGAGTGGGCAGTGGGCCGCGAACGGCGACGGTGGGAACCCCGCTCCGGGCAACACACCGGCCGGGCGGAGGGAAGCAGAGGGAGAAAGGCCCCGGCCGAAGTTTTGGGCGAGGGAAGCGGAGACAGGCCGGGGGAGCGGGCAGGCGGCTCCCGGAGGCCGGTGGGCGGCCAGGGCGTCTCGGGGGGCTCGACCAGGGCGCCCCGAGCGCCGCTACCCAGATGGCCGCGACGGGAAGAAGAGAACAACAAACAAATAGGGAACGATGTGAGGCTGCCGGTGGTCGAGGGGAAGGGGGGCAGCCGAGGGATGAAGCCGCAGATACCGCAGCCGAGCTCTGGCCAAGCTTTTTCTTTTTTTTTTTTTTTTTTTTTTTTTTTTTTTTTTTTTTTTTTTTTTTTGTTGGC
>JAWMRA010000162.1:30210754-30283581 GCA_035584735.1 Pseudotriccus pelzelni
TTTTGTTTTTTTTTTTTTTTTTTTTTTTTTTTTTTTTTTCTTTTTCTTTTTGTAGTCTTCCCCAGGTTCGGTTTTAGCATTTTAATTTCTCTCAGTCCTCTCCTTCCCCTGCTCATTTGTCATTCCCCTCCACCTATTCATCAAAGGAAAATTCAATACCAAAAAACCACTGAGAAATAAAAAAGAAACTACAGTCGGATTTCTGCTGCGGATAATGGTGGGAGAAAAAAAATTCTTGCGCTAGAAAGTCCTGTTGAGAGCATTTGGGAAAGGTGTTTTGCTAATCTCTGTTTTACCCTGTTGCCCAGGGAATGAAACCAGCCCGGAGAGCTTCCTATTGCACAATGCACTGGCCAGGAAACCCAAACGGATCCGTACAGCTTTCTCCCCATCCCAATTACTGAGACTGGAACATGCCTTTGAGAAGAACCATTATGTAGTAGGAGCAGAGAGAAAACAGCTGGCACACAGCCTCAGCCTCACAGAAACTCAGGTAAGGGGGAAACATGGAGCGGACAGTTGGGAAAGTGAAAGTACCGGCATTTCCTTTGGAAAACCCACCCGGCTGGGCCGAGATTCGAGCAAAAAAATAAGGGCCAATTCTAGGGGTGTTTAGGCCTTCGGTCCCGAGCCGGTGGAAAGAAGGGTCCCCGTGTTGTAAAATCCTTTCCCGTTCGTGATTCCGCCGCGTGTGCCGGGGGTCGCGGTGTCTCTGCCGGGCGTGGGAAGCCACAGTGCTCGGAGCAGGATTTGGGGTCCCCCGGGCATCCCCGGCGGGAGCCCCGGCCCGAGCGGGAGGGAGCGGCGAGATCTGAGATCTGGGGATCCGGCCGTTTTGCTGCGGGACTGCTCTGACCCTCAAGAAGTAATTGGATGTTGGGGGGAAGCCACGACACCGCATACGGGGCGAGAGGGAAGAACCCCCTCTTCGGACCCTACAGTAGAAACACAGTTTTCTGGATGATTTTCCACTCGCTTCTAGCCCCGCGTCAGGCAGAGGGGATGCGTGGAGCCGGTTCAGGAGGAGAGAAAGATGAAAAATAAAAGCAGAGAAATTATTAACGAGGAATTCCCTTCCCCCTCTCTCCGTCCCCCCCTTCCCGCCGACTGGCTGCGGGCCGGAGCCGCACCGGTGCCCGTTTCGGGCGTGTTATCTGGCGGGACGATTAGCGATGTTCCCTCTCCGGTCGTCCCGGGGCGAGGGTGTCGCAGGTACCGGGGCCGGGCACTCGTGGGGCGGCGCGGAACCGGCGAAGAGCTGCGGCGGGGGCGGGCACAGGATCCCCCCGACGGAGGGGGACCCGCGGACGGCGGGGCCGCTGCGAGGGCGTTTTTCACGCGGTTTTCTCCCCACCGGAAGAAAAGCTGGAGTTTGGAGGGTTGGTGGTGGTGGTTGTTGTTGTTGTGCCGGGCTTTTGTTTTGTGCCCTTCCAGGAGACTCGTAGAGACAGGATTCCAGATGGGGATTGTCTCTGCTACAGTATGTGGCACTGTACTAAAAAAAAAAAAAAAAAAAAAAAAAAAAGCCAAAATACCCAGCCGCAGCCTAGTTCAAAGTTCCCAGTAAACACAGCGTTCTCTGGGCGGATTAAGTTGTAACACTTTTTTTTTTTTTTCTTAACTCCTTTTCGTGGGGGAAGCAATAAAGAGGTTGGAGCTTTTGTTTTAAAATGTCTCCCTAACAAAACAATAAAAAGGGATCGCCACTTTTATGAGGTTCCCCGAACAAGGGACCGGTCACAGGCTTATTTCTACTGGAAAGCTGTATTTAAGGTGGTCTTTGTGCTGCTTGATTCCGAAGCTGGTTGGGGTCTTTTGTCCGGATGTCAAACCCCCAGTCCCCTACAAATGAGCTCCCTTTTGGGAGATCAGCGTGCAGAAATGAACCGTCCTCCCCTTCAATTAGCAAACTAAAAGCAAATTAAACTCACCCCTTGTTCCCCGCTCAGCTTTTTAATGGGGGACTTTTGGAGAATATGAAAATGCAGCAGAGATGTGTGTCCGGCCAGTCAGGTCTCTGTTCTGAAGAGGCAGCGAAGCGGGTTAAACCAGCTTATTAAAATGCTCCAGTTCTCTCCCCCCCCCCCCCTTGCTGAGGCCTTTATCAGGCACTTTCAGACAGAACCGGAGTTTAAACTGCCTTTTAAAAAAAAGTGTTTACCTTTGGACGCTACAAGGAGTGTGGCCAGCTCTGGAGATAGTATTGATCTGGGAGCTATCTGTAATTAAAGCACTGAAGTCAGCTGCCGGATGGTTCAGTCAGATGTACTCGGCGCTGAACAAAATCAGAGGGATATTTACGATGGCACTTACAGCTTTTCACCGCGCTACGATCGCTCGTGGACGGCGCGTCCCGGGGAGATGTTGCAGAGAGCGATGGACGTTTTTCTACTCGGGGCTGATTTCTTACGTTTTATTCGCTTTTCCAAGAGAAAAAGATCTCGTACCGCCACCCCCTAGTCCCATTCTGGAATGGATGAGGCCCTCGGTCTGCTTCGACCCTCCGGGCCGGGCCGTGTGGGCAGGTGGGCACCCCCGCAGCCGGCTCTACCTCCCCCACCGCAGCCTCGGGGCCGCGGGACACCTCGCCAAGCTCGGGAAACAGAAGCAGGCCCGTGGAAGTGACAGCCCACTGTGTTTTCCGCGCAGCCACGCTGTGTTTTCGCCGCGTAGGCCACCGGGGCATCGCTCGGGGCCGCTCGTAAGCGGGAGCTCCGCGCCCGGTGCGTGCCCGGCGCATCCCCCCGGCTGTGCCGCACAGTCCCGCACGCGTGAGCGCTCTGAAGGGGCCGGTGGGCCTGGGACAGCCCGTCCGGGCCTTTCCTGAGGGGGTTTAGGAGGCAGGCGGGCCTCGTTTCTGCTCGACCCGCTCCAGGCTGGGCAGAGGTGAGAGCAGGGCACGGAGCAGTGAGGACGCGGTATGGACAGAGCTCGGTGCGGGCAGGGCACGGCCCGGGTGGCACCCAGAGCCCCGCGCCAGGTCCAGGGCAGGCGGCGGACTAACGGCCGGTGCCTTTCCTCCCGCAGGTAAAAGTATGGTTTCAGAACAGACGGACAAAGTTCAAGCGGCAAAAGTTGGAAGAGGAAGGTTCAGACTCACAACAGAAGAAAAAAGGGACTCATCACATTAACCGGTGGAGAATCGCCACCAAACAAGCCAGTCCAGAGGAAATCGACGTCACATCGGACGATTAAGAACTGGCTCTTTGGGACTTTTCGAAGCCAAGCACCCCACTAACCGAAAGTGTTAAAGGCTCACACCCCCCCCCGGCGTGGCGGTGCGGGGAAGGACACGGAGATCTTCATCAAAACACGATTCCCGTCTGGGAGGGAGCTGGGAGCGAGCGAGGGCCAGACAGCGAGGGGGCCGAACTGTGGCACTGCCGGCACCGCTCTGGCAAGGGGGATCTGTCAATCAAAGCCAAAACACCGGGACGAGGTGATTGACAGGTATTCCGTTTATCGCAGTCCACTTTTAAAAGCATAACGTCAAAAAAAAATTAAAAATATATAGAAAAAAATGCTTAAAAAAAAAAAAAGACAAGTCAGCCCCTTCCCCACCCCTCCAAACCAGAAAAATTACCACCTTACTGGACATTTTGCACTTCACAGTTTTTTCCGTCTTTGAAAGAGAAATTTCCATAAGCAGCCAAAACCCACACCTGTTTCAGAAACTTGAATTGCATGTGTAAAGCCGTCTGGGGAAAAAAAAAAGAAAAAAAAAAAGAAAAAAAAAGGAAAAAAGCGAAAAAATTACTCCAGTTCCTAAAGACAGAAATTAATTGTAATTTTTTTTTCCCTTTAAGACAGGTTCCGTGTGCTTTTTAATTTTATTTTACGAGAAATGTGCAGTCTGTAAACATTTTATGATAACTTCTGGCGTCAAAGTGTTTGTGAAAGCTAAATGAAGTAGCAGTAACAAAGCATAGTGTTCCTTCCGGATGGACAAACACGGTGGGGAGGGGAGGGACGGGAGGGAAAGGCGGAGGGGGGGGGAGGTTGGGGTTGGTCATAACTTTTGCTGCAAAAAAAAAAAAAAATCAAATTAAATTAGCCCCCCCACTCCCCATCGTATCCCCATTGCAAAACCGGATGATGATTATTTTTTAAGATTAATAACGCGCAAACCCAGCGACCAGTTTTGGCAGTGGGGACACCTTCTAGGCTGGGAGGATCCAGAGAAAAGGGACTTAAAATCGCAGATTGATGTTTCTTTTTTTTTTCTAATGGCCATTTTCATTGGGGCAATTTTCAAGCACTGACCTTATAATATTCCGAGATCATAGAGGTACTAAAAAAAAGTGACAAATGTTTCCTCCATGTCTCCTATATCAGATTGTAAATATTTTTGTGTTTTGTGTTTAATTTGTTAGAATTCTAACACACTATATACTTCCAAGAAGTATGTCATTGTCAATATTTTGTCAATAAAGATTTATCAATATGCCCTAAATTTTGAAGCAATATCTTTTCCGCTTCACCCCCAAATTTCTCGGAAACGAGTGTTTTCCCCCTACAGCGCCTTGTTTTTAGCTGCTGAACCCCTTCGGTCGGAGCCTGCGCTCCCGCGGCCGCGCCGCGCATTCCTGCGGCCATAGGCGCGTTTTCTTAATGTATTCTCTGGCTGGTAAATAGACCTCTAAAAATACGCCGCGGAGCCCCGCTTGGTGTAAATAAATACCTAACAAAAACAAACAAAAAAACCACCCCCAACGAAAAACCCTTTCCTGGTTAGAATTTGAAGTGTGAACCGGCTCCTAATGGTGAAATCGGTCGGCAGCAGCCGTGCTCCGCTGAGAGGGGCCTTCCTTGGCAAAAATATGTATTTTATTAGCGAGAGGGTGTTTTTTTATATTTCCCCCCGTGTTTAACATCCCCTGGCCAGGTTGCTGCGGTGAGAAACAGGTACTGTGAGTAGGGGCTGCGCCCCAGCTGCTGTTCTGCCTGCCGCTCTCAGGGAGCGATCCTGGGCACAGAGCAAAACTCTGACATTAAAGACGTGGGGGAAAGCAAAAAAAAAAAAAAAAAAGAGTTGCTCTGGGTCCTTGAGGAAACTAGCTGGTTTTCTGGGGGTACACAGTTGTTTTTTCATGCTTCATTTGCTCTTTAGCCTGATAGACTGCATTAATCAGTTTTATTTCCATTGATAGAGAAACCTCGTCTGCTCTGTTCGAGCTACAAAGAATCCTGCAAGCTTTTGTGAAAGTGCAAATCAGTTTAGGCAATTATCATACCAGGAATATGAAGGGGAAAGAGGAGGCATTGCCCAGTGGTCTCCTTTAATCTCTTAATCCGTGGATCCAGGGGGGCTAGTTGGACATAATTTAGGACAATCTGACTACCCTTTACACTGTGATAAGGCGAAGTTACAATGCATCGCAAAAATACGAGCTTTGTTAAACATACTGCCTTGGAAAGTTAAGATTAGACATTCTATGCACGTGTTGGCTCTATCGGGTACTATGTAAATTTAATTTTTTTTTTTTTAAATCCGATCTTATTTTTTTTTTCTTTAGCATCGGTTCTTATACAATCCCGGTGACTTTCCATTCACCAGTGCTACAAATATGAGAGAGGCCCAGTCAGGGTTAGGACGCATGTCGCAATGCAGTCCCTTCCATTTAAACCTAGGCTAATTGTTTAGTACAGCTATTCCCAAGGTAAACTTCTCGTTGCATCTCTCCCCTGCTCGAACAGCTGATGATGCAGGTCTGGAAACCAAGCAGGACGCACATTTCCCCTGAACTCGCCCAAGCTCGCTCGCGCTCCACTTCAAACCCGGGCAAATGGGCAAACAGTAAATGGGTTGTGGCCGAACAGCAGACTTGGGCCTTTCTAGAAATTGTTTCCCATCTTGATAAAAGCCTTATTTCTGCAGGAACCATATACTTCTCCCCCCACCCTTCCTTTCTTTTTTTTTTCTTTCTTTTTTTTTTTTCTTTTTTAACCATGAGGGAAGAGAGGGAGAGAAGGAAAAAAATTAAGCGTCCTATGTAGCGTAACAGCAATAAAATCTTCAGAGAATGCCATTAGCTTTGAAAAAAAAACCCTAAAAGCTTTATTACAAACCCAGCTTTGAAAATAGGGGGGATTAGGAGTCTGAAAGGGTCCCACAATGGTTAGAAGAAAAGGTTTCATGCTAATGAGGTTAATGCCCTTTGTATCTCAGGACTCCACAACTTCATTACTCCCTATCTCCGGCTGCACCAAGCGGCTCAGAACACTGCAATCCACTCCAGCTCTCCCCTGCCTTGCCTAGAGAAGGATTTGATAGCAGCTCTGTTCAAACTAGATAATTATATCTTTTCAAGTCGGAATTAAGATAAAGAAAGTGAAGCAAAGGCGGCTAGCCTTGATCCACTGCAAACAAATTTGGCGCACTTTCTAGTCTCTCTCCCCCTGCCTCAATAGGCAGGACAGTCAGCTTATTAGACCCTCATTTGCTTTATTAATTCATCTATTTAAAGTGGCAGGATTAGAGAGAGGGAGAGAGAGGCAGAGTCTAATGTGGGACAGTGGATGCCAAGCAACGTGGAAATATAAATATTGGCGAGATGCTATCCGAGCGGGTGTTTAAAAATACATTTTATATTAAATAACTGAGAGGAGTGGGGGAGGGGGGTGGAACTCGGGTGGCGAATTTCAGGCTCGGGCGGATTTTTACTGCTCTTCCGAAGGAAAGCCGGGGCACGGCTGCCGGAGGCCGGCCGTCCCTCCGGAGGCCGGGATTTGGGCCGCTGCACCCCCGGGCTGCGCAGGGGGCTGGAGGCCGAGCAGAGGCCCCCCCCCCCCCCCGGCAGCGCAGCGCGGGGCGCTCCGCGGGAGCGGGGCTGTGCGGGGCGGAGCGCGCTGTCCCGCGCATCGCCGCAGGCAAATCGGCCCCGCCGGTTTCGCGTGGCTTGCCTCGTCCGTCGCTTGCCTCTGTCTGTCGGCCAAGGTCGGCGCAGCCCGCTCCCCGCCCCTCGCCTGCCCCGGCCCTTCTCAGACGTGTCACCGCCCAGCAGCGGCCCCGAGCTCCGGGGGCTCTCTCCGGTGCTGCCCCCAGCGCCAAGGGTCGGATCCCCACCCTCCGCAGCTCCGCTGGCTCCGTGTCCAAGATCTGACCCCGCCGGCCTTGGATTTTTAACCCTTTCCCTTCGGACAAAGCTAGCGTCTCCCAGCCGGGGTCACTTCCCACCGGTGGGATTCGCACCCCCCAGGTGGGCGCAAACCCGCACCCATGTACCCCCCTCTTTGCAGCTGGACCGGGGTGATGAGACCAGAGGCCTTCGAAGCCCTCGCTTTGTTGTGTTTAAACGCTGTTTATTTACCTTCCTCCTCTGATAGATCGCACTGTTACCTGTGAGGGCTCGGCGGAAATTAGCGGTCCCCCCTAATTAGCACCCAGCCTCCTCCTACCCGGTAGGAAGCAGGCAGAGCAGCTCTGGCCGGGTTCCCTGATGAACGGGATTCTCCCAGCCCCTTCTCCCGTATACACCAGAGGTTCATAACTGCTCGGAGCTAATACAGCCATTGATTTATTTCTCCAAAGGGTCCCGCTGCGAGGGGGAAGCGGGAGTTTAGAGAACCTCCTGACCCCGAGCCGTAACCTCTCTCCTCGCCAGCCTCTCTCCTGGTGGGACACTCGCAGCCGGGGAAGCCCAGCCCGCTGCCCACTCTTGAAACGGAAAGGGCCATTAATCACCTTTCTCTGCTCTCTTTTAATTGACCTTTTTGCAATTAGTGCCTGTTGCAGAGAAGGCGACCCGTCGGCTGGGAGTGAAGCCCCCCCGGTACCCCCTCGGACCCCTCTTGCCGGGATGGGGGGGCCGTGGCCGGCCCAGTTCCCTGGGTCTCCCTGCAAGGCGCGGGGCGGGAGCTGCTGCGGGAATCGCTCCCACACCGGGGTCAGTCCGCCTCGCAGGTGGCTCCCCTGGCCGGAACGGGGAAAGCGGGATCTGCCTCCTCCTCATCCTTCTCCTCCTTCTCCCCGCCGTGAGGCCGCTCGGCCCGGCTGCCTCGGGAGCCCCATCTCCCCCGCACGCCCTGGCTACAGCCCCGGCTGCTGCGGGGGCTCCGGGCGAGCATTTATAGATCGGCTCCCCGTCGCCCACGGCTGGACCTGACGTCAGGAAGAACTTGATCTCGTCCGCTTTGCTCCTGCTTCTGAAACTGATCCTTGAAATGAGAGAACAGACTCTACACAATTCCCATGGCCTTGACATAAGGTACAGCGATAAATATACACCACTAATGAGCAATTACCATATAATCACCTTCCAATTAGCTCGCATAATGATGAATTAAACATTCTAGCCTGCTGGATTAGGTTTCTTACTTTGTATATTATTTACGAAGGCTAGCTTCTGCTGAGCACCAAATATCAAATTAGATAGGGAATTTTCAGTTGGGGGTACCAATTACGCATTCAGTGCATGCCCGGAGTTTTTGTCACCAGCCAACTACAGTGTATTGGAAGGTAATGTCCATCCTTTTCTGTCTTCCTTTTTGATGTCTTAAAACAAACTCCACGCTTTTCCGACAATGCTCCGCACGTCGCCTACCCCGTGTTAATCCTGCTTCCTTCCCCAAGGCTGGACAGAGAGGAAAACTGGCCGGTTTTTAACCTGGGACACTTAAATAAGAGAGCAGGCAGAGGCGGGAGATGGGGGAAGCAAAGGAGCTCTCAGGCAAACAGTCCTCTTGCTTATGGTTGCTCCACCCCTGGGAAATAGGAGGAAACCCGTCCCGTTATCCCGGACAGGTAGAAAAGCCCCGGTCCCCTGCTCGGGGTGGCGAGGACAGGCCGGGCAGAGGCCACGACGTCACCCCCGCCCGTGCTGCTCTCGCACAGATCCCATGACACCCTCCCGGGGGTGTCTGGTTTCTTTCATATTCTGGGGAGAGGGTTCAAAAAAAAATGGAGTCCCTGCGGCATTTGGTCCAGAACTGGGGTGAGGGAAGAAAAGGGAAAGGCTGTGAGTGGCGATTCCCCCCAGAAGGGGAAGAAAGGAGAAGCATCAGCCCCATAGGAGAAGTATGTGGAGGTCGGGCAGCCTCATGAGGGATGGAGGGACTGCGGCTCTGGGCGGGGAGAGGGCTCTCAGCCGCCGTGTGGCGAGTGGGAACTCGGCTCGGAGCTGCCTGGCTTTTGTTGGTTTAAGCTGGACCATTAATGTTTTCTTAATTAGCCGTTTGAGTGTGAGCAAACCTCCGTGAGGCGTTTACAGCCTGGCTATAAAGTGGGAACGGGGGATATCCCTGCCTCCTGAATTGCCTGAAGACATTCCTTGGGGGCTTGAAGGGGGTAGAAAGTCGCCTCACAGCCCCACTAGGGAACAACGTTCTTAGCCAGACTCTTATTCGGGATTATCCTGTTAGAAGTCCTCTACCTGGAAAGGAGAGGATAAACAGGTGGTCTCCTCTTTCCCTGCTCTGCTCTTCCCCGCCTGACACACGGAGCTCTGGAAAGTTTCAGCTATTCCTAGGCAGGAAAGGAACAGCCCAGAAGAGCAGCCATGATCGGCTTCACCACGTTCTTTTTTTAACTACATAATTATTTTAAAATAAAAAAAAAAAAAAAAAAAAAAAAAAAGGCAAAAAAAAAAGCGCAGGAGGAATTCGGAACTATTTCAGTCCCCGAGTGAAAGTGTTGACTGAATGAGTATGGGTGACCTGGCCCCAAATAGACTCAGATAAGATGTGGAAACTCATCTGTCAAGTCCCGCACGTCTGGAAGCAGCAGCTGAACCCAGCCTGAGTAGTGAGAAGCTGCTGAATTCCCGGGTTTTTTGGGGTTTCATACATAGCTTTATCAGTATTTGAACAACCTTTTTGTGGTTTTGCTGTGTTCACAGAAAGCTCAAAGTCCTGGCTTTTTCCATAAGGCCGGGGAATACAGCCACGGCCGTTATTTTATCTTTAGATCAGCAAGTTGGTATCAGAGGCAGGGAAGAAAGTGCATTCTTGTGGGTTGCGAGAGTGAGATATTCCCAGATAAACTCTTCTGTGATCTCATTTATAATCCACACAATCACGGCTATTTTATTTCACATACGTATGTCGAGAGGAGGCGTTTGCTGTGACGGGATGTTTAGGATCCAAATATAAACCCTTTTTCAGAGAGTTATCTGTCACTTTCCTCGTCCCGGTAAGAACGTTGCCTTTTTGAAGCAGTTTGTAAACCCGAACCATACCTGCTTCTCGGTGCGCTGCCAAATGTCTCTGCTCAGAGTCACGGAAAAGGGAGGAAAGAGGGAAGATATGATTTGGAAGAGTAACGGCTGTTCAAATAAACCGTGAAAAGGTATTTTCATAAGAAAAAGGCTATTTTAATTCCCGTGTAATGCAAAATAATAGGAAGGCATATCGACGCTAAAGCACTGGCTAAAATTTATTAGGAAACAGAAAGGAAAAAGAAACAAGAGAAAAAGAAATACAGAATGAGAAAAATACAGGCAAGAGTTGGGGAAAAAGAGAGAAGAAGGAAGGAAGGTAGGAAGAAAAGAAGGAAGCTGGGAAGGAAGGTAGGAAGGAAGGAAGGAAGGAAGGAAGGGATGAAATGTCATGTGTATGGAGAAACCAAGGTCACAGTGTGAGACGGAATGGAAGTGTCGCAGGGACATTGTCAGAAAGAGTAGGGGAAGGGTCGTGAGTTCAGCGTCGGGCCGACTGGGAAATTCACGCCAATTTGTCTTTAGGAGAGTCAAGGACTTTCGGAAGTCCTCTCTCTTCCCGCTTCTCCCGAGAGGTTGGGGTGGGTCTGTTCTGTCGGTCTTCCCTGGCGAATCAAGGCGACCTCCAAAAAGCCCCACTCGGCGAAGCGGAGGGTCCTGGCAGGCGATGGGAGCGGTGCCACCAGAGCAGCACCGTGGCCGGGCAGGGCGGTCCCACGGCGAGGGCCTCTTTCCTCCCCGCAGTGGGTGTTTCTCCTTCCCAGGCGCCCGATCCTGGCCTTGGAAAGGCAGGAAGGGACACGGGGGGCTGCCCGGGGTGCGCAGCCATGTCCTGTGCGGCGGGGACCACCCTCCCGCTGCCACCCCGCGCATTGCCATGGAAACCGCTGCAGCTGCAGATCAAAGTTTCCCCGAGGCTCAGCCCCGGGTGCCCCGGCAGGGACCTGCCAGGGACCCCCCAGCCTCCCTGCCGCTGCCGGGCGTGGGGCGCAGCCCCCCGAATCGGCCTTTCCCGGCCTCGGCCCTCGGTGGGCACAAGCGCGTCTTTGGGGCCGCTCTGCCGGGAAGAGCCATTCTGCCTCCTTTTCCACCCTGACACCAGCCTGTCAGAGAGGCGAGGGGTGGCCTTAAACTGGGCGGCAGAAACCGGGGCGTGACATCGGCAGCCAACCCTCTCTTGTCCCCGTCTTGTTGGGACGACTTCTGGGAAAGGATGGAGGTGCGGGCCGGCAGAACGCCGGGCGGCAGATGCGGGGGCAGAGCTGGTTCCTGCCCTCCTCTACCATTCCCTAAGCTTCGCTCGTCCCGGCCGTCGGCTCCCGCATCTCCCCAGGGTCTCCCAGTGCAGCGGAACCCGCAGCCACGGCTAAATCCTCCCTCCCGCAGAACGGGGATGCTCCTTCTTTTTCGGGTATAAGGGTAAAACTCGTGCAGTCTCCTCGTTCCTCTCCGTGACTTAAATGAAAAAGGAGTAAAAGACAACGTTTACACCAGTTTAATTAAGGAGGGCTCTTACACCTTAGGGGGGGATAGCATCGTTTCACATGAAATATTCATACAGGAGCTTTCCCGGGCTGCTCCGTTTAATCATTCCTGATGCCAGCGAAGGGCTCCGTCTTTATGTATGTCTGTACTTTGTTTTAATGTCCCCACTTTTCCATCTGCACGTGCCCGGAAGGTAAGTTCCCGGTAAGAGAGCCATGGATAAGGAGCACTGCCCGGGCCGACCGGGACCCGGCCGCCCCCCGACCCTCAGCTCCGGACCTATTTCCCCCGGGGATGCTCGGGGTGGGCCCGAGGCTCACGACATCCGCCCCGCCGCCCGTGTCGGTGGATGCCGGAGCCCTCCGCCCTGCGGAGCCCCCTCACCCTCCCGCGGGCGGCGGGGAGAGCATCTCCTGTAGGGCCAACCCCTACAATCTCCCTTGCTCACCGCTCCAGCAGTGCCCGCGGCTTCTCCCTCTTCCTCGCCGGACCGTTTGGCATGCCGCTGGTTCAATTACTGCAATTATATATCCCTATTTAAAAAGGAAAAAAAAAAAAAAGCAGAAAACAAAACACACAGGAGGAAAAGAATGTGGCGTCGACTAATTTAAACCAGTTCGAGTGCAAGGGCTGTCAGTTCTGTAAGTAAATGATGCTGTCTTGATTCAGATGTTTCTCGCCGTAATTGCTGTCTGAGGGGAGCAGCCGAGGCTCAGGCTCCGGGATTCGCAGCCGGTGCAAGCGGGGCCGGGACCGGGGCTCCGCTGCTCCTCTCGCTCCCGGCTAGGTGGGATGGATGGCCGGAGGGTCTGACAGCCCACTTTACAGGCTCCTGGTCACGCTACCGGGATGGAGAAGAAGCTAAAATGAAGGAGAAACGACATTTACCCCTGAAATGATGAGCCCCCCTTCTCCCTGGATGTACCCAGGCAGATTTATTTATCAATCACAATGTTTATTGGGTGTCACCAGCTGGGAGGTTGGGAGAGAAGTGCGTGTTAAATGATGCCACTGGACTGTAGTGCAACAAGCAAAGGTGAAGTAAATGGCTGCAGCTCTCAGACCCAGTCCGGTGACCTGTTAATCTGCCATCAGCACTCAGGGGAAAAATAAAAGATAAAAAAATCTGCAGAATGGAGAGAAAGTCTGACTTACCTCAGACCTGTTCAGTTTGTTAAAATTCCACTTGTTAGGAAAGCAGGGTTTCTGGGAGAACCCTGTCTGTGTTCAATCAGACTGTTACTCGTTTTGCTGAGTGTAATATATCGTCCGTGGTTTAATTTGTTCCCCCCCTTTTTTTTTTTAATTTTTTTTTCTTCCCTTTCTTCATTTGGATCACATAAGGTTTGGCATCATTTGTTAGAAGTAAGAACCAGAGGGTCTCTGCAGAGCAGGGAGCACCTTTCAGCAGCTCTGCATTTGCATTTCCCATCCAGAAAGCAGCTGTGTGATAGGAAAGTTTGGGAGGTACATGCAGGCCTTCACCCCTCCAGAAACTTTCCTCACATAGACCTCCCTCCAGCATTCATAATAAAGTGTGGAAAGAGCAGCTTTCCTGCTTGCACAGGTGGGACTGTTTGTGTGGGGAGCTTTATACCTCCCTTGGATCCTGAACCAAACATCCACAGTGGCTGGAGGTGTGAAAGAGAAACTTAAACAGGTTGAAACCAACTGCTTAAACCCAACTCCTTTATAAGGTTACTTTGCCTCTGAAATAAGAGATAGCTCCTTGGGTAGCTTAAAGGAAAACAGATTTTTAACAGGTGACTTGGAATCAGAAGTGTTTTGAAGAATTCAGGATAGAAACAGTAACACTCCCAAAACTAAAGTTGTTTCACAGAAAGTTGCAGTCAGAGCAGACACAGAAAACTACCATCACAATGTATATTTTCAGCATTAAACAGGGGGTATAAAGTGTGTTTGAGCTTGGTTTATTTTATTGCAGCTTTGCAGCCTTCCTTGATTTTTTTTTTTTTTTTAGTGGAAAGGATTACCCGGAGACCTCCCTAAAAAATGATCTTTTGATGTTACCACAAATACAGGGCTGAGACTAGTGGCCTTTGCTCAGCACTAAACCATTTCTGAAATGGTTGCTGGGTCACTCACAAGCAGATTCAGGTTATTTTCCATTATTCATAAATATTTCAAGCAGGTAAGTTTAAGACTTTTTCATTGCCGATGAGCTATTCTCTCTCTCACACACATGCACACAGACAAGGACTACTTAGAACACACTTGGATTCAAGTCCAAGTCAATGAATAAATTACACAGATGGCTTTTCATTGCTTCTATATTTGCTACATATAACAAATCAGCAAAAATGTTCAGCTCATTAGTAGGGACAATGCTGTGTTGGAGGGGTCAGAAGTGAGAACAAAAGAAGTATTTGTTTTTTCCTGTAATGTGGCTGAATAACTGTGATTTATACCGGACCTTTCCCTTAATATAACATATTTCTGCAAATCTTGTGAGAAAGCCCAAAGCATTTATATGTGACAGAATTAAAAATAACTCCCCTACAATCCAGTAGCAGCTAAACCATCCCAGTGGGTATATGTAGCATATTTGGGCTATATATTAAAGATCAGTAACTGTACATGCTCTAAAATACAGGTTTTACATTTTATTTTACAAATGAAGGCCAGTAAATTGTGAAAGAGCTGTGCACATGTTAATAGCCCTTGTTCCACTCTGTCACTTGTTCTTAGTTTTCCAGGGGGATGCAAAAAATATCTGTCTTTTCCTGCCTATCCCCTGTCACCAGAATTATTAATTCAAAATAAGATTTCTCTTCCAAATGGAGCCATCAGGTCAAATACTGGAAACCTTCTCACTTCTGGCCCAGGGATGAGGTACAATTGAAAGGCAGTGATTGAGCATTGTTTGGGAAAAGAATGCAGAAATTAGTCCAAAACTTTCAGCTGCCATGTAGTGACCGGTGGAAGAAGTCACCTTTTTGATTTTTGAATGAACAGGACTTGCACACTGTGATAAATGAGGCTGCTTTGTGTCATGGCTGTTGCAGAAGCCTTTATATTCACTGCTCGGGTCCATGCAGGGGACATTATAGCGAGAGCCCTTCCAGCTACCAGCACAGCAGAGATGCCACCGGTGAGTTTAAGGGGTCCAAGGTACATGTACGTCCTTTTAATTCCATGGCTATTTGAGCCTAAATCTCTTTATCTTTGAGCTGCTGACTCGTACAGACTGTGTCGCAAACAAGGCCCAGAAAATCTTCTGTGTACCACAGAGCTCATTCCCAATCATGTATCTCTTGGACCGTTTCCATTTGAGGGGAACCTCTTCTGGAGATACCGATCCACTGATGATTTGTACAGCAAGTGATTTACCGTCAGGAGGTCGGTGTGGCTCCTCCATTTCTCTGTACGTGTCTGCTCCTAAAGCTTGCCGCTGTCTCAGGGCCACGTGCTCCCTCGTGCACTGCTTTTGCAGAACATGCAGGTATTAAACAAACCTCCTCAGTGCGTGCAAAGCTCCTTTCAGAACCTTACATTGTTGATCTTTTCCTTACGTAAACTTTAGTTAGCATCTAAGTGAGATGTTGATAACAAGTTGGCAGGCAGGAGCTAAAATGATCTTTCTTCCGATGAGTAACAACTGCACTTCCCTGTGTAAAGGGAAACAACTCCATACAAGGGTTTTCCATGGGAACCTGAGTCACAGCCCACTCAAGAAAACATGAAAATGTTTTACCAGGTTTACCCCACGTGTGCAGTGCATTTTGATGTGTCTTGCGATACAGATCTGAGTGGCAGCTGAAGTCAGCACAGCACTGAGTTCTGCTGCAGGTGATGCTCTCAGGAACTGTTGCTGAGCTGGCCAAGTCCCCAGCTGCCAGCCTCGGCCTGGCTGGGAAACCTGGTTTATGCCAGACGAAAATTTGGCTGGCCCCTGGATATAAAAGCAGGGAATATGAGCTTCAGACTTAGACTGACTCTGAAAAAAAAGGGCTCCCTTAGCTTTTGAGAAGACAGGACCAAACAGACCCCCCTGCTAACGCCTGTCCTCCTCCTGTGCCCTCTGTCAGAGAGTGATGATCCCTTGCTCATGGAAGATAAGCTGGGGGGATGAATATCTGCTCACAGGTATTCTCAAGCTACTTTGGCAAACCAGAAAGACAAATCCTTTTGCTCTGCGTTGGTGCAGCACCTCGCACAGCAAAGTCCTGTGCGTTCCTGGAGCTGCCAGGGACTTCTACGGTCCGAACAACAAGTACAAAATGCATCTGCTACAGAGCTCCCAAACCTTCCGTGTTATTTATGTACTAATCTGAACAGCGTGGGCCAGATTTTGATCTTAGTTATTCTGGAGTAAATGAGATACGGGTTTGGCCTCACATCCAGAAGATCTATAGTCAATCAGTGTTTCTAATGTGCTCATCATGGAAATATCTTGGCATTGTGCGGCTGGCCCACTTCAGTGTGACTAGAATAGCAAAGCATTATATTAAGCAAACAGAGCAGTTTGATTTATAGATTTGTGGTAAGAATAGTTCAGTTTTCCAGGGTGTTCAATTTAATTAACATTCTCCAGGGAAAAAACTGCTATTGTTTCCCTAACCACATGCCTTCCAATACAAAATAAACTCTTGGTGGTGTGTATGTGCTGCTTAATTATCCTAAATGGTTCCTTTTGAAAGTTGTCTGTTGACCTGCTTCTACACTTCTCAAGTGGAGCATATCCTATTCACTCAAGAGTGTATATCTACCTGCACTTAGCAAGAAAGAGATACCAGGCGAATTTTAACACTGCTGAAACGAGAAAACAAACCTGCTGCATGCAGCATTCCCAAGTGGTACGAGTGAATAAGGCTGCAAGGGGAATTTATAAAGGCAAGTAAATTGCAGCAGTACCTACGTCCTAATTCCAGCCACTGTTTGATGTTTGGGAGTAAACCTACGGCAAGGAGCTCTGCTTGGATGCTACTGGGGGGGAGCAGGGGACAGTCTGTCTCTTTGGCCTACTGGAGACCTGATGCTGCTGTTAATATTCACCTTGAGCCACTCCAAGGTTTTGATGTGCTGTATTTCAGAGGGGTGAGCTACAGCAAAAGGAGATCTTAGGCTCAAATCATCCCTTGCTGCCAGGGCTGTGACTGACCTTTGCACCAACACAGCATCTGATCTGCTGTCTTCATCTTCCAGGCTCTCTCGCTGTTTTTCAACAGTGCCCGGGTTCGGAAGAAGATGGTAGAGCAGTTTTGACTCCACTTTTTCCAACGCTTAAGTGGAAACAGAACTGGGCCCAGTGAGCGCTGCAGTGTGGGATGACAGGAGGGCGAGATTTCGTGTAGTTGAGTCAGTAGTGAGAGCTGGCTGTAGCCGGCTCTGACTGAACACAATAAACAATTCCACTTGCAACATGCTGTACTATTTAAGGGCTCATAGATGCCAGTGGGAGTTTTGCCTGAATAACAGGTCCTTATTGTCTATCATGCCTCTTGAAATATCCCAGCCCCATATGGGCTGCAGAGGCAGATAACGAAGCGGCAGCGATAAGAGGCAGTCGGGGAGAGGCAAGAGGAGTGGTGGGGTGTGCCACTGTCTCCCCACTTCTGGAGAGCTGGTCTCTCTTTGGTGAGTTCCCATCCACGCTGGAACCATCTGGAAGATGCTCTACGGACAGCACTGCGTGGGCCAGGGAAACTCCACAGTTAGGCTCTGGAAACTATGGATTAACTCTATAAAGTAAATGACAGGATTACAAAAATCCCCGCTAGATGTAATGCCTATTCATCTCTGCCACTGTCTCTCCATTAGTTTTGCTTTCCAATGGCACTCTCCTATTTTTTCCTCCTTTTGCCTAAAAGATGGAATCCAAATTTTAGGGGAAGGTTAGAAATAATGTTTTTCTGCTGTGCAATGTGTAAACAATTTATTGAATGGCCTCAGAAGACAAGATATGTTGTTTTACTCCTGCAGTATTGCTGATTCAAACATAAAGCAACAGGTTAAAATATATTCATAAGATATTAAAAAATAAAACTTGTCAAAACAAGGAGCAGATTTCTCCCTAATATTATGGAATATAGTTTTCATAAATGCGGAGACAGCTTTTCTTAGAAGCATATTTTAAACACATCTAAATTATATTAAGAGTCAAGGCCCAATTTGGTAACAAGCTGTGAGACATCAAGGATCCTTTTAATGAAGAATTCACGCTGGAGAAATGTATGTCACAAGACATATGACTAGATACCTCAATGATTACTAACCCTTTTTCCCCCATGTATTGATTTACAATTAAATGTAAGTCCAGGGAAAGGGGTTCAGATGAAGTCCTTGACTCCAAAGGGACATTTGGGTCTCTGCGGGTACACAGCACTGCAAAACAAAGCGGCATCAGCAAAGATGCCTGAGGTTTGATTTGAATTTTGCTCTAGTTGACTGATACTATTTATACCCTGGGCTAATCAGAACCAGGGCTGTTTCATCATTCTAAATGTCAGGAAAAATATATCATGTGCATCAAGGGAGAAATCTTGGCCCCACTGAAGTCAATGGCAAAACTCCCATTGATTTCATTGGGGCCAGGATTTCGCCCTGAATAAAAACTCATGTTTTAGACACAGTTTAAATGGCAAGGGGTTTATCTGTGAGCGTTTTTAAAAACTGTTTTGGAGAAAAATCCATTACTGAAATGCAATTAGGCATTTATTTAGCCTTTACAGAGCAATTGCTTTAAAGAGCAATTTTCACGAGCAGTGCAAAGGCATTTAAGTGAAGAAACCCAAGGCTGAAGTTGCATGATATGCAACAGGGCAGTTGTTAGAACACACAGTAGGATGTGATTCAAGGTCTTCAAACACTGTTTCAGTAATAAGCTCCTGGGTTTGCGTCTGGATGATCCAAATGTGAATATTTTCCCATTCCGGGTGACGTAATAGCTCACCAGGACACCAGAGCAACGGATGTAACATATTTGATTTGATGAGCCTGTGGGACACGAGAAAGAGCTTGCAGTTGTCTCTCTGAGTTGCTCTCACACTAATGGAACACAGCCCCGTGGCCTGGGAGGGCTTGCTGGGCTTGAGCAGTCTTTGGTACTGTCCCCAGCACAGGAGGTGGACAGAGTGTTACTGTGGCCTTTGAACATCTTCAGAAAGGTTTGGGGGAGCCCTCAGCTCCAGCCTCATTCTTCTTTTAAATCAAAAGATTCTTGCCTCTCCCCGTTATCATGTTCAATGAGCAAAGTGTCAGGATTTGTAACCTTCCATCTTTGTAGGAGACGTTCTGCTGAGACAATCCACAAGCAGAAAAATAGGCTTGTTTTCACTGTCTAATTAGTTTGTGGTGCATATTTCTTCAGCTGTGTACTTAATACTTAGAAAAGTATCATGGGATCAAGAAAATAGCTTTGCATTTCAGCTAAAAGAAGAGCCAGTGGAAAAAACAACATACATGAACGACATTCAGTGATTGGAAAGCACCATGTTCCCACTAAAAAGCGCCTTCAGAAGATATGTTGTACTCAGTGAATCTCACTTCTAACCAAAACCATAAATCTGGTGTACAAAATGTTCCCTTATTTTGACTGGATCTATTCAAACTGATTAATTTTTCACAATTCTGTCTGAAAACCGCACTGTGGCATCGCTTCAGCACTGACTGCCCATCTTGCATAGACACCATCGGTTCCTGAAATACTTAGGTTTCCTGTGAGTTTAGAATGGGTCCCTTCCAAGTATTCACTTTGTCTGATCTTGTTTAAATTATGTGAATGAACAAAATTATAGCCTTTGATGCTATGTTGCGAAAACATTTAATAGATTTTGTTTTTAGCTTTCCTTTGACTGGTAGAAGAAACAAAGCCTGGGAAAAAAGGCAAATAATGACTTATGGGTGAGTGGCTAGTCACATTTGGAGCTAATTTGTTTTCCAAATGTTTATACTTCCTAAGAAATAGTTTCTCCAAAAGAATAACTCCTGGAAGTGGCCACAGTACTGGTCAGAGAAGAGGAAAACATGACTTTTGATGTAGTCACCTCGATTAAGGTCCTGTCCAATTAGGTTTAACAAGACAGGGTTAGAGAATCATCCTAAAATACACTGAGGAGAGGAAAATATTAAAGAACAAAGAAGCCTCTGGCCTCAAAGGATAAGGGAAAAGAATGTCAAACCGTCTTGACAAATCAGTATAACCACAGCTTGATGGAGAGACAAAAATGGGATAACTCTGGCTCTGAGGATTGATATTGGGATTAAAAAAGCAAACAGAAAAATAAATCCTTTCACTTCTAGACCACTAACTTGACTGCACAAACCAGTTAGTCATGATCATCTGATAGTTTCTGAACATGTCCTCTCTGGAAAAAACTGGTGGTCTCAACAGGAGCTTTAGGAGACATACAACAATGTTCAAACAAAAGAAGAATTTTCTGCTTGACATTACTGCTGACCATCTCCATAGCAAGGCCGAAAGAGTAAGCATTTAATAGTGGTGTAAAATCCCAACAACAGTTAATGTTAAAAATTATTATTATTGCTATTAATTCACAAGAGGAAATTATACAACTGTCTGAGCACGGCAGTAATTCTGCAGCTGAATGGGATTCCTGTAAAGCAGGGCTGAGATGAGGGATGCAAGCTGTGGTTGGATTAGGAAAGATCTGTGGCTGCAGCTAGCTTGGCTGGCAGAGCAGAGATGGAACCAGGGCTGTCAGTGGCTGAGACCTAAAGCTGCAGCTGTTATGCCATGAACCAAGTCCTACTTCTGCAGGCAGGGGCTGCAGCAGATCCCACCCTGTCTGGAGATGCGCGGGTGGGGCGGACCAATGACACACACCCCCATGGGCTGTGTCTTTCCTTCTGCCTTGACCCCAGCAGTTCAAATCCCTTTTTCCTGAAGACCCTTCACGGCCCAGCCAGGAAACCGATGTCTTTCCCAGGTAAAAGCAGGAGCTGCACTGAGGCTGAGCAAACATCAGGTGTTGTGCAGCATCACAGCTCCTCTTCTGTGCCCTGGCCATGGCAGGGCTGATAACACGGCATCATCAATCAGCTGCTTTTCATCAGGCCTGCCTTTGCTTTGCTGTCTTCTCTGGATGAGCAGAATGAAAGTCACAAAGTCCATTACTGGACTCATGATGACCAATATTTACAAAGAGGATTGTCACCCAATCTGTGGTAAGGGTTAGAACATAACACTTCATCATTCCTATGCTGGCCCTAAGGTGGTAATTCAAATGAGTTTTGTATTCTGTGCTGATTTATGGTGGCTAAATTAATGTAATAAAACTTCCCAGACCCTTTTCATGTGTATTATTGATAAAAACACTCAGTAAAAGAAATGTGTAAATCCATCTTTGTGAGCTCTAACACTTGATGGTGGCATCTGGTTTTCATTTAACAAGATGATTGAAATGAATGTAACTACAAAAACTCAAACAGCCAAATGTGTACATATCATTGTGTAAAAATGGCAATTTCATCACTCACTGATAATCAGCCCTGATTTATTTGAACAGACTTAGAGGGTCTGACTTCACTTCTCACCCAGGGCTTGAGTTCAGCAGGAGTTTTCCTTAGGCAGGGTCTTCAAGGTCTGACTCAGATATATCCACTTGCAACAACATCCACTGGGAAGGTCTTTGGACATTGTAACGGAGGAGTGAATCAGAAGAACCAAAGTTTTCTCTTCTGTCACAGTCTCCTGTGCTCTGACATACCCTTAGGACACTGACTAAGTGAGCATGGATGTATTTTGCACTATCCTATGACAAAATGGCCAGTTTATGGAATAACACCTTTTGTGGATATGGAAAAACTGCCTTTTATCCTATATTGTGTTTGGAGATCACAGAAGAGATTAAAGAATGGAAACATGTGAAAGGAATGCATGCAGTTGATTATGCAGGACCACAGAAATACAATGTGCAGGAAACAAAGTGAGTCTCTGGAGACTGTCCTGATGGTTAATATTGCTAAGAACAACTGGGGTGTGATGCTGAAGGTGGCTGGACCGGTGTTTGTGGCCAGGAAGGACTTACTGGAGATGCTGCACTTCCCACCTACTGCACGGGGCTGTTTGTGTGAATCTGCCACTGACACACAAATGGGACAGCACAAGTGTGAATTATACAATGTCTCTCTGTGCATGGTTTGATCGAGAGCAAATCCAACTGGTTACCTCCTCAGATACAGTTTCTCTGAAAAAGAACCGGTGCAGCTCTGCCGTTCCAGGTAGGGATCAGATTTGAAACACGGGCAAGGCAAATATGACTGTAGAATGGTGGGACACACAGCAGCTTTCCAGCATAGACCCTCCTAAATGCCCAGCAACATGGGCTGAAAATGTTCTTCGGACAATATCTGAGGGTAATTTGCACAAAACTGTGCTGGCAGCTCATACTCATGAATAATAGGTCAATCACAGTGATGCAACCAGGACAAACTTTCTGCCAGATTTATCAGCCAGGCAATGGCAGCAACATCATCTCTGGGTGCACAGGGACAACTGTTCACTGCTCAAAACAGGGCTGGGAATCCTGGGCCAGGGACTCAGACATTTGTTTAGGATGTGCCCCTCAGTGATTCCCCAGCTATTCCTGCAGCTTTTCCTAATGATGTTTCTTTCCAGTTCTGCTTAATGTGCAAAATCACAGATGTATGGCTGAGGAATGTAGCAGGGCTAGATCCTTGGGAATTTTGGACCTGCATACTTCAGTGAGCTTTGGGGGAGTTATCTGAGCTCAGGAGTCATCCAACAGGTCCTTACTCCAAAGAAATCCTCCTCCATCTGCCTCATTCCACACCCTCTGAAGTCAGTGGGAGTCTTACCAGATAATTCAATAGAAATTGGCCCAGGACTCACCTGAAAATGCACCTGTTCCTTACAGCATAAAGTGATAAGCTGCAAAGGTTTGGTTTTTAATTGGACACTTAATACCGGCTTTGGCAGGTGATTAAACTGTGATTTACTTCCAAGGGAGATAAAAAGTATATTTCTAAGGAATTCTGGAGCGATGGTTTAGTGGCACAGTAATTATACAGAGACTTTTTTGGAAGAACTGGGCAAGTTAAGGGAGAATCAAACATAAATAAGGGAGCTATTTTCCTCCCTACACACAGAAGACTACAGGAGATTAGAAAACTACAAGAAATTAGAGCAGTGTTTCAGTAGTTTGAAAAGAAGAGATTCTGAGTGGACACAAAAATTATCCAAGAACTGTTTAACAAGGAGCCAACAAAGAATGTATTTCTGCTCCAACTGAAACAGAAGTGGCCGGTGCTATCAGAGCATCAATGTATACAAATCAAACAATACAGCTTAACTAGCTCCCGTGGGTAAAATAAAGAGGCATGAAGTAGGGATTTGTCAGTCATTGAGACCTTTATTAATAACAACTGCAGTTTAAAGAGTCTGGGTTCTGGTACTTGCAAACAGGAAGCTGCAGCACTGAAATAAGAAAGCAAACATTTGATTGCATGTATACGAAGATCATAATTCAGAGGCAAAAAAGAAATTTTTTTAAAAACAGGGTGAACTACATGACTGCAATGAGGTCTGGCACACTAATAGAACATTTTTGCATTTTGCATTTAAACATGCAATATTCTGAAGTATTGCATTATATTGTATTAATTATTGTATTAGCTTTCTAGTTATTATTAGATTAGGTATCTAATACGATAATTAGTAATTATTGTATTAGAATCGTCTAATATCCATGTTGGGGCAAATATGCAATGGAGAAAGAGAACAACAGTTCAGAATGGTCAAAGAATGAGTTTCATCTGCCACACTCACCGTAACTCCAAATATTTTGATTTTTCAAAGGACATATTGAAGTAATTTTTCGCCTGTAGGCTTCTGTTTGACAGAGAGAGATTGTGTCAGGCCTCCCTGTGGCGATGCCAACCGTGTTCCCCTCTGCAGAAGGCATTTTAAGCGCTTGGTTCTGGATAGCTCTGTGACGGGGAGCAGAATTGTTCAACCTCAGCATCCAGACACGGGCTGTTGTGGGCACACCCGAAAGGGGCTGAACGTGGCTACTACTTTTGCTCGACTGTCTCCCCTGAACCTTCCCCTTTGTTTTCCTCGTGTTGCCACAAACCCAACAGCAAAGATCTCCTTGGGTGGACAGTTCTGCTCCTGCCCCTTCAGCACCACAGAACTGAGAACGGAAGGCAGTGGTCTCATCGAGCCCATCCTCTCAACCCACCTCAGATCTTTGTGCCTTACAGTGGAGCTCCCAGGCAGTAAAAAAGTCTCCTCAGCCTGTGACACCCCCACAGCACCTCGAGCAATTCCTTTATCACCCTGTGCTTTGACAGGTTCAGTGGTAATTGGATCATTTCTACTGCTTTTTTTTTTTGTTTTGCAATTGTTCTCCGTTGCTAACACAGGTGTTTGCTGGGGCTACAAAGTACACACAGCCTCAGACAGGGGGGTTTGTACCTGTCTCCTGGGAATTCTAAGTTAGCCATTTTTCACCTGAAAAATAAATATTTCCCCTTTGTTCTCTTCCTTCCTTGGGAATACTGAAAGAACTGCACCCTCTGTGTTTTGTGTAACTGGGTCAAAAGCTGTGGTAATTATATAATAATGGCTTGAAAAGGCAGTATTTCAGGACAAGGTGTTTCAAGCCAACAACTTCAGTCATAAGAATGACAATGGTATTTATTGCAGGAAATCCCTTGCAAGAAAAATATCTGCCTATTACAGACAGCAATAAAGTAAAAATTTTGCCTTGAGCGTATTTCTTCCTCAGGCAGACCAGTAAATATCTGAGCTGTAGAAACATTAAAATACCTGTAACTAGCAAGAATTTACAGTTCTACAAAAACGTCAACAATGTGTATAGGTGTTTTAGAGATAAGTAGGCTCTTAGCAAAGATTTATGGATTACTGTATTCTGTGACATCATAAAATGTGGGAAATCTGAGTGCACGATTATTTGACTGGTCAGCAAAAGACTCCTCTTAGACTAATAGGCCGTGCCATACATCATTCCAAAGGTTATTTCCTCTCAAGGTCTTGGAAGAGGTGTTGTATATCACAAATAGTTTATGCCTTCAGAAGTCAGACTCAGAGAACCATTTACTCCATTAGCAGTTGAAGGTAATGCCATTTGCTTTTTTATGAAACAAAGTAATTATCTTGAGGTTTTAAATGCTTTTTTCCCAGATTGAAGGATGACCTAAACATTCTGATAACTTTGGTGTTTGTAATCAGCCTTATTTCTGAGACTGATGATTCATCGTGCACTCATTATCTGTGATTTTCTTGTTCAGTGCTACAACACATTGCAAACAAATGAAGTTACATATCCTCATCTAGGAGGATTTGAAGGGAAAATCAGCCACACACACTGCTGCATTTGTGCAGTGTGCTTCTACTGCTCACTGGTATTTCACTCGCTGAAGTCAGGATTTTGCTGCTGAATTTCACAGCTATGTAACACACAGTGATACTAAACGGGATCCACGAGGGCCACTGGTATTGTGGAGCTCATGTTAGCTGCCTTTATACATTGCATTGCCCCGAAAACACATTAGAAACACCGGTCTGAGCTCAGAAAGGCCAGGAACGATGGAGGAAAGGCTACAGATTAAGCACAGCGAGGTATTTGGGATCTGTATCTCTGGAGGTGATCTATCCACCATAAGTTCTTTTGTGTTCCCCTTCTCCCTCTGGGAAGGACCCGGCCTGCCTGTACCTGTCACCTTGCAAAGGTCAAGTGGAAAATGGGCCTTGGATCTCCTGGTGGAAACAGAAGCAGGACAGATTGCCTGGGAGCCCTGCCCTGGGTGGCACGATGGGACAGGGAAGGCCACTGGATCATGGAATAGTAGAATGGCACAGGTTGGAAGGGATCTTTAAAGGTCTTCTAGTCCAAGCCCCCATGCAAAGATCAGGGACATCTTCAACTAGACCAAGTTGCTCAGAGCCCCATCCAACCTTGACTTTGAATGTTTCCAGGGATGAGACATCCACCACCTCCCTGGACAACCTGTCCCAGTGTTTTAGTACCCTTGTCGTAAAAACATCTCCCTTATATCTAATTTAAATTGACCCTCTCTTAGTTTAAAACCACTATCTCTTGTCCTTTTTTTAACAATAGCCCTGGATAAAAGCCTTGTCCCCATCTTACTTATTGGCGCCCTTTAGGTACTGGGAGGTGGTCTTAGGTCTGCCCACGGTCTTCTCTTCTCTAGATGAACAATCGCAGCTCTCTCAGGCTTTCCTTGTGAGAGAGGTGCTCCCACCCCTCTGGTCATCTTCGCAGCACTGCTCTGAACTTGCTCCCACAGGTCTTTCCTGTGCTGAGGACCCCACAGCTGGACACAGGACTCCAGGTGGGGTCTCGTGAGAGCAGGTTAGAGGGGCAGAACCACCTCCCTCGACCTCGACTTCAAAATTTAGAGGTAAGATAGAAAGGGAATGAAAGAGGAAGTTACTGGAGAGACCAATCTGTGTGGAGATTCCAGTGTGTTTTCTCTGTTCTTTTCACGGGAAAGGGCATCAGGAGCAAAATAAATGTCTTTATTGCTGGAAAACACGTGAAAAATGAAGCAACAGAGAAAGCAGTCGGCACAGAGGGATTGCAGCAGCCAAGGAGAATGGAGAGCTTTGCATATCCAGAGTGAAGCTGCTGGGAAGGAGCTGCAAGGGGATTATGCAAATCCCTGATTGGGTGAGCAGGGGCTGATTGCCAGAGCAGGGGATGCACACACTGCCTGTACCTGGGTAGTGATTATGCAAATGGCACCCCCACAGCCAGAGTGCAGGGCAATTGGCTGAACGAGAAAAACTCTGGTTACTCATCAGGAAATGTGCAGCACTCGGCCCATCACACAGACTGCAGAACAAACACCAACACGCAGCTCCGGGATCCGAATGTGGGGCTGCCGGGGTGGCAACAGGTCCCTGTCGAGTAGGAGTCAGTGTTTGGATGGCCGTTTTCATTTGCTGGGAGTCCGACATCGAAGGGATAGAAAATGGAAGCTCAGGTGAAAACTTCTCCGTGTTGCCTGCAGTTTTATCCCGGGAAAATTCTGTTTGTGCATGTTCACCTGCACAAAGCTCAGCCCTGAACTTTGCACTGTGCATGGGAAAGATCTCCAGGGATACGAGAGGTAATTAAAATAGCAGACATTTGGTACCTAATCCATGGTTTTTCAGGGTTTCAATGATCTCTAAATTTGTAAGAAGGTAAAGACATCGCCCCGCCATACTTACAATCAAATTTTAATGTTCAGAAATTTCTCTTTATTCTTTTTTATTCCAGTGTGTACAATTATGTGCCTATATGTGTGCAATTCAGCATCAGCTCTCAAATCCATCACAGTATCTCAACATAATTTAATTTTGCTCTGAACAGCCTTTAATGTTTTCAGGAGCTTCTCACAAAAGGAATCTCATTCCCATGAACACCTCAGCCTGAAACACCTCTGTAATTCTCGCTGCAGAATGTTGGAAAGACATGACTCAGAAATCCTGGAAAATACACTAATTGTACTGTACAATTAATTGCACTCCGCAGTTTTCATAGCTTACTGGCAGATGGGTGATTCAGATTCTGAGGTGATGGGGGCAGTTTAAGAACAGAAGAAAACTGAGGAATAGCTGGACATGTCAGGAGAAAGGAAGGAAATTGTCCATCTCACACTGTGGCACGATATAAGACCTCAGTGAACTGGTTGGCAATGGGTCCAGGTATGTGGTAGCAGCAATTCAGGAATACAAATCAGTTCATCAATATGTCAGGACTATAAGACAATTTCCTAGTAAAGCCCATGCCAGTGAGGAAAAGAGTAAAAAAAAGCTCCATGAAGTTTTCCACACTGAATTTTCTCCCTAATTATTCCCCAGGGTGGGCAGAATCCACTTCTGTGTATAACAGGTTATTGGTGGTATTAGCAAATGTTGTTAGTCCCAGGGGACCAATTAATTTTAACAGCGGCTCCACTGATAATCAAGGAACGAGGCCAAATATTATTCCAGTGAAAATCAGGGAGTGTTTACATCTGGGAAAAAAAGAAAGAGGAAATATATAAACATACGAGGCAGAAAGGGAAACCCGAGTGTGGTCTGCAGGCAGGACAGGGTGCACAAGCCTGGCTGGGGAAAGCCCAAGGTTCGCTCCTAACCCAACTAATACAGTTTGCCATATTTAACCTCAATATTAGCTGCCAAAAGATGGATTTTGAAAACCCAGCGTAGGGGTAGTTATTCCCAGTCACCACAGGGTGTGGCTGGTGATACAACACGGGGAGCTGAGAAGAGTGGAAGCTGACAGGAGATATTTTCTGATTAACTCTGCTCTCTTCTTAATAAGCTAAGAAGCATCTGAAGAAAGGTAAATTATAGTAGTTGATAACTCCTAGTACATTTCTAGCTCACTTTTATGGAGGTGTAGAACAAGCATTATTAAAACAACTTGCATCTGTCTTAACAGTTATTGTGCTAAAGAAGTGAGATTTGGAGAAAAACAAACAAGTCCTATTTCATTTGTGAATTTACTTCTCAAAGAGGTTATATCACCTTATCAAAGAGGATATAACCACCTTAGAGGTTATATCAATGCATGCAAACATGCATCATCTATTGATGGCATTGTTATTTAAAATATTTTGCTTGTCAGAAAGCCTAAGTGACATTTCCCACTGTCATTTTACATTTGTTTTAATTAAAAACTTAATTTCCTCTTTTTTTTTTTAATTTTTCTTTTTTTTCCCAAATGATTTTTCGTGACAAAGCAAACAAAATAAAAGCAAAACAGGAGTCACCATAAACAGTGACAAAGGAAACAGATAGCAAAGGGGAGGAAAGAGATCCTACTGCCAAACTGTGGTGCTGCCCTACACAAATACTTCTGCACCAGCTGGGAACTCCAGCAGGCTCAGCAGGGAAGGCTCAGCAGGTTGTTGCTCAAGGCATTGTGGACAGTGTCAACTCCCAGCCTGCTGTGGAGCTGCTGCAGGGTTTTGGGGACTTTGCTGACTTTGGGGGGTTTATTTTTCTAAAAAAGTTTGTTCTGCAGTGCACAGAAAGGCTAATCTGTGGTGATGGGAAGGGCATCACCCACTCCTTGCTGTATGGAGTGGTGGTGGGCAATAAGTTATTTTTAAGGAGAATTCGGTCTAAATAATTTGACCTTGTCATCAGGAAAGCCTAATAAGCTCGAGAGAAAAAGCCAGATGTTTCACTCATTGTAGAACTTGTTCTTCAGCTGGTTTTGAACAGAATAGAAGCATGGGTTTTTGCCTTTTTTCTTCTTTTGCACTGACTTGGTCTATACCTGCTGGGCTGCAAAGCTGCGCAAGAAGCCGCTATCAATGCAGCGTTGATTCCTGTTGGTTTGCAAAGAAGAAAACAGAGAATATCAGCCCTGCTGCAAGCGAGATGTCATGGAAAGAGGAAAAGATCACAGCAGAACCGAGCCGTGCTGCAGAGTCTCCCCCTCTGGCTGAACTCCAGCCCCGTCCCACTCGTGTGGGTAACAAAAGGAATTCGTGGTGAGTCGATGCCGTCTTGTCACCTGTGATTTTCTTTACTTGCTGGAGCATCCCAGACAAGCCTGCACTGCCTCAGCTGGGATCCCCTCCCGCTCCTGGGGCAGCCGTCCCAGGCACAGAAACCACCACGTTAATTGGCACCCTTGTCGCAGTCTCAAAGGAGAGGCCAAACATTTAATGGGCACGGAGAGGGAATTATTCCCACCTGCCTCGAGGTGCTCCCTGCAGGGCCGTGCTGAGACACCCAGGCAGGCCAGTGCCAGGCACCTGAACTGCCACCACTTGTGATGGATTTGCTTTGCTAATATTTTTAAAGGCCAAAGACTAAAGGCAGAAATGAGAAACCTGGAGTACCAGGGAAAATAAAAGAATAGCATGTTATTTCTCAAAGACACCTTGGAATTGGAGTAAATACTTTTTCTTGGCCGAATGTGAGAAAAAATGGATGAATCCTTACTTATGTAAATTGGTGAATGTCTTGACTTCTTGGAGATAACCACTTCAAATATATGCTTAATACAAAATGCTGCCATTTTTGAGAGCTAAATGATTTCACTAGCTACTTATAGATGAAACACAGGTCTTATTGTCACCTTGAATAGGCGAGTGTTAAATATCTGTATTATTTTCAGTCGGAACCTGTTTTAAAAACAAAGTGAAAAAAACATTCCATGTAGGAATAGTTTGTTTCTGAAATTCCCTGGCTTCTTTTTCTTTGCATTTATTATGCTTTATCCTAAGTGTGAATAACAGGCATTTTTTGTGGGCTGTAGGATTTTAGAAATAATAAAAGAATGCTTTGGAAATGTGTCATCTTTTCACAGCTATAACTCAACAACTCAGGAGGCAAGATTTCCCAGTGCTCACTGCTCTCCCGTTAGCTACTATCTTTATGTCTGAAACAATTTATTTTCGGATTGACTATAAAAACAAGACATCACATAATTGTCTGACTATAAAATATGTAAAGTATTGCACTACTGGGGCTCATTAGCAAAAGCATAGATGCTTTTTAGTAATCCATAAGGTGATACTTGTTAATGAATGCTGCAAATGATTCTACTAACTACCTAAAGATTAATAATAGATATGTCTGCTGCAACAAACAAGTCTCAAATCTCTGGAGAAAACTAGAGAAAGTGGATCATAATTAGAATAAGAGCACGGCAGTTATTCTTACACTGGCAGTTTTGATCCTATCAGCTAAATGGTGGCTGTGGTTTGTGTTGTGCCTGTTGTAAACAGACTCCTCTTGCACTAAGCTCCTCGACTAAGACTGCTGCACACAGCTTGGCCTGTGCACAGGAAGAGAAAGGGGGTTTAACTTTGACTCAGGGCTTAATGCTGCCTAATTTCAGGAGAGTTAAGCATTTTTTACAAAACCTGAAACCTCACAGAAGTTGCGTGACCTCTGTGGATGACTGTCCATCCTTTTGAAAGGAATGTGAGAGCAGGCCGTGGATGTAGGTACCTTTATTCTGGACAGTTGACAAGCACTGGCACAGTTTCTGTTTTAGTGAAGTCTCCAGCTTATTGCAGCATGTGGAGCTCTACAGAGGAGCCAAGAGAATGATGAGGGGTTTGAGTGGTAATATGTAATGGGAGAAGAACTAAATATTGAACAAATATCTCCGTGACAAACAGCACCGGGCATCTCTAAAGCCTTTAAATCACACCTCTAAAAGTTTGTTCCTCTGAGAGGCAGATCACACTGTTGGTTAACCTGTGCTGTTGGCAGGCTTTGGAAGATGGTGCACAGTGCCTCATTCCCACTCTCACTGGTGACAGAGGTCACCAGGGCAGAGAGCCCAGTGTCCACTCTGACTGAGTCTGCGTATCAGCAGAATAAATGGGTCTAGAAGAGTTTGTGTGGCTCGCTGAGCCCAGTGCTGGCTGTTGGAGGCAACCATGGACACCTGGGCCCAGTCCAGACAGATCCACAGAGCCCCCGTGCAGCACAGCCTGGTCCCCACCCTTCCTCAAGGCAGCTGCAGCTTTAGCCTCCGATTATTCCGTGTCCCACAAAGACAGCAGGTGAAATCCAGGGCTGCACAAATGTTTGAGGTCCCTACAATTGCACTCAGCTGTGTGCTCCCGTTCCCAGGTCAGGTGAAATGTCCTGATTATACTGAAAATCCAAGTCCCTGCGAGAAAGGGCAGGACACCTCAATTGTTTCTGCCAGCCTTTTGAATTCAACCCCGCAGAACCAAACTGGCTTCTATGGGTGCAATGTGTAAGAGGCCACACTTTCTGCTTAGAAATGCTTCATTGAGGTGCATCATCTCTGACCTAGGCTCGCTTGAAAGCTCTCTGAATCCATGGGAACACTCTCAACTGACTCTTTTAAACCTTGGATCAGTTTTCTGCCCTGGCAAAAGGAGTCCTGGCAGTTCTCAAACCCTCACAGAGCCTGCCAGATGGCACGTACCTCTGCCAAAACCCGTGGTGATTTCTGGAGAGGAGGAAGCTCTCCACAAAGAGGAACCTCACAGGTTTGCTGTGCCTTCAGATGCAAGAAGGTGAGTGTTACAGGACTCCTAAGATGCCTCCTGCCGTTCCACCTGCTCTTCGTCAGTGATTAAAAAAACTCATGGCAATCCAGCACAGCACAGTGATTTCAAACTGTAGATAGAATTATTCAAAGACAAGGATTCATGACTTGCCTGCTATGCAGAACAAGCAGAAAGGCAATTTAATTTGAACGTGTAAGCACACACCAGTCCCTGCACAGTACCCTGCCAAATTGGATAAGTTCTCTATTAGTTTCTACTTATATTAAAAAGAATTCCCAGAGGGTCCTGTTTAAACAGTGTCTAAATAAATACTTTCCTGATCATTTCATGGGTTGCTATAGCACCTCGAGAAACTCAGTGAGCACACTCCTGGCTGTCAGTTTGGAAATGAATGGTGTAAGTGCTGTAGCAGTGTTGGGATGCTCTTTCTGCACTTGGAGCTCCTGCTGATCAAAAAGATATGTTGGTTCAAAAGATGTATCTTCCACATTCAGGACTGACCTTTCAGTGTTTTGTCTGCTTCCTGAAAGGGAGCTGTGGAGTCTGAGGCCACGACAATTTGTTTTTTAGGCAGCCTGGCCTACTGGGTGTAGCAGCAGGGGCTTCACAGAGACCTGCCGCTGTCCTGCTGGATTACCTGAGATAAACATCACTCCATCCTCCACACCCCAGTTTCTCCATCTGTCAAATTAGGGCATAGGATGTAGATTCCCACTGTAAAAAAAAAAGAGCCTGAGGTCTGTGTAGGAGAGGTTCTCCATGATGCTATACAGCTGCTGTTAAACAGACTCTAAATCGTTTTTACACGTCCTCTAACTCATTGTTTGCCTTGGATGGTCGAGTAGAAAAGCAGTATCCAACCCTTTGGATTTGACCCTGAACTGCTGGTTCAAGTGACCTGGCAAATTCGATATTCCTCAACACAAATTTAAAAAGATACAACCTACCTTCTTTTATTAATGCTGAGGAAAACTTGATTTCTAAAGGAAACTTCCCTACCCTGACAAGGCTCTGGGGGTCATCGCAGTATAAATGACATAATAAAATTCAGTCAAAAACAAATAGGAACATTCACCAGAAGTTCAAAAACATTTAAATTGCAAGAATTTAGTGGTTAAAACCATAGGGAGCTTACTGTTCACGCACTATTGAAAGTAAAATAAAAAGGGCACTTCTTGATTTAAAAGTGTGAGCACTTGTTATTTTTAAGTAGGATTAAGTATCTGGACTTCCAATTACACAATGGAAAATCCCTTTTTTATTGGTAAGATTTTAATTAAGTACCTTGATTTCTGTAAATGGGAGCTTCATTTGACACTTGTGGCCAACTTTGAATAAGTGCTAATAGAAACAGTAAATTCTGCTGAACTACATAACGCTGAGTGCTGCTCAAAGAGAAATCTGCCTCCAATTTCAATTCCTTTAGTGAAAATCTGAAATAAGCACATTGAAGTCAGTGTTGCATGGGTAGAAATCAGAGTAAGGATTGAGCCATGCCTAGGAGTGCATTAGTTTGAACGCAGTATTGAAATATTTTGTGGTGGATACCATAGAAATGTACATAAAAATGAAGATATTTTTGAAGTTCTGTTATACACAGACAACTTGTACAGGTATAAAGGTGTGAAGACCTGTCCTGCTGTGCAGTTTTCAGCCATGCATCTTCCTTTCTTTCAAGAAAGCCTGTTGAGGAAAATAAATACGTTGCCACTTGCACGGGAACCAGCAACTAAGCCTTGAGTTTTTAACACAATGCAGATTTGTTAATACATTTATTTTCTTAAAGCATGCTGTAACTGCCTTTAACAAGAATATATCCAGACAATAACCTGAGACATTCTCACAATGCCTTCCTTAGTCAAAAATGTGTGACGTCGAGTTTAACAGAAGATTGACTCTTATGCATCTAGCAAAGAATGACATGTGCCCCTGGGATAAATAGCTTTTAATATTTTTATGTTACATATTGTAACTGAAAGACATGGCTAAAGAAGCATTTAGTAAATCCTAGTTAGCTGTGTTAACATGATAGTTTTAATTACATTAAGGGGTAATTCACAGTTTCAAGAGTTTTCACTTTTCGGTCAGTAACTGAGCAGCACAAACATCGTATCACAAAAAGTGAATACTACAGAGACTCAAATGAAGGTACACCTTTTATTAAGACAAAATTTTGTTTATTCCCTCTGTTGCTGTTTTTTCTTCTGAATTGGATGGAAGGTGCACACACCAAGTTTTAGCTGCCTGAAATACAGACATTGTCCTCTGAGCTGTTTGTCTGCACGGAATCTGGACTCCAACGTGACTATCAGTCATCAGTGAAGAATAAGGTGCAATTCATCGAAATGTTTTAGATTTCTTTGATACGATGGATTGCCCATTGCCCTTGCAATCCAACTGCAGTACTTATTTTTCATCCCTAATTCTGGCAAGAAGACAAGTCACTTGCATCTCCATGTCTACTTTTGACTCCCCACTGTATGTGCTTTCTGGCACGTTTGCACAATGTGCACTCTCGTTCATCTTAATTACTACTTTGTTTTCAGTAAGTCCCATGGACCTTAATGGAAGGAATTGTTCACAATAATTTAAGCCTGATGTATGCCTTTGCAATAATTTCTACTTTCTCAGTGCTTAGAGTCCCATAAACATCCTCCTTCCTTTTTCGTCCCTCCCTGACCATACACATTCTGTGTGTTCTTCATCCATACTCCTACTGTGTGTTGCAGCACCACCCCTCCCCTCCCAGATGGCTCTTCATTATGTACACAATTTAATGAACTGTATCCTAAGGTGGCTTGGAGGAAGGTTTCCTATGAGGTTGTAAAAAAAAAGGAGTCAGAGATAAGAAAAGTTCTTTTAGAAACTGGCAGCTCGCAAATGTCCCTGTGCACAACTGCTGTTTTATCACAACCAAAATTGCAGTGGGGATGCTCAGAAATAAGTTATTCACTGTTGCAGCAGTTGTAAAGTGTTCCTCACAGTTCCAAACAAAACATTGTGTGAAAAGTGTAAATCATCATGAAAGGAGGTCTCTCATCAGCTTGATGAGGAAAGCAGGTGAGATCGTGTTGTTTACAATAAATAACTTATTCAGCAAAATTTGCCTTCTTTACTGCTTTCTGTCTCCTGGCAGACTTAAAAAAAATATTCCTATTTCATCCAAAAGAGCTTTTGCGATGCTTTTCTCTTTCGCTGAAAAGATTTCACTGAAATTATTTGATGCTCAATGCCTGAGATATGCGATTAGTTACCTATATCATACAGCATGGGTTTTAATCTCTGAGTGGATAAATTTTGCTCTTGGTTTCAGGACGAGAAATCCTCTGGGGACTGAGATCTCTTTGCTAGACAAGAAACACATGAGAAAGTACTCAAAGATTTTAGGAAACTTTGTGCCAACGGACCTTTTGCCTATTGAGTTTTTCTAGCAACACTTAGTTGTACAGATTATTTTTAATTTACTTCCAGTGACATTTACACAAAATGACTGTGATCCTGACGCGTAAGGACAGGCAAGGAGGGAAAACATTCTCCCTTGTGTTCAGCAAGAAGATGTTTTCTCCGGTCCTGGAGCACTGGAGGTGCAGTGGGAGGGAGGAAGCAGGTACAGAGATGCCCGGGATTGCCTGCCTGGGAATTGTACATAATGAAGTTGGTTTATCAGCGCAAGCCGAACGGGAAATCCACAGATTACGTGATACCAGCAGTGTCTGCAGCACTTCTGAACCTGTTCTAATCAAAAGTCAGGTTGAGGGGAGATAAAACAGATTTGCTCTAAAATGAAAGAGAAAAAAGCCTGCTCTCTCCAAGCAATAATCCACCTTGATGAAAGCAGGGATCGCATGAACGAGACCTGGGCAGCAGAGCTCGCTCGCTGTGGTGAGCCTGCTTGTCTGCAATGGCCATTACAGCTTTTCTTTGCATATGAGCCTTCCTTCCTATCACACCTGCATTTAGAGCTTCGGGCAGGTATTGACAAAAATCTGAATATATTGCACCTCTGCTGCCTAATTACAGTGGTGACAGCGGAAGACAAAGGATGCACGCGAGATCTGAGCAAGGTGTTAAATCATAATAACATGTGTTCACACCATGCCCCATTCCTATGTACGGGATGAAAAAATCCCACTAATTAAGGTTACTTCGTTAGACTGATAGGTAATTACCAGAGCAAAACTTGTAACCCCCCAGCCCTTAGTAGGAAAAGGTCAAAAATAATGGTGTAGTCTTTCATAAATCTACGAGGAATGGAAAAGGAATACCAAGTAACTTAACACAGAGGAATTTTAAGTTTCTATACACACTCTTTAATGCTTCCTAAAGAGCACTGCTTAGATTCATATTTCTTTCAGCTTACAGGACATTCTGAATTTAATCTCCCTGTAGCCACTAGTCTACAATGATTTCAGCTGTGGGTCACGAAAGTTAAACCTGATAACAGCTCCATTGCAGCCTTTCTGCTTTAGAGGTCAATGAAAAGTTTCTCAGGAGGCATCATTCAAAAATAATATCTACTTCTACACGAGAGATTTAAGTTAGAGTTTGATTTCCTCCCTCCTTTGACCTAGAGACTTTTCTTTGATTAAAATGAAGAGGAGTACTAAATGCTGAAAACCCCCTGAAGAACACGTCTCTCTTAAAGAGCCACAGTCACCAAGCTCACGTCTACAATGTGAACCACGATTTTGTTGGCCCAACAAGAAATAAACATTGCAGACAACTGTTAGGAAAAACTGGTGACATTAGGGGGCCTATTAGCACTCCGTCAAATTAACAATATATTTCTAATTCCCTTGAGTGTCATATGTGTTTTTCTTACAATATTGGCTGATTTCTCTCCTGCATTAATGAGGTGGACTGCTGCCAAAAATATGCAAATGGAAATCCAGTGGACCTGCCTTTGTAAATTCAGATATCTAGGAATTCGCACTTAAATGAGAGTTGAAAAACCCCCAAACCAAACAGTTGTTTGGTGGCAAATCCTGCACCGTTAGATTGCTTGCACCAGGGCTGGAAAACATCAATATGTAAATACCTTGCACTCTAAACTCCTGAAGTCTGTATTATCTGAGTTTTTACAGTGAAGGTGTCAGGTCCCCTTTAGACTCTCTCCCACATTTAAATATAGATCTGCAATCAAATTACAGAGCTTTCCCTAGGAAACAGCAAGTCATGTAGTTCCCAGATAATGTAGACAAACAAATCACATTTCTTTGGCTCTCCCACCCTTTCTAAATCTCAAAATTACTTCTGAAGTCGAAAACGTCTTAAAGCAGGAAAGAAGCAGACGCATCTCTACACACATCCAAACCCCACATTTAATACGGTAACAGACTGTAATTCTCCTCAGAAACAAACCCAAGCACCAATAACACTACACAGAGCCCTGGCAACCACACAAACTCACTCAGTGGCCCCTCCTAACTCTGGGCTTAGGCATTATGGCACAGGGTACTGGAAACCACCCCATCCCCACCTTCCACAGCCCCTTTTCCATATGGTCCTTGTTTCTGGTTACCTTCCAGCCGCCAGATGTTCTTCCCCACCACCACAACCCTGGACCTGCAGACCCTTTTTCTGGGTAGAAATAACAGCATGCAGATTTCAGGCATATTTGCCTTTATTTGATGCTATTCTTGTCCCACCCTTGCCATGGCTCCAATCGCTCTGAAAATTACATGGTACATGAGCTTCATTTGGAAGTGTCTGTATTGGGCTTATATTCCTGGACTCTGAGGCCAGGAGGGACCAACATCATTATTTAATCTGGATTTCTGCATGACAATATTGCAGATTTTAGCCAGTGATGCTGGTGTTGAGCCCAACAGGCAAGACCATATCTTGTATCTCCTTACTCCTGATTGTGTGCAGGCTAATGGACAAAATAGTTCACAGAGATAAGCTCTAGAATTTAACCCTTCTCCCTCCAGAATCTTGGGTTTTATTTGATGTGAAGAAAGAGGGTCCCTGACCAGCTCAATCCCCATGAATCCACCTTCCTAAACTGATACAGACCCTCAGCTTTTTCCTGTTACTGCAGACAGCTACCTATTCTTAACATATGAAAAGGAGGGAGTGAAAAAAAAAATCAAATAATAATGTAATTCTCCATTTCTCCAGTCAGATAAAAAAAAGGCTCCAGTTTCTGGAGTCCATCATTTACTTTCTGCTTTTTTAATGCAGTAGGATCTCATTTTTAATGAGAGGTTAATGTAAATCATGTGAAAAGTCATGCAGTGTTTCCCTCAGCTGTACATGCCAAATTGCCATTCAGGAATTCATACCTTTCTTTTGGAAAAAAAAAAAAAAAAAAAGAAAAAAGTTTAATTCCTATTTGAGACAAGTGGTTGTGATATAAATCTGAAACAAGGAATATAAAATAAACAGATGGAACAAGCAAAGTTATATATTTATGCTATTTAGGTACTCAAACTGCAGCTAAATGTGTAATAGAGTTTACAAAAGCCCCTGAGTGATGATCTATGACTCGAGGAATGAAAATGCTTTAGAAGTTTTCTCATAGCATAGGTGGTGGTTCTCATTTAAAAGGGTTGCAGCCCTGTCCAAGTACTCACTGGGATCTGCATTTCTGAAGACTCCAAAACACAACCACACGGGCAGTTTTATCAAGGCTTGTGTAATTTCACCTTTTTGGTGAACAGATATATAAAATCCAGCTGCCTCTGGGTTTTTGGTGTTTGGGTTGGTTATTTTTTTCCCCCTCCTGTATAAAATGCAAACTCCACAGCAAAAAACAAGAAATACCGTTTGAGGAGGGAAAACCTTCCAGAAAGTGAAATAGCTAGTTAGATGAGATCCAGTTAGATGAGGTCAGTTCAATATCAATTGGACAACTGTAGGTTGCAAAATCAAATTGATTTATTTGACAATACCTGATTTCAGTGGCTTTATACCAAGGATGCATTAGCTGAGCAAGTATTTTGTATTAAAGAACACCAAAAAACTCTTTTATGTTGGTTGCACGCCTGGCCATAAACCAGCCCAAAATCCCTTTACATCAACTTGTCAGAATCCACAAGGCAGCAGGATGCAACTGGTGGGGTGGAATCTCACAGTGGAGTTGAGCTCTAACAAAAATCAAAATTTAGACCACGTGTTTCCTGTGTGACATCAACCTGGTAATCACCTTTCTCGCCACTTTGGGTGAGATTCTGATACCCGTTATATCTGTTTTCTGGGTGTTATTTTAGTCATCTTTGCGAATAGGAATCTTTTTTGCTGTTTGATTCCATTAAGACACACTTTGAATGACCTCCTTACCTGTCTTTACTACTGTAACCAGGGAGCACTTGCAAGCAGGTACCCAGAGCTCTTCAGCCCTTCACCTGTGCTTAGAATGAACTGTAAGCCATGTCACTTAAGCACATGCAGCTATTTTAAAAATCTTTTCAGATAATCATCAATAACTTTTGAAGACATTTGGTGTGAATAGACTGAAATAAGAGGTTTTTTTCTCCTCGCTCATCTCTCTGTTCTGCTCACTGGATACCCCAGGAGGACTGCAATGCCACCTGTGCCTGATGGTGATTTTTTAAATCATAATTAAACTATTCAAACCAGCAGAAGATAAGCTCCATCCAGCCTGGCCTTGAACACTTCCAGGGATGGTGCATCTGCAGCTTCTCTGGACGAACCGTGCCAGGGCCTCGTAAGTGTTGCAGCGTTTTGCTGTAATCACAGCATTTCGGTAAAGACCCTGAAACACAGGGACAAGGTAAAAAGAAAAGCAAGAATTCTTGTCAGTCTGGTTTCTGCCTCTCTTTATGGGATTTTGGGTAGCAGGTCCTGGCTTCCATTCTTCTGAGCTACCTCTGCATTTCATGGCTGCTCTGTATGTTCAGGCATCACCTGGGTCCTGAGTAAAAGCAACTTTAAGACCTCCTCGGAGTTATATTTGCCCCCTGAGGACTGTGGAAATTGAGAAGAGAAATAGTACAAGCCATGCTACCCAGGACACCGATAGCCCTTCTGTCACCCAGCTTACCCCGTGATGGAGAGGGGGCACCACCAAACCCTTTGAGCAATCCCAACAAACTCAGAAGAGCCTTTCACAAGGTGGCCATGTGGCCACTGGAATTTATGAGTCTTTTATGCTGCTGGCCTTGTGTGAAAAGGGTGCATTAAAATAGATTATACTATAATTATATAATATCATCTCAAGGATACATTTGTAACTATATAAACATACCAGATCAGCACACAAGATTACGCTAAGAATCAAATATTGGAAACAAAACAAAAGTGAGCACGTCCTAAATTAGCACAGTGGTATCAGGATCTGATATTGTCCTTTTGTTTAATACTGTAAATTAAACAGGAAATGCAGTTTAATTTTGTGTATGCTTGTAAATAAACAACATGTTGTAGATTTCATCATGCTCATTATATGGAAAATTATTACTCCACTTTTTTTTTTTTTTTTTTTTTTTGGTTACAAGAGCTTATGATACCAAATCTTCTGTTTATCTCAGAGATTTTTTTTTTCTGAATGTAAAAAAAAATATGCATTATGCATCCTAACATGCATATCTCTAATTCTGCGAGCATCCTTTTGTTTGCTGCACACAACATAGTTGTAACAAAGACATTTACGCTTTTTGGAGTCTGAAGCATGAAGTCGTTCTAAATCTGTGCCCACAGGTAACAATTACTTCCCTCATTAACAGATCTCCCCTGTCTCTCATAAAACAACTCGGAAAAGGTCTCTTGGGACAGAGTCAGGAAGTGTGTTTTATGATCATTAATATGGTGCTACCTTGGAGATGCCGAGCCTAGCTCTTTCAGCCCCAAAGCCAAATTCTTTGCACCAACCCAGCAGGTTGCAGTGACAGGGGTGGACTAAAGCCAGCCCCGGTGGGTCCTCCTGTGCACTGGAAGGCTCAGTCACAGCTCATTCTTGGACACCAGCAACTCGTAACTAAGAGAAAGGGGCACAGCGAGGCTAGAAATGAATAATTGATGTGGAGCATCCAACAGGATATGAGAAATGAAAGATCAAAATGTAAAACCTCGTGGCAGTCGTGTGTGTGCACGTGTTCAGGAAATTTTCAAGTTATTGTCTTAGCTAAAAACAATCATTAAGGTAATTTATTAATGGCAGTCGAGGGCTGACAGTCAAACGTAGCAGCAGTGTAAGGAGGCAGGATTTCACTGAAGTGTGTACAGCCTGGTTTACTCCCTTCAGTGAGGAATTTGGGTCTCCAGATCTGTTCCTACAGTTAAGTACTCTTTTAACAGATAATTGATAAATCTGTACAAAGATCTTGGGGTTGCTAAGGACAATGCTGCAGAACGAACAAGGCCCTTCAGGGAGGTCTAGGTGATTAATCAAACTATGCAACCACTCCACACAGTATTCAGTTTATAAAAGTGCAGGAGTGTGGATCGGTCTGAAATGGGTTATGAGGAAAGCACTAAACACAAATGTCCAGGGTCTGAAAAACTAGAGCCTGTCCTCTGCATCCCGTGAGTACCAAAGTTTACCACAAGAAAGTTAAAACTTCCCGTTCCTTCCTACGAAGAAATAACCTCGATAATCTCAAAAAGGTTGCTAAAAGGGCGGTTTTTTTTACGCTACCCGGGGTGCTGTGGAAGGTCTGCTGTCCTTTCAACACAGAGAGAGGAAAAATACTGTGTGCACAGACTGGGATTTTCTCAAGGTGCCCAGATTTTTGTGGGCACTCGGCCATGAACATTCCTACTGAAACATGTATGCCACCAAGGAATCTGAGGAAAATCCAAGGTAAAGAAGGTAGCTTGTCTGCTATTCAAGAAAAAAGGGTGTCTTGCCCCACAGTCTTCCCAGCACATTTTAAAAACTGTCTAGCTCAGGTATTGTGCTTCCTTGGTACATCAAAAAGACCTGTCACTGTGTTATATCATCACTCAGAGATGCCACTCAGGGCATTCTTTTTTTTTTAAAACAGATTTCATTTTAGACACCTCAATCAATTTCCCTGTTGTGGCTTTCCCCCTTCAGGCCAAAGCATCCCAATTTCAATACTAATTATTCCTATTACAAAAATCCCTCAGGTCCTACTCAGACTGCTGTGCTCGGGGGTGTGCTAAAGCAGAACTGGAAACATTCCCAGTACCAAAGAATTTACAAGTAATTTAAGGCAGGATGCAACAAGTGGGTATGTGAGACAGCAATTAAGGTGAGGGGATTGGAAAGGAAACCCGTAGTAGCACCGTGTGGTCACTCTGATTAGCTCCACACAGCCTGGTGGTTTAGAGTCAGCTGCACATCTTTTTTTTAGTGCTGAGGTATAAACAACGAGAGTAGATACATTCATGATTTAGAGCTCAGGCTCTTATGTGCTTTAAAAAATCCGAAAGGTGGGGCCTGCAAACTTCATCAGTTGTGTTTACCCAAGTGTCAGCTGAATTTGTCATCTTAGGAAGATGCTGCTGGGGCTGGGAAAGCTCAAAGGGCTCTAGAACCGTCTGATAAACTGCCAGTGTTCAGGCAAATAAGGCAGCTTTTTTAACAGCTCTGTAAGACGCTCTTCTCCCACAGATCCTTGAGTAAGTCTGGAGACATGAAAATACAGCCCGAAAGGATAAAAGTCCTTCCTAAAACCGGTAAAGCTTAGTGAGGACCATTACCATAAACAACAGCGTTGTGGTCCTGTCCAAAATTAGGTGTTTGATGTGCTTCCCCCAGCACTGGGGCCAGAACTTCTAATGTCTTGCACTGTGTAGGACCGAGAGCTTTGTCTGCTCAAGTGGTGTCACACACGTCTCCTTTCCCAGCGGTAACTGCAGCCGTGTCAGGCAGGGAACAGATCTTTGGCCAGTGTAAACTGGCACAGAGCTGGGATCGTTGAGACCCGCTGCAGACTTGCCAAGGGAGAAATTTGCTCATTGATTTCACGGGAGTTGGGATGGATACGGCACGCCAGAAAGAGAAAATGAAGGATGGTGAAGGCACATGTCTGTAGTATCTCAGCACAAGGGAAATGACGCTGAAATTCGCTTTTCATTTTCACAGAGAAGGTGTCTCATCCTGTGGCCATCAAGACAGGTTACTATCAAGGACATGATGAAAAACTGAAGCAAGCTCTGGGGCAACATGGCCCCATGGAATCTACCAAAAATAAGAAAACTGATCTGCAAGAAATTGGAAGACGAAAACTGTGTTTATGTCTGCCACTCAACATAATTTAATGTAGCAAATAGCAAATACTCAGAGTGAGCATATGAGAGTAGAAACAGTGCAGGTATTAATATATCTGCTCTTCCCACAGATTGGCAAGCAGCCTAAATCCACTGCTACCTGAAATTATGCCAACCTGTTCAGCACATCTGAATTTCAACTAATCTCTTATTTACAATCAAAGCATCTACAAAGCTGGTGCTTGTAATGGGTTTTATTATACTGCATTAAAGATTGTCGTTGAAATTTGCATTTCCAATGACCAATTAGTATATTTATTTATTAGAATTTAGTCATGCTATTTCTAGTAAATGAAATGTAGTGCATAAGAACATAAATAGGATTATTAGCTACATTCCTCTCTTTCCTCTTCTGTGGACTTCATTATTTTTGCACAGGTGCCAGGATTTTTTTTCAGTGAAAAATTAAGATTGAATGAAGACTTGCCCACTCTCAAAAGCTGTGATGACATTCAGTGTGATTGCAAGTTATACCACATTAAAAAAGACGTTTCTCTGAGAGCAGTGGTTAAAACCCAGACGCCTACATTTATTTACATTTGCAATGCTTGTGCCATGTGGATAGGATACGGTGAACTGCTAACTTTTGGAATGAAAATAACTTGTGTCTGTGTTAAATGTCACAGGAAATTGTAGAACTGATTAATAAGTAAAGAATACATAATTAGAAAAAAAAGTTGCTCCTTGTAAAACTGCTGTGTGTGTTTAAATTCTCATTCTTTTTTTTTTTCCCAGGAATGAGCAGATTAAAATAAATAGAGGGATCACGTAATGAAATTTGCTCTCCCCTTTAAGTGTTCAGGTTTCAGGATAACATTGTTCCTCAACAGTTTAGTTAAAACAGGAGGCAGAATATTTCCATCATTCCCTGGTTTATTAGGCTTCCATACACCAGGAAAAAAATGCTTTGCTTTGTCTCAAAATTACAGTTAATACGAAATAAATGATAGCTTAAATGACTAGAGAGTAGAAGTTTTTTATTGCAGCTTTGGTAAGTATTTCTAAATATTTTCCTTGGTTAGGAGTCTGCAAATAACAGAAATTTGGGTGAAGATTGAAAGGGATGAGATCCTGATCCAGACTGGAAAGTTCTCCATGTTTAGGACTTTTATTTCAGTTCCCAGTTTCTCTTGCCCTTTGTAGCATCTCCTTCCCCGGTGCTTTACACATGCAGGTGTTGATAAGCTTTTCAAACACAAATAAAATGTAAGAAAACACACACAGAAGACCAAATAGAAGCTTTTCTCAGATGGGCGTACTAAAGTCCCTGTCTTAATCTCCAAAAACTAGAAACCCCCACTTTGGAAGCTTTGTGAGCCTTGATGTTGACTGGAATTCCTTCTGCTAACAAATTCTCCAAAAGAAGTGGGCCTATTCTGGCGTAAGTTCTTCGTCTGACTAAAGCTCTTTGAACCTCCAGTGTCTTGTCATTGCTTCGACATATGGAATTTGGAGAAGTATCATTTACATAAATTGATTTGTAATTTACCTGTGGTGAACTATTTTGAGTAGAACCAGTTTTACTGGCTGTTAAAACAGTGGAGAAAATGGTACCCCTCTGTGTACTCATAACTGGGGATGGCTGAGACTGTTTTTTGGCAGAGAGGAAGTGAAGGTGTGATAGCACGGGTGATTGTTGCAAACAGAGTTCTATTTGTACGTCTATTTTATAATGACAGTATGTTTTCACTAACACAGCACTGAAAACAAGCTTCATGAAAGACTTGAGTTGTGAATGGATCAAGAATATGATGCACTCTGCAAGGCAGGTTCTCTTTCTTCCTTTTGCACTGTAATCAGGTAAGCGGGTCTTGCTTGAATTCAAGCACCAGGTTCTCCTTGCTGGGGAATTCAAGCAGTTTGTTGTTTCTCTGTAGCAGCCAGGTTGCAACCAGAGCAGTACTGCAATTTCTGATCTAATCCATCCCTGCACTCACTTGAAGGAAGTTATTAGAGAAAATGACATTTGAACACTAAGAAGTGCTCCTCTGCTTCGCTTCCTGTATCGCTATGAGCCAAAAAATGATGTAGGGCAACTCTTAATTGAATTCAAAACTGAAATTTTTTTTTGATATCTCAGTTCTAGCATGCATATTCAAAACCTTTAGTCTCTTTGCTTGCAAATGTAAGTTGAAATCATTTAGGAATGAAAACAACAAGAGAGAAAACAGTCCAGCAAAGCCATGCTTAGATTTCAAGACAATGTTCAAATGGATCATCATGAAAGAAATTTTTGGAGTTCAAAGCACTAAGTAAGTACTTTGCTCTTTGACAACCATTCCTCACATGTTTGCCAATCATTTCATTACATAGATCTGAAAATAGACATGACTCTACTGGTAAAACTCTGATAAAATCACGCAGGATGCTTTTCATGTTGGCTGCTAGAGCTCCCAAGTGACTACTGTGGTGTTTCCAGTGGTCATGAGCTGCTTTGAAGTGTCCTATCAAGTAAGCCAACCTCCTGTCTCCCAGTGTGCACCATCTGTGTAAACCTTGACGGACGCTCCACACTTCACATAATTTCCTTGTGACTTCAAGCGCATTAACCAACTTCCAGCTGACCACTTGCAGATTGGTAAGCAGTGACAGAACAGAACATCTCTTAGCACCTCCCTTTGAGATGCTTGCCACTCATACAGGCAGGCTGGTGACAGGAACAGTGGCAGCAGGCTTGTCTCACTGCAAAGTACAAGCTTGTTTGGAACATCTTGATCTATTTGCTGAATCCAGTGAGCGTGGTGTTGTCTGCAGGAGGTATTAAATCATGTTTCTTGTCTGACTTCCCATTCAGTTTTGCTGACAGTCTGTTTTATCTTGCAGGTACAAACAAGGCTTCTGTGACAAAGTAAAACTTTCTGGCTTCAGCATCTGGGTAACTCGAATGAAAAGACACCTTAAAGATTAGAGCATTCACTTAAGTGGCCAGATGGATACTTCTCTTTTTTTGTTGTCAGGTTGCTGACTTAATGCTATTTTGTCTTTGAAGTGATCCAAGGTAGTAAAGATGATCATCAGATGGCAAGAAGACTCTGTAACATGAGACATGACTTTATCTGAATTAATTTCACCTGGGCTTGTGCTGCATCTACACTGTCTCTCATTCAGGTTTGTTACAGGTTCATTTTGGCTTCCTTCTGGGAGATCGAGTCAGAGAGCCTTCACCTGCCCGCCTACATGTGATATGTGTTGACAGTTTAATATTACTGAAGGATACTAAAGCACTTTTCCATCTTGCATTTGTGTTTGAGCTCAGGCTTCATACTTTTTTTCCAAAGTTACCGACCCAGTGAAACAGCAGCCAGTCTGGAAGAGGAACCCCATGACTGGTGGAAAACTGGTCATAGTGCTGTAAAATATTATGCTGTGGCCAATAGAACATGGGTGCTGAGGGAATATCCTGTTCTTCCCCACCTCCCATCAGTGCCGGTCTGACAACAGCACAAATGAACAGAATTAATAGGATTTAAGTGTTGTAAACACTCAGATGCTCCACATGCAGCTGAGCCTGGAAGCAAGAGGACAGCAACAGAAGTAGGAAGCTGCTCGTGCACTCACGTCTGGCCTTGCTTTGCTTGGCCTCCCTCCCACCCAGCTCAGAATTTGAGGCAGCTTTTGGAAATACTTGAAAACTTTAGGGCAGACATCTCTGAGTAGCTTAAGAGCTTGCCAGTGCCACGGGCTGTCTTTAGATACGGAGTCTTTTGTACCTCTCCATCCTAAGCTTTCCCTACGGAAAGTGTATTTCTTGGTCACCTTTCTCAGCCCCCTTGGCAGCAGTCCCTTTGACTCCTAGGGACCACAGCTGAAATGGGATGGAGCACAGATCCTCGTTGTTCACGTGGAATCTCTGTGGTTCCAGTTAGATCCCTCTGGATCTAACTGTGAGGCTGTCTTCTTCTGCAGGGGTGAAGGGCCTGGTGTTGCGAAGAATGGAAAAATGTTAGAGGACATCTCTGCTGGTTCTGACCCACCAATTCCTCTCATGCTTCCACCTCTAGATCAGATTCCTTTGCTCCCTATGATTTCCTTACAAATTCCCTGTTAGCAGGAAGCTGTGGAGACCTGATCGAGGATTGTCCTCGTGGAGAGCACAGGAATACCTCTGTACATCCTGCATGGTTTCTTCCCATTCTGCATTCACACAGTGTAAAATCTGCCTCTGGGTTTGCTGTGGGCAAGGCACTCATCCAGAGATCTCATTTCCACTGACTGGTCCTACAGTACGACTGACATGGCTCGTGATATCAGCACAAATCACAGCAGAGAGGAGATGCTGACCAGATGTAGCTACCTCAGATTTTGTCCTGACCCTTGTCTAGAACCACCTTCCTATTCCTGGATGTGTTTTCCTTTCTTACCTTCAGAGATTTGCCTAATACAAAGCAAGTGTCAATTCAGAAAGAAGCCAAGGTTTTATGCATTGAAGAAGTTTGGGATAAAGGTCTGAATCAGTGAGGAGAAAGGTAACTCTTCTAAAATGGGATGCTTTAGGCCTTGGGGACAGGAGAATTGAAAACCATTGGATTTGGGGCTAGGAGAAGGTTTGGGATCTCAGTGCTGGGTCACACTGCTGGGGAGCCAGAGGAGGCTCAGGATGTATGGGATTAAGACTCAGCAGAACTTGTGATTGTCTCTGGCATGCTCCTCTTTTGGGTGTTTTGAACTCTGACTCCAGGTCTAGAACACCCACACACACACACACACACACACACACACGTACTCAGAGGCACGAACACACAACTGCTCTTCATTTTCTTTACTGCTGTCAGAAATGGGCTCCTATCCCTAACTACTTCTTGTACTTGTGACATTGTTCTCATCCTTTAAAGTGCATCGAAATGTCCCCTTATTTCGGTCCACCTGTCAATGAACATTTGCATGCATTTAACATGCTGGTGTATCCCATCTGGCCAGGAATTGGCCCAAAGGTGGAAGAGATTTAATTTTGCCAGAAACCATATCACTTTAGTTCATGTTAGCAAGATCCCATCAGAGGTTTTTTTTTTTAAAGTAGCAGCAATTCACCTGACAGAAATTTCATAAAATTCAAAAGAATTGTAGTAAACCCAGATAATTTTCCAGTTCAGGGTAGGTCCTTCAGATGGAGCTGTCAGTTTTACTGTGCACATATGCCAGTTGAAAACTGAAGGAAAAAGAGACAGTTCTCATATTCTTGTACACCTCCTTTGTTGCAGTTAGGCTCAGTCCTTGTGTAAACTGATTTGTTGCAAAAAAAGAGTGAGAAAAGCTACTTTTTTTTTTTTTCAATGCAATTCAAGAAATACTACTAATACCGTTTTATACCCCTATATAAAGCAAACCCACACAGACTAATTATGTGAAATATTAAGACAAAACTTCTAACACTGTAGATTTTGAAGTAAAAGCTGAAGTTTATTCAGTGCCTGAACTTTTTCATATTCTATACACAGGTATTATTGATGTATAACTACAAACCTGATGAGATTAAGTCGTCACAAGTGTAACTGTTATCTTTCTCCCTCTTTTTTATATAGTTTTTTCTGTGTGATTGTTACAGAGAACACATTTGATTGTGTGGCTCAGTGTATCTTAGGTTGTATAGAAGTGTTCAGAGTTACTGTCGTGGTTTAACCCCGGCTGGCAGGGAAGCACCACACAGCTGCTTGTTCACTCCCCATCCCAGAGGGACAGGGAGGAAGAGAATTTGGAGGGTCAAAGCGAGAAAACTCATGGGCTGAGATAAGAACAGTCTAAGACTTGAAATAAAATTGTTATTAATAATATTATTAATAATAGTGAAGATAAGAGAGAGAACCAAAAGCCAAGAAAACCCACTGCCCAGCTGATGCCCAGCCAGCCCCTGAGCAGCAGCCCCTGGGCAGCTTTCCCTCAGGTTTATGTTCTGACACCAGATGGGCTGGAATCCCCCGTGCCCAGGGTGGGGGTCACCTCCCCCAGACCCCGCTCACTGATGGGGCTGAGTGAGGAGCAGAAAAGGCACAGAAACAACTGTGTGAGCCCTGCTCAGCAATGACGAAAACATCCCTGAATTATCAACGCTGCTTCCAGCGCAAATTCAAAACACAGCCCTGTACCAGCTACTGTGAAGAAAATGAGCTGTACCCCAGCCCAAACAAACGATTTAACAAGAACAGGTGCTTCCTCGGGCAGAGTTAGAAACGCCTGGACTTTCCTTATAGCACAGAGTTCATCATCTGAAATATGTACACAGAACAACTGTCTACCTTCTTTTGAACCAAGTGTCCAGTCTGGTGTGACTTCAAAGCTTGGGACACTCGCTCTAACCTCTCTGATTCTGAACAATAACTCTGAAATACAGCGGTCCAATTTTTGGTTAACTAATTGAAATTTAATAAAAGCTATTACTGCCACCTTACTTCTCTTTATGTCAAGAATGGGCTTTAATTTACACCTTTTATTCAAACACACTGGAAATATGGAGAGGCTCATTTTTGATTGTGATGTATACCTTGGGTCTTGTGCCGCCTCTGCCAATAGTTTCATGAAATAATATTATATAAGTTTTGAAATGTTTTATCCCTGTTGACACCGTGGTCATGATGGCAAACCAAATGAAAAATTAGCTAGGCCTTGTACGAAGACAGAGGAGTTGTCAGTCCTGCTCCAAAGAATTTACAAACAGAAAAAGTTCAAGGTAGAGTCAAGAAAACCAGGTTCTCTGTGTTAGCACTAACAAGTAATTGTATGAAATGATGTTGGCTGAGTTTCTGTATTTTGTAAAATGCTGCTGGTTCACCATCAGATTTCACGGACGCAGCTGCTGATTTGTTCCATATCAAAGCAGGTTACTTCCCAGTTTTTCCCAATCTGAGGTGAGTTATTATAGTCCATAAATCTCCAGCTTTCCTGGCTTTTTATGAAGAACAGAAATCATATCGGGACTTTCTAGACTTCGTAAATGGTTACTGCATTTTTAATGCCTTGGTGAGTTGTAGGAGGATCTTCACTGTCACATTCCTCCCATCATAGGATTCCAGTTAATAAATTGTGTCAGTAAAGGGAACAGTTCCTCCAGATTAATTAGAGAATGAAGACCAGTGAATAAAGAGCTTGTTTCTGAGAATCTACCAATAATCTTATTAGAGACCATATTCAAACTCTTGGTAGAATAGATTTCACTTTTCTCTTCCTATTTCTTCTTTTTAGGCCCAGTTTATGGGAAGGATTTTATAACTTTAGAGCTGTGTGAACTTTCAACAAACTACTTTATTTAGCAATGCTTGTAACCAGTCCTACACAGAGGGATATTTTTTGGTGAAGTCAGGAGAAGCTACAAACAGAAATCCCAACTCTAAACTCAGAGAAAAATTTAAACATATCTTCTGCAGCTGCATGACAAAGACTCTGAAACTATAACCTTAGAATATTTCAAAATATCTGCATTTAAGTAAAGACCCAACACTGTAGTTCCTCCTTATTTTAATCATGTTGTGTGATTCAGGGGGATTTAGAGCTGTTCTACAAAAACCATTGCTAAAATATATCCTCACACAAATTCCTATACTTTAGCTTCCAGTAGAAATGTCAGTGCCTCAGATCTCTGGATTGGAGGCAGCAATGTTCTTGTATCACCCCATGTTTATGTGCTTCATAATGTGTAAGTTGCATTTCTTTCGGTAATGAAGCCCAACAAACAAGCGTTAGAAGCATTTCTGCAGAGGGGCTGATTTAGAGGCTGTAGTGTGGTGTAGGTGACTGACATAAGAGACTGCAATTTTTTTTTAAAACCGATGCTTAGGAAGAGACTTTCTAGAGGAAAACAAGACGTGAGAAAGCAGAACTGGTAGTGGTTTGAGTGAATTTGGAAACCATTTCATGCAGAGTCAAATGTTTGGGTTTGGTTTGTTTGTTCTTTTCCCCTAAACGTGATTTTAAAAAGATCTGGTTTTGTTTACTTTTTCTTAAAACACGGCCTTTCAGATGCCATCATTTTACTGTGATAACCTCCATTGTGACTTCAAGCCTAATCATGCCGAGGCAGTGCCACCTCTGGAATTCTTTGAATCTCACCTGGCCTAATTTGCCATAGATAAATAAACGGTGACAATTCACCCCAGCGAAGCATTTCTGTCAAGGCTTGATGCTCTCTGTTATTTAAGATAAAATCAAACCTTTCATTTATGCAGTTAAAGACAAGGTATTTATTCCATCCACAAACTGCCTCTATTAAGCATGGGAAGATATGCCATTTAACTGGTTAGTTCCCTTCATGTACGTCGGTGTGCACAACTCCTACTTTGTTCTTTTTTGGATGCTAATGACACGCACGTGTTAATGACTTTTGCTGCATTACCTTGGATGTGTAAACCAGCAGTTTCCACAGCACTTTTCCAGCCCTGTCCTAAGATAGGACTTTTCCAGCCCTATCACAGCAGTCGGCAGTTTCTGTCCAGCCTCCCTTCACTGTTCACAGCCTAAATTACCCTTTTTTTTGAGTTGTTGTTGTTTGGGTTTTTTTTTTTTTGGTATAATTCATCTCTGGAAATTGTCATACCCAACTGATTTTCAGTGGCCAGCGGCTTCTTTGCGCTGTCACTTTGACCTCCTCTTGACAAGCCTGGCACCGTCAGCAAGACAATTCCCACAGGATTGCAACTCCCTATGGCAGCCATAGCTAAGCTCACGGCTCTGTGCGCTGAATGTTTGGGACCTACTCAGCCAGCAGGATGGTATTAGGGAAAGATAATATTTCCACCAGTCAGCTGTACAAAAAAACCTCCCAGAGATTACCAAAATTTGTGAACCTTTGTAAAATGTGGGTTTTAAAGTACTCGTTTCCTAAGAATTTGACTGTTTATTAGTTTTCTTGTAGTCATATAGAAATACACATGCACGTACAACCTGATAATTGTTTAATCAACTGCTATTATTTCATTTTTACACCTGCAAGGATCTGGAGCGAGGAAGCCACGAATGAAGGATTTTAAGATGCCTGTATAACTTTTACAGGATGATTTTAAACAAACCCCTTGAATTAATTTTAGACAACAGTGTATGCCAGTGCCATGTCTGTTGGCAGGTTGATCTACAATATCCAAAGAATTTCATAACAGAAAAAAATCTCTTAGGCATATGAGCCCCAAATTATAAAATAATTTTGCTTCAGATGTAAAAGCCAGATTAACTCATGGCAGCTGGCTTGTAAATGTATTAAATGGACAGAGGCACAGTGAACGTCCTTCAAGATGAATTTCTTGTCATCTTTTCTTGTGAAAAGAGGTTTATCCCATCCCTTCAAAATCTGTAGGGTATCCTATTTTTTTAGTCTCAAAAATATATTTGGTTTTCTTTGAAGATGAATAAAACTGAGATGCTATTATATTCAGTTCCTACTTTGCAGCATCCAGAAATTCCTTTGCTATTAATATGCCAGAGAAACAGATTTCTTTGATTTTTTTTCAGTTTAGAAGATCAAAAGCTGTCAGAAATTGTTTCAAAAGAAAAATAAATCTTTGAGAAGTTGGATTTGAAATAATGAGTCTCCAGCATGTTGCATATACAGTACTTAGAACTGTTTAATGGAAGATGCTGTTATAATTGTGGGGTTTGCCTCTTTACAAGTATCACTCACCTAGAAGATATTTCAGTGATGGTTTTGCTTTTTCGGAAAGTAATTATTAGAAAATTGGATATTAATGGTGTTCTTTTTTGTAACTTCTTGCAAATACTTAAACGGGTAGAAGAAAAAAAGCAACACACATTTAGACTGAGGGGAAAGCCTTAAAAACCAGTTTGGAAGTTTGCGCAGACTTTTGTCTTCTTGCAGAAGCTTTTCCTGGAAGCCTGGGTCTGTACTGCCCTCCTCAAGACGCTGAGTCTGATTCGGTTTGTGCCGATAACAACGAGGACCACGGCGCGAAGATATCTGTCCTGTAAGGGCTGAAAGGGCAAGTAGTAAAAAAGACGATTAAATATTGATGAGCACTAGGCCCATTTGGAAATCGCCTTGAATGCACACAGCTGGAGATTAAGATCTCATTGTGGCTTGCAACTTTTTCGTCAGTGGAGCTCTAAATCAATTCTAAACCTATAACTCATCTCTATTATTCTACATTTACAACAGCCTGCTGGGGACAATCTTCGCCATTTCATCAGTGACAAACTGTCTAATGATTGTGCTGGCAAATAAATAAGTCAAACGTGCTTTTTTTGGAAGGGGAGTGAATACACTTTTACTTCCAAATTAAAATATTTAGTGCTTTATAAAGCAGTTGCTATTTAAACTGCCAATAATGTTTAACATGAATTTACTCACCACTGCCTATCCTCATACTGTATAATTTATAACACTAAGCCCTTTCAATACTCCAAAATGCCAGATAAACTTTTCTCATTTGCTCTTAATTTGGTCACGCAGGATAATACCAACATCTGAAGGCTCTTTAAACTGCTTTTTAAAATGCATTCCTGAAAGCACCACCAATGCCACCTCTGCTCCTTGTCATCTTCCATAATTATTTCCAATCCAAAGCGGTCCTTAATGCGCTTATTAATCTGGCATTCTCCTCAGTGTGAAGCACATTCAGCTCTATTAATTTTTAAAAACCCTTTTTTATGGTGGACTGCAGATGCTTGGCTATTACTGAAAAGCTATTAGAAGTTAACACCTTTCTCTCCCCAGGGACTGGCATCATCCTATGCTTCCAAATGCCACCCTATTTTACATTATCAGCTGCTAAGACTAAGTATTAGAGACTTCTTTTTTTCCCTTCTGAACTGTTAATGCTATTATTAGCTAATGGCAGAGTTCTGTACAGTATATAGATACACATACTCTCTCCATGTCTACAGCAGACGGGGTTTTATTTATCTGCTTTTTGACAATGAGGCTTCTCATTCCTGTCATCCATTAGAAGAAAACTCACAGGTAAACAACCACTAATCTCATTCTCAGGGACTGAGATTATTTTTGCCCTTTCTTGGCTTGGATATTGTGATCAGGTGAATGTTTAGAAGAAAAAAATGTGAAAGAAACAAAGCCATCACCCACCAAACCACAAACCAGCCTGCTTTGTGGGGAGCTCTTTCACTTTTGGAGAGCGTCTATGCCTCTGTGAAACACAAACCTTTCTGAAAAAATATCACAGAATGCTATTTCTGAGCTGGCCTCAAATGTTAGAATTGACAGGGGTTTTAGGTTTCTGAAAGAACTTTAATTCCCAGCTATTCCTTTCAGGATCTGGCTGCTGCTGTGAAAACAGGGCAGAGTTGAGTCTCAAGGATGGGCTCTTCTGTTCCTGGTTACCAGGGGTTTTTAAGAAGCAAATCACTGAGGTACAATGGAAAGATGAATAAATTCGTGTCTGTGCTTGCAGCATTTTCAATGAAATGACTCTCCTGCTAATTTTGACTCAAGATCTCAGCTTTTAATTGAGTAATGACCAGGAGTACAAACCAATCCAGCATTGGCTCTTCTGACCATTTTAAGCTGTGCTGACTCAAGATGACAAATTAACAAATTATGACTTGAAAAATGCCCAAACTGTGCATACTAAACTGAATGTACTAGCAAAAAAAACAGTACAGAGATTATGATACTGTCATATTAGTAAATATTCTGTATTAAACTTGGTAAAAATCTATATTAAAAATTCTTTAAAGATGTAGAACAAATGTGTCCAGAAAATTGCAGAATGTTTGACAACAACATAAGATCTAGATCTAACCTGCCATGAGAGATACAGGAGCCAGAACATGAACCTGGATATTTGCACAGCAATTAATGGGGTTTCCTGTCTCAAAGTCAGGACATTGTAAAGGCTGGAGGGGAGTGAATTCCAAAAATTCTGACAAGTATTGTGAAGGGAGTTTCTTGCCAGACTTCTGATCATATTAGCTAATATCTCTTCGTATTTTTATTCATTAGCACTTGAAGGACTCAGTGAAGACCAGGGCACCAGCTCATAAGTGCTGCAGACAAAGCAGAAAGATTTCTGTCCCAGCAAACTTTGTACTTTCTCCTCCTAGAAATGTGTGTAATACCCAGAGAACAGACCTGTTTAAGGTGTCGGTCACTGCGTGGCCTGAATGTGAGGCAGTGAAAACTTGCTGTGGCCCTTGAGAAAGGAGAGTTGACAGTAAACACGTATCCCTGCCACGAGGAATGAATTCCCAGCGGTCCTTTATCAGCATTAAAGCTATCTTCACTAGCACCTTGAGAAATGCAAAGATTACATCAGCATCACGAACAAAGCAGGGAAAACCCTACCTTTGTGACAGGGACTGCCTCAGGTCCAACCCCAGGCAGGGATGACAGTTCTCCTGGTGTGGCAGGAGGACGCACAGCACACTGCTCGCTGTCCCCAGTCTCTGCAGATGGGGTAAGGAACAAGTGTCCCAGCATCCAGGAGAATTTGCTCCTGCCACTTTCCCACCTTGGCAGCATTCCGGTTGGACTTTGTGATCACAGCTGGACACAGAGGAGAAGTAGCTCAGCAGCACCTTCCTGCTCTGCTGCAAGGACAGTGTCAGCAGAGTGCAGAATGGAGCTCCTGGACTGCAGCACAACCACTTGGATCCTCCTGCTGGGAACCTGAATAACTCTCAAAGATAGACTTGTCTTGCTTCAAATCACAATGGCCCTTCTTTAAATGGCCAAAAGATCCTAATGCATCCTGCTTCAGCATTTGTGGAGGTATGTGCCTGGGCTTCTGATTGCTTTCACCTTTGCCTTGTTATTTTATAAGACGCTCGTGCAAAATCCAAGTTGCCAATTTCTGTCCTTCCAGATTTATGGAAGCACGTCACTGTTCAGTGAAAATAAAGTGGAAACAATAACGCTGGAGACAATTATGATTGGAGCATGCTTTAAAACACACAGTGGCAAAGCTGGGACACTCTGACCTGAGCCGTGAGGAGTGGTGGCTGCTTTAACTGAGAATTTGCTGGCAGCTTTTTGTTTCCCTGACAAAAGTAAACCTGATGTTGAGCACCTGAAACAACTCAGCCAGGTCTGTGGATGTTTAAGAAATATGAAATAGACATATCAGTTATTTCATTTTTTTAAACAAAAAAAAAGTCCTATAATTTTTAAAAGAGAAATCTGTCAGAAAAATGGGTGTTAGAAATTTGAGTATGAGACTCAGCTCCACCTTAAACATGTGTTTGCTGTGCAGCATTATTAATGTGCCAAAGGCCACAAAGCTCTTCCTTATCTCCTCATATAGGAAGATATGCAATTATTTGGTCCTCTTAAATTCATATTATATCCTCAGCAGACCTGAACTGCTGCCATCACGTCACTTCAGCCCATCCCACAATTGCCTTTATCAGCACTTCAGTGAACCAGGGCATCAGTGAAGTGGTTTTCCTCCACCATTTTGCTGAACCGTGTCCCACCGTGCGGCAACTCAGCTTGGGCTGGCCCATTGCCATTCCCAGTGGTCTGGGCCAGCCCAGAGCAGAACTCACCTCTGATCCGTCTCATCCAGGTGACCAGAGTGAGGAACTTGAGAGAGTTGGCCTAAACTGCAGCAGCCTCAAGCCTGCTTGTTCAGCTGGCTGTGTTTCCAGGGGGCTGTAACAGCAAGCTGGGCGTTTGCAAGGCACAGGAACATATCCCAGGGATCTCCTCTCTCCTGCCAAGCAGCCTTGGGAGAAGTGGGGAGATCCATGTCCAGGACCTTCATGCCCAAAACCCCTGCTTCCCAAGGGAATAGTAAAGATATTCCAGTTTTGACTTGAAAAAACTCATTAGCTCCAACAAATTTGCGGGGGCTTTGTGCTGATTAAATTATTTGCCCAGTCCTATTGAACACTGAATAAGTGTAGTCATTCAGATGTTGGATAGTTAGTAAAGGCACTTTTTCCTCTCTAAAGGTGTAATTCTTTTGCATGAGATTTAGACAGCAGATATTGACAGAAGAATAGATAATAGATAATTGATGTCAAAGGCTGAATAAGAAAGTTGTCGATCAGCCAGAGTTTAAGTTATCTCTATGTAAAGTAATATAAAGTAACGATGATTTATTGCTTGAAAAAGTTGATAGAATGAAAATATTCTTTGGAATTGCTGATGAATGTAGATTGATTTTTCTAAAGAACTCTACCCAGACCTATTTCTCTTCCAAAAGAACACTGCTGGTTCTAATTATATGTATTTTACAGAATTGCATTTCTAAAAACTTATACCATCAGAAGACCAAACATCCCATCTTTAATACTCATGGAAAGAGGAATATTTTCAGTTCTCTAATTTGATGCAGTAAGGAGATAAGAAGAGATGTGATTTGGTTTTACAATATCCTTCAGGTGCCCTGCATCACACAACCCATAGCAGCTTCACCTATTAAACCCCGAGGAAACACAATAAAACGCTTTGTAAAAACAGCAATAGCCCCTCAGGCATCATTCTCCCAGTCAAAGATTGGTACTGGAGGAGTCAAAGATTAATACTGGAGGAAAGATGAGCTGTCTAAAAGGTATTTCTTAATATCGGGAGAGCATCCAGTATAGGAGTGCTTCTCCCATGTTCCATTCGGACACCTCTCAAACTGGAAATCTGCTTTGAGTCCAGAAAATAATCCCGTGCTCTCTCCAGAATTGCCTTGGAAATCCGTTGCGCACGAAGCAGCAGGAGGATAGGTTACACTTCACAGGGCTCCATCTATGCACGACAGAAAGCTCAATATATTCCTCAGCTTAAGTTCTGGATGTTTTCCAGAGTCATAAACCCAGCATCCCATCATCTGTGCCTTTACTGTGCCTTTTCTAATTTTTTTCCTGTTATCCTTACGAAAAAGACCTTCTCAGTGGTGGTGATAACTTTCTGTCCTGAAGTCTGTGAGATCCGTTCCTGACTAGAACACCCTTCTTCGTGTTACTGGATTCTAATGCTGTTTTCACAGACTGTATTTACAACTCCTTATATTGTTCAGTTTATGCTACTCTAGAATTTCATATATACACTCAAAGGTGCTTGAAAGAAAGCACAACACCTAAAATAGCTCGTGCCACTGCCCTAAAATATTAATGACCAGTGTAGCTCCATGAGAGTTACATCAGGCATGAGTTTAACCCTACTTTTTGTTTTAAATCAAAAGAAATTGATTTCTTTAGCAAACACACCCTAAACCACAGGATCAAAGGCAACTGCAGCACTATAAAAATCTCTTATTTCTTCCCCCCTCCACCTTCTCCAAAAGCTACGGGGCAGCCTGTAAACTGGCTTTCAAGCACACCAGTTTTGAAGCAGCTGATTCTGTAAGAGCAGTCCTCAGCTGTTGGCAGTGATGTCACTGGTTAACACTTCACAGCCCACAGGCTGCTGGAATGGTTTGTCTTGCCTCTGTCTCCCTGGATCAAATGAAAGCTCTCTACAGAAGTCAATAAACTTACAGATGTGGTTTTGGTTCAGCACATAGATGTATATGAGAATTGTATTGTTTTCAGTAACATTGAGTTAAACTTGCGTTCATGTTACTGATTCAGCAGAGAGAAATAAATTAGAAATAAGATTTTTTTCTTGAAAATAGAGGAATGGATAAATAATTGATGGAAAACATCTTGGAATCCCAATGTATTTTCAAGAAACAGGTAATAAAATTTGTAGAAGAAAATACTGTAAAAGAAATGCTGTAGGAATAGAAATGAAAGTTAATGATTTTGGATAAAATTGTATTCAGACTGAACTTGTGATACCTAATGTTTTATAATATTGTAAGTCCAAACCCCAAGATTTCCCAGAAAGTATTACTCTAAAGTTCCCTCACATTACACACATCTGCAGTTGAGAAATGTGTTTCCATGGTTAGGAATTGTGCTTTCATGGAGTTTTTGTTTTCAGCTTTTCATTACAAACTTTATTCCAATAGGATACAATAGGAAAAACAGATACTGGAAAAGTATAGGCATCAAAACTTTGACCGATAGGGAAGTTACACAAACTCTGGAATCAATAGTAGCCATTAAAAAATTCAGAAGCTTAAAATGAGTAGCTCAAGGGTGCAAAACCAAAATCAACAGAACCAAAATGAGCAAGAGTCAGAAGTGTCCCTATTCTGGTGCTACGCAAACGCTGGCACTTGCTTACAGCCCGGGGCTGTTTGCAGACAGTCCGTGCCCTCTGCCAGCGCTCCGGGCTGACAGACACCTGATCTGAGAGCTGTGCAGGGACGCTGGCACGACACTGTCTCCAAACCAGCAGTGTCTGCCCTTTCCTGTCGCCCCCGATGGGTGAGACAGGGCAAACAACCTGTAGCCAGCCTGCTGTGGCGGCTGGAGCGCAGCTCTGGGCTCTGCCAGCCTGGCCGTGGCCTGAGCACAGCCCTGCCCTGCCCTGCCCTGCCCTGCCCTGCCCCAGGGACCGGCAAGTAAAGGGTCAAGCGGCTCCCACACCATTTGGTGCCATTTGACAGGGCTGAGGCTGTTATGGGGGGAAGGAGCCGCACTCTGCTGTGATGGGAGTCCTGCTCTCGGCGTCCACGCCTTCTGTGGAGGTAGTGCAAGAAAAACTCCGTGTTGTTGTAAGATAGATGTTAGAACCTTGCCGTGTTCTTCATTTTCCTTCCCTGAAGCATCGGTGTTCGTTTTAGCTGTCTGTAGATTCCTGCTGGGCTCTGCCTGTCTAACTCCAAGGTGAGGACCTGGAGGGTGAGGCTCTTGTCCCATTTCCTGCACAGCTCCCACTGTTCCTTCTCCCATTTATCAGGCAGGGAGAGACTGGTGTAGATCCCAGCTGTGAGGTCTTACCAGGTGAGGCACAGAGGCTCTAGGAGGTCACTGATGGTCTTTGCTCACTTCTCTTCACTTAAAAACTGTTTTCTCTGCTCAGGTGTGAGCTGCCCTCCCCGTAGCTGGTACCACCACAGAGAATGGAGGCTACACTTTCTCATCTTGCCCCTCCTGTTCAATGCCTCTCTCTGTGCACTCTCCCATGGCATTCTGGCTGCTGGTGAAAGATAAGAGAATTTGCAGGGCGTTCTCCGTTCCCCATCTTTGCAGGGGCAGGTGACAAGTTCCACATTTCTCCTCTTCAGACAACCCTTATTTCTGAAGACATGACATTGTTCCGTGACCTGGTTCAGCACGAGAGTTGCGTGAGTTAATTTAAAGGGCAAAGAGAAACCTAGACAGCCATTCAGTAGTGCCACACGCAGAAGTGCTGCTGCACTGGGTGAATCACTGATTCCTTTGCTGCAAGGACCAAAGTAGCTCTGCCTTCTTATGTTGGAGTCATAGTCAAGCCCTTCCTCAGATTTCAATTCCATTTTACATCCCCTGTGGTTGTAGACAAATTCCACGGTTGAATAAACAGACTTCAGTGATGATTGCTTGGAACCTTAGGGGTTAACAGTGTTCTTAGCCTTTTGCCTAATTGGTGTTTACTCTCTTGATGCCTTTCCATGTGCATGCTACACAATATTCCCCAGAAGGAGTTTTGCCTCGTGCCAAGACTTTCCACCTTGTACTAGATGAAATTCCTTGACAGAAAACTGTGAAATGCACCTGTTGGAGTGTTGTGATAAAACTTTGTGAAACAAAACACCAGCTACAGAGCAGGGACACCGGGCTATGAAATGGTTTTCACTACCTGTCCTGCAACCCGTGTGCTCAAAGAGGGCTCTGCTGACACTGCAGGGGAAATGCATTTGGGTGAGGCCAAGATTCCACGGAAGATTTTAGCATTTGAGTCTACAGCACTGAAGGGAGACCCGCAGGGAGAAGAGCTGACCTGGATATATCAGGAAGTAGGGAAGAAAAGGCAAGAACAGAATTTAAACGTTGGCATTTCCGTGCTCTGTTACGAATCTGAGAAGGTGGAGTGTGGAGAGCTCAGAACAACTACCAATTTACTTCTACCTGAGGTGGCCGAACCAGTCGGTTCCAAATAAAAACTTTCCCATGTCTTGTAGCAGTTTACCCCACTTGCAACGCAGACACAAATAGCAGCTCAGATCCCCACAGCTGTGAGGCTATAAATCCATACTGGTATTTCTGCAGCTTGTGTCTCTTGTTTGTGCTGAGGAAGAGATCTTGGCTTTCAAGAGGTGTCTCCTACTCCTCAAAGTCTTGACACGAAGGCTAGCAACACCCTTAACGCTCTCTGTGCCCTCCTCAAAAAATCTGGACTCTAAAATGGTGCTAGAAGTCAAAGACCAATCCTAATTCTCACAGTATGGAAGGACTTGGCTTTGCAGAACGTCTTGGTTATGGCCACCAGCTCTTGATGAGCACCCCTGGGATCCTCTACCAGCACTTAGACAGCAATGAGGGCCAAAACCAGTGCAGAGATCTAGATAGGTGAATGTCTGGTTTTAGGGTGGTAAAGCCGTCGGACAAGGAGACCTTATTTTAGAGACTGCAGTTAAAAACGCCCTGGTATCGTCTGCTTCCCAGCTTTTCCAGAAAAACTGGTAGTCATCCAGCTGGTGAGGTCCTGGAGAATGCACACATAAGGAGACCACTTGGCTCTGTCAGGAGACGAAGCACTGTGAAGTGTCAACTGGAAGGTGAACGCAACAGCTGGGAAATCGAGATTTCTCCCTCCACCAAATTAGTCTGTGCTGACTTATTGCACTGTGAACTCACATCTAAGACTCAGGAACAGAGGAGGCATTGTCTGGCTGCTGAAATCTCTTTAAATGTACAGCAGAAGATATTTCTGTGCAAATAAAAATGTTGCTTACGGGCTGAAAAACTGTGTAAGGAGGAAAACAGTGCTTACATATTTATTTATGATTTATTCAATGATAATTTTATTCCATGATCTTATCCAAATATAGGCATGAACATAATCTGTCAACATACTTGTTGCCCATTATAACTGTTGTAACCCATTCACAGACTCTACCTCCTTGCATATTAAACTCCAGCTCTAACTTCAGGTTAAAACCACCCCTTCCTACTTACTCTTAGAACACACATATAATTTAGAGGAATACAGGTTTAATTGAGCTTCACATTAAACGGGAGGAAGGGAATGCAAAGATTTAACAAATGTGCACCATCTGAAGTTTAAGAATATGCCCCAAACGAGACTGACTGAAGATCTTCCAGCGGGGCTTTTTTTTGACAGAAAGCTGGATCCAATTCAATGATGTCCCTTTAATTTCCCTACCCCTTCTGCCCCCAGCAATATCTGCTATCCATGGAATTTTGCCTTGTTGAAAAATCGAACATCTCTCTATTGCCTGGATCCAAAACCTGTTTAAGAATGACGTGCTGTCAGTTGTAATTGTGGCTGGGGGCTTTGTACGACTGTTTACTCCTTGCCTCTGGGCTCCAAGCTGGTTCCATGATCCTCCACACTGACAGATTCCTTGGGTGCACCCTCCCAGTTCAGCAAGAGGCAAAACCCCAGAGCAAACCACGTCTCGCTCCCTGTTCCTTGCCTGTACCTTCACTCCTTCCCCTCTCTAAGCTTCTGACTCCTCACGATTAATTCCTATCTTGCTCCCTGATTTCTCATCTCTCACACTGCCCAACAGCAGCTTCCCCCTCATGCTGCCATCTCACAGTGAGGAGAGCACCAAGAACAAGGCTGTTTTCTTGGCTTGCTGGTAACTCCAGAGCACACAAGCCAAAATTGTTGATTCGAAACTGTGTAAATAAAAAGGGTATTCGGAGTATTTTTTTATCTGAAATTCGGAGAAATTGAAAAAACAAACTTCACGGGTAAAAGTATTTCTCTTGGCCAGGCGGGACGCAATTATTCTGGATGCACACAAGGTTTTTCCTACTGAATTTCAACACTTATTTTTCAATAAAAGTGAAGGAAATTGTGTAATTAAAAGTGGTTTCAGTTACCAAAACACCCAAACTGTCATTTTGGAAGATGTTCAATAAATTTGGCTTTCTCAAAGGCATTTTTTCATGAGAGGACTTACGTGAAAAAGAAAAATATCTATCCCTGACTCCTCACCTTGAACAAAGTGTTAGAAAAGCTAATTTATTCTGGGTTTTCTGGTGTGCAGGGGACAGGCAGACACTTTGTGCTCCTTGGTATCATGGTAGGGCTGGTGAAAGAACCATAAAGAGCCACCAGAAAGCAGGAGGGGATGGGTAACCCATCCCATTAATACAGAGGTTGGTGTGAGGTGTTCCTTGAGCACGTGACTCTGTTGGGCTTCAAATCTTGGATTATGTCAGTGCCATCCACCTAAAATGTGAAAGAATGAAGGAATCAAGTGGCAGGAGTTCAGGTTATGCTCCAGTTGGTGGGTCAACAGTGTGAATTCTGCATGGCTAAAAGGGGAGTTTGGACTGCTTTTGGAATTTGGATCTCAACGTGTGTTTCCAGCATCTTTCATTCTGGTGGTGCTTTAACCCAGGGCTAAATTCCTGTGCCTCTGAAGTCCAATGGGAATTCTGATCAAACGCATCTTCAGCTGAACTAATTTCAGGGTTTGGCATCAAAATCTGTAATCTGTGATTCCAATGAAGCTGAGTATTAAGTTATTACGAAAGGCTATTTTAAAAAGACAAATGAAAAAGAATACACCTCTGTGTATTGTCAAACTTGCCTCATAGTACAGACTCCTAGGCTAGACTAGAACTGTATTATCTTCAGTAAGATAAAAGCAGAGAATTTTTCTAGTGGCTTTTGAAAATTGGAGGTTGACCAGTTATGTGTCTTTACATTTCATACAGAAATGTCGTAATTTTGTTATATATTAATTTGCTTGCTCTTTTTTTGAAAGAACTCTTAACGATTCTCGGAAACTTGGTACTTTAGTATTATGTATCAGTTTGCATTTGGGACTTCCTTAAGATATTACCAAAACTGACAGCTAACCTAAAACATTCCGCCACAACCCTTTGAAAGGATGGCTCCTATTTAAATTATGGCTGCACTGTGATTTTACCAGGATGAAATGAAAGATGTTAAGCTATTCTAAGGTGGATTTCATAATTGCATCTCTTTATATCAGACTAGTGATTTTCATTAGCTTAATAAAAAGATATTTTAGCATTGAATACTTTCCAGAAACTGTATAATGGATTATCAAAAACTACTCCATTATGACAAAACCAATGGCAAAATTCAATATAAACATCAAATGAACCTGATCTTATATTGCTAGGAATCAAATTCCTGGAGGAGCAGTACCACAAATATGTTAGTCACTATAGCAATGCCCAAATTCCACATGATGATACGCATATGTTCCACTGTGAAGAAAAATTTAACTTTGGTCATGAATGCTTCTCCACGGTCATGCTTAAAGTTCATTGAATTACACGTTGACCCACAGGACTGTTAAAAAGAGGAATTCTTTTAAAGAGAAAAGCTATAATACACAAGTTCTTAGAATGGGGCAGAGATAGGATTTATATAAATCTACTTCTCTCTAGAGTTTAGCTTCATAAGAAAGAGGAAACACACTTAACGTACAATGAAAAACTGGAAACCTAAAATGCCCTTCAGGACTGTCAACCCTGGACACGCTTTCTGGCGCTGGATCCAGTGCTGACCTCCCAGCTGCCCCGATCCAGAACATCCCCTGCAATTTGCTGCAGCTCTCTCTGTCCCTGCGAACTTCTCCAAAACCAAAGGCACGGCCCAAGGTTCCTGTGCCACACACTGAGCAGATGGACACAGCGCACAGCGGCGGGTCCAGGCTGCAGAGGGTGGACACAACCACGTAGCGCAGGCACAACCAGGCTGGCAGGCACAAAATGCTGGGCTGAATGGACTCCGGGGTAATATTCTCACTGATATCAACAGAGGCCAGCGTTTTGTCCAAAAATCACTGGTTTTGAACTAGGCATGCTTCTTTTAGAGCTACCACAGCAGATCCAGCCTTCAAGGCAGTTCCATCACTTGGCTTCAGGCTGTTCATTAATATAATTCAGTATGCTGCCATTGGGTATCTGACTGAGAAGGACAAACATTTCTATATATATATGGCCCAGAAGAGAGCCAAACTGCTTTTTTTGCCAATGCTAATACATACAGTAGTTCACATACCTGAACTGTGGTTTTAAAGGTGTGACTGTCATTTTCTCATGCTCTTCCAAACAGTTACCCAAAGGCAGTCCCCCCTCCTTAAGCCCTGAGACAGACACGTATTGTAGTGCTATCACTGATCTATAGACTGACACTTCTGATAAAACTGATTTTCATATACCTCCTCAGCACGGCAAATTTCCCATTAGCTGTAAGCCTCAAAGATTTATGTATTAATCAATCTTGCATTTCTGAATTTGTCATAACAGGGAATTTTAAAATACAGTGAAAAGATTTTCATGTCTGACTTGGTCTTAGGTGTGGGAATATATTTTTATGTTTTCTGGATCAGCCTCATGGTACAGCAGCTATTTATGGTGTGACTAAATAGTGAGAATAGAAATAGAAAAACTATGACTCACTTTCAAAAAAAAAAATATTTGATGTGTGACATATGACCTAAAATTTGCCCAAACAATTTCCTGGCCAGAGGCCATATATGCCATATCTGAAGCTGAAAATATTTTATTGTAATCTGTAGCAGTGGGAGTGGAAACCTGGGTTTATAATGGAAACAATCCTAACCACAGTTATGGTAGAACTACCACTGCCTCGTTGTAAACTGCCATTTTTTTCCACGTTAATTTTTGCTTTTCTGTTTGCATCCAATGTTCATTGGAGGAAATCACATCTGAAGCAGTTGTGCAAATATTTAAATAAGCTAAGTTTCTTTCTATGAATATAATTTATGTTTCCTACAGTACCCATCTCCACAGTAAGAAAGTGCCACTACAAATACCCTAAAACTGCTCCTGTGAGTTAGCTATCACTGTGTTCTGAATAGATGTTCAGTGTACAAAGAGAGGATAATGATTATATTCTATCCCATTCAATTTCCCTGTTTTTTCAGGAAAGATGAGGTAGAAGAGGATGCGCAGAGAAATAAATGTGCAACTTGTGGAAGATTTGGAGATCCTTATTTTCCTGTGTAGATCAGTGTGGAGGTCTGATTTCTAATCCAAACAGACTGCCTACTTGCTTCTTTGAGACATCTTTAGAATCTTCCCACCCATCTGATTTCTGAAGGAACCAGCTTCGTTGGGATGCTGCACTTGTTGAAGCTGAGAAATTCCTCCCATCCGTGGCAGCTTGAGGGGCACTGAGCAGCCAAGCCGTTCTCCCACAAGGATGGTCATCTGTTTAGTAAAGCTGTAGCTAAAGTGAGCTGTCCAGGGCACCCACGGCAGGAAAAGGAATTGATTCAAGGACCCACAAGTCTCAGGGTGGTATCACAGCCGTTTCACCAGCCCTTCACAACAGTGAAATCACTTTCCAGTGCTGAAATACAGGGATTGATGCTTCTCGCCTCCATCTCAGTGTCCTGTTGGACAACAAAAAAATCCTCTCGTCTTGTTCCTCTGGCCTGTTTGTCTGTACCTCCTTGCCCTTGCTTGAGTCTTTCCAGCGGACCAAGTCTCCATGGTTTCTTGGAGCTTGAAGGGTTAGAGAAAGGGCAGCACAGGCACAGGGAATACGTCTTTATCTGCTGGCCCAGTGCACGTAGACACGTTGGAGCATCAGTAGAGCTCAGAGCTTCATCCAGACCCAGCTGGTACCTGTGCAGCTGTCCTAGCACATCCTGATAGGTCAAGAAGAAAGTCTGTATGCCTTCCAGACCAGCAGTGGGTATTCCTCTGCTGACTATCTGACAAGCTCTGACCTTAAGAATGTGTTCCACGGGGCAGCAAGCAGGGCCAAAGCACATCCTTCCTCCTTCCCACTCATGTCAGACCTGGCTGGGCCATCCGTGGGATGGAGATAGTGAAAGCCACATGATGATGGGGTGTTTTCCCATGTGGCTCGTCATGTGTTCTGTCCTGCCCAAGCCGCACCTCATTCTAATTTTGCAAACACTTTACTGGATGTTTTCGTCGAATCCCTGTTTAGATTGCTCCAAATTCTTTAGGTGATTCACTCCAGGACTATTATCGTGATAAAAAGAAAGAATTCCGGGAAAACAGGAGGAATTTGGAGCAGTCAGTGTAAATATGTGATGTAGGCACATAATGAAATACTGTGGGTAGCCTTGAGTGAGAGCAGATCAATGACCATTTGCTTCAGGAGAAAAGAGTTTAGAAGAGTCAAAGCCCAAGTTGTGCACAGCTTTGCTGGGTTTGAAGATGTGCAGTCCCACCCCAGTTCCGAACGTGTTGTGGGGGTAAAACCCTTGTCTGTAACCGTGTGTTGTTTCTCAGCCCCAGGTTGTGATAAAGGCTTAGCAGAGCAACTTCAGAAACGGAACTGTTGAAATCTGTCGAGGTGCTGCGCTGGTTTGTACACATATGCCTGCACTTTGCCAGCACTCCCTGCGTAAATGATTCCCAGATTTCCAATTGCGTTTTGTTTATAGGCACGTTTTGCTTATTGTAAATTGCATATGGTTTTACCTCTAACCTCAGGTCTGATCCTTTCACGAGGAATTTGGGCAAGAAAAGGAGTAGGCGATCCACTATTTGTTAGCAGTTCATTTTACAGATATACATACATATATATATATCTGTATGTGTGTGTATAGATGTCTATCTGTGGGACTGATGCTGGGAGGTGCTGAGCTCTCTTAATCTCCTGTGAACTCAACAGGAGCTGAGGGCACTCAGCACTTCCCAAAGGTGGTCAGAAAACAGCAGTTTTGGACAACCTCTTGCTTTAGCTTTTCCTATCTAAAGTACCAAAAAAAGATAAGCTTCTTAGAGCCGTCCTTAAATGCTGGCACCTTGAGGTTGTAAGTATTTATGTTTTACCACTTTTTCACACGCAAAATGCGTTGCCTGTTTTTGTTGGAGTTTTAAGGATCAGATTGATGAAGGAGAGTTCAGAGCCAGACATACAGCAGAAGAGACAAAGGTTTAGTAATGAGTTCAGAATTTACAAAACACAGAAGCAAATATGGCTTTAATACATGATGTGACCCTTTATAAGGCTTGAAATTACTCTTCAAAAATCATTCTGGCTTGACTTCAGAGCCAAGTGGATTGTGGGATACCACAGATTGACTTTGAGTAGTGGGTTGGTATTGCAGGAATTTTTTAATTTCCTGTAACTCACAACAATTTTCTTCCAGTTAGACCTTATCCTGCTGCAGAGTATTTACTGAACAATTTAGTACAGTGTATAAGCCAGATCAGAGGCACATGCGTGCACTCATGTGCTCTCACACACACACACAGAGTAAGGAAAATTAAAGTATTAATAACGAAATTTTAAATTACCAAAAGAGAAAGCTTCAGTGTGTTGATGTTTACATTTTAATGTGCCTAATATATTTAATATCCAAATAGTGATGTAAGGGGGAATTAGAAACTGCGGGCTGAAACAGTTTTTCTATTTTTAAGAAAATAAAAATAGTTCAAGTTGCAGTAATGAACAGAAAATAATTTGGCAAATACTGGTTACTATTGTTTGTAAGCAACCTTTTATTTAGTTCCCCTTATGCATTTTCAGAGCCTTTCTGAAGATACCCAATTTGCATAATTTAAAAATTAAAAAAAATTTCTTTAAGCTGATGAAGCTGCTTATGTATTTCTTGACAGTAAAACAGCACTAAAAGGATCCCTGTAGATCAAAGGGAGAAATATTTCGTACCGCAGAATTCCATGTGCTTATTTCATTTCAGTTGTCTCCCAGGTATTGCAGGGCAATTATTATAACATATTTGAATGTCAAAAATACAAGCAGAAGGTCTGTTATAACAAAAAAAACCCCCTTGTTATGGATGATAGCAAAGTGTTTGGGTCACTGGAATTATAGATACGGATTTGTATCTGCTATTGATTTAAAAAAGCTTGTTGGTGTGAAGGGGTTATTGCAGCACATACACACGTATTGTGAAAAGGAATATGGAATATGGAATTGTAGCAGTGCACGTTTAGCAAGAAATCCAACACAGGTTGCAAGTGATTTATACAGACACATACAGACACAATGCATATGTATGTGAATTTATGGCATGCTTTATTCCTTATCTAAAATCTACCGATGTTCAAGGAAAGCCTTTGCAACAATTGTAATTAGGTTTGTACTGGGCCTTGAAGAAATGGGAAGTGAAGAGTGAATAAAACATCTGTATGTCATGATGAAAATATGATTATATCACCAGGATACTGGAAGGAGAATGTTTGACTGGAAAGGAAGAATAAATACAGTATTTTTAAAAATCTTTCTTAAAATTGGTGATAGTAACAACGTTACTATCACAAATGAGAGTGTGGCCATACAAATGAAAAATCAAAAGGTAAAAAAAGAAAAGTCTGATTCCCCCAAGTGAAATAATTAAATGTTTCTTTAACTTCTGAATGCCAAATAGGAAGAGATCATAACCTCTGGCATTTTAGAAAGCAGGATGTATGATGGGATTTATTAGTAGATACAGAGTAAATAACGCTTATTAAATTTCAAGGTAACTTTATTTTCTGTTACCTTCCAGTGGAGAAGTCTCTTTTGAAATAACACTCATTAGAAATCGAAGGTTATACTGGCAAAACAGACTTGAATCCTTCAAAAATAGCCCCTAGTAAAAGTCATAGAAAGATCTGAAGCTAAGCCTATGACCAAAAAAATGAAACTTAATATGCAGGGAAAGTTTTTAATATGTGAGCCAGACACAGAAATATTGGACCTCTTTGAAATGAGCAAGAATTTGATGAAACACTAAAAGCGTTCCTATATTTTACTTTATTGGACAGCAACAAGTAACTCAATGAAAGCATATCCTATAATAGCTGAACGCTTCTCAGTATCAGCTCAGCGCTTTAACAAGCGTATTTCTCTACAGCACAGAAATGTTCCCAAGTGACATGAGCTGTGTGCAAAATTGCACCCTCAGTTCCTCACCCAAACCCCAGCTGGAGTTCTCCTATTGACTTAAAGGAGCTTTGGACCGGGCTCCAAAATAATGAAGGGACAAATCCACTGAAGTCTTTATTTATGTCTAGATTGTTTTCTCTCATCAAAGGTTCCCCCGAGGCTCTTCCCTCTGCGTTCTCCTGCATGGAGTTTGCGCCTCCCTGTAAATCAAGCTACATCCCTGCTCCCCGGAATCTCAGAGATGAAATTGGGATTTGCCTCTTTTTTGGTCCCGTGGACTCCCTCACAGCTGCTCACACGCCTCTTAATTCTTGGAGTGTCTCAGTTAAAGTGGATTCCTGACTGTTGCAAGTGTTGCCACAGCTAAAACATCAGAGTGTCTATGAAGAATCCGTGAATCCAGAAAAAACCCAATCTTTAAGCTCCAGCAGTGCCAAACAAAGCGAGGAAATTGGAGGCTGTTTCTGCCTCACCTTGGACGTGTGTAAGGTCCAAGTAGAGTGAAGTTTTGGATCTGCCTTGACTGCTCTTTCCACTTGGATGGCCTGGTACCTTCCCGTGCCAGACAAGTGCCGCTTCCCCGTGAGAGTGTGAGGAAATGAGATCCCACCCCCTTGGCCGCAGAAATCCGGGTATGTTTTGTATCCAGGATGGATTATGGTCTTCGGCCATACACGGAATGGGTATTTATCCTGCTCCAGGCTGTGATCCCTGTGCCCTTTCACATTTATGAGGTCACTGTCCAGTCCATTGCTGTTTAAGGCCGTGGTCCTAACCTCCTAAAATCTTAGCAAATCATCCCACAATCATGCAGAGTGTGAGGTCAACAAATACCTGGGAATCATTTTGGCAAATGCACCCCTTTGGAGACAAAACAAATCATAAAGCATCTGAGATCTGGGGACAGTGCTTTTTAAGAGGTCAGATTTATGAGACAAAATTCATTTAAAAAATCAGGTAAATCCAAATTTTAAACATATTTGAAAAATATTTCAGGACTTTCTTCTTTCAGAAGGTATTTTTCTTGTAAATGGTGTGCACGGTATTGAATGTCTCTCTAATTCTTGAAACAAATGCTGAGTTTACACCCCTTTCTCCACTTTGCTGCTGGATTTGTCCAAGGAGGGAAGGCACTCTCACACCACAGTGGTGGATAATCCACGTAATTTCTCAGAACTAACTTTCTTTTGGTTTTGCTTGGATAAATTCTGAGGGAGCTGCTCTTCCAGAGGTGAGTTTCCTACAGGAAGTCTCCTATTAAACTGCTCCTAAAGTAGAATACACATTTCCACTGTACCTATGTGATATGACATATATGCAGCACAGGTTTTAAAAGAATCACGTCTGATAAAATCCTGTGCACTGCGATTTTAGCAATCTTCACATGAGCCACTCAGCACATCCGAAAGACAAATGAGAACAAGGGAAAGGACTGTCAAATAGAGAAAGACCAGAACATCGAGCTTCAAAAGAGGGGCTGGTCTCATGAAAAAGGCTCCATATAAGCAATCAGACAATCTGGATTCAATTCCCAGCCTTTCCACAAACCTTCAGCGAAAGTAGAATGATTTTTTTTTTCCCCTGATGCTCTTCCCAAGATACTCAAAAGCATCTGGGATGTTCCCCGCTCTTCTCTACGCAGGGAAAGGCTGCAGTATTATCAGCCATGCTAACAAGTCAATTTGACAGGTCGTTGTCGGATGAATACGCAGCTCCTGATGACAAGTGCACCAGCTCACTTCTGATCTTGGAGCTCTCAGAGGGTTCAATCATCAGAGCATTTGGTTACAATCATCCCTTTGAGTTATTTAATCAGCATCTCCTGTCAGGCTGCAGTGCCAGGCCAGGAGGCTGAAATGGTGTAGAAACAGACAACCAAAGGAATGACAATTCTTAATTATCAAGCTGTATATTTAGTCCTGAGGAGTCCCCCAAGAGGGGAGGGTCTGTTTCGTGATCACTCTGGAGCTGCGCTCTGGGTTTGATATTTTAGACAAAGCTTTCAGCCAGCGGCAGGTTCACAGTCAGGGAACAATGGGAGCAGAGGCTGCTTCACATTTCTTACATACCAGTGATGCCAATTTATGAATTCTTCTATAAAGCTCTGGAGATACAAACCATCTGTAAAGAATAAAAAGACAACAACGTTTATGCATTTGGTTACACATAAGAGGAGTGAATATGTTTTGTTTAGACAATTCCCATGAATTCCAGTCTCAAGAATCACAGTGCCTTGTTTATGACTTTTAAATAATGACAGCAAAGCAGAGTTTCCAGATAGCTACACAAAAACATAAGATTAATAAGTGACTGCCTTCCACTTTGTTTTTGTTACTGTGCCTTTTAGAGGGACGAGTTGCACCCTATTTGAATACACTGGTGGCTGAGCAGAAATAAAAGAGCTTATCTGCTAATTTAATTTTATCTCCTAAATCAAAAGCAGTTATTATAGGAGCATCAGTTAAGTCTTAATTATATGTTTTTGCTTCTTGAAACTGCTCTATCGAAGAAGGAATAAACAATGAGGTATGTGATGGACTTAGGGCATTTTTCCAGGTCTTTTATCTTCCTTTGACCTTGGAGGTTATGTGTACAAAATCTATCGCAGGATTAGGCCTGAGAAAACTAGGATTTATCATTTTTAGTGACACTTCGAAGAATTTTCCAAGGTATGGGTGTTATTTTCCAGTGCTTTGCCAGGTCTTGGGGACAGAACCTATCTTTTACTCCTCAGAATGACCTCCTACCATGTCCAAATTGGAAAAGATGGACTGTTTTCTGATTGACGAGGTAACAGTGTTACCATGTGCTCTTTTCTTAAGCCCAAAAAGGCAAAAAAAGAAAGAGGAGGGAAAAAATAAACATTTATGGTCAGGTTAAAATGAGTTGTGAACAAGCTTCTAGAGCAGTGCTTGCTTACCCTGAGCTGGAGCAGAAGTTCTGAATTGCTTCAGTGCTGTCCTTTAAAAGCAGTACTTTTGTAGGGAAGTGTGGTTCATAGCAAACTTCAGCTCTTTTCGGTGCCAGTTCCTTCCAGGCTGGCCTGAAAAAGGTACCCTTTAGCTTTGCCACACTTAGACATGTAGAAAAGAAGAACCCACTGCTAGAGGAAGGGTCTGAAGCACAAATCCAATGAGGAGCAGCTGAGGGAGCTGGGGGGGCTCAGCCTGGAGAAAAGGAGGCTCAGGGGGGACCTTCTGGCTCTGCAA
>JAWMRA010000162.1:30283681-30369234 GCA_035584735.1 Pseudotriccus pelzelni
AAGGGGCTGGAGCAGCAGGAGGGGCTGAGGGAGCTGGGGGGGCTCAGCCGGGAGAAAAGGAGGCTCCGGGGGGACCTTCTGGCTCTGCAACTCCCTGACAGGAGATTGGAACCAGGTGGGGGTCGGACTCTTCTCCCGGGTAGCAAGTGGCAGGATGAGAGGAAATGGCTTCAAATTGTGCCAGGGGAGGTTTAGATTGGATATTGGGAAAAATTTCTTCACTAGAAGAGCAGTCTGGTATTGGAACAGGCCACCCAGGGAAGTGGTGGAGTCCCTGGAAGGATTTAAAAGATGTGTGGGTGTGGTACCTGGGGATGGGGTTTAGGGATGGGCTTGGCAGTGCTGGGTTAAGGCTTGGAGTCGATGATCTTACAGGGCTCTTCCAGCCTAGATGGTTTTATGGTTCTGTGATTCTACTTCTCTGAAGGGAAAGAGGAGCTGGCTCACTATCACACCCGTGCTACCACTAATAATGATTGAAGAGCGTCAGTTATTTGGCCTCACCGTTATTGTCCCTTATTTTTCACCTACATTCAATACACTTCTGTCATGCCAACAGCTTGTAAATGTACAGCTGCACCGGTGCTAGCACCACTGGAGACCAGGTTGTCTTGCCATGCAGGTTAAGACATTTGCATCAAAGTTTTCTGGCTTCTTTTTAAACTTTTCCTCAGTTGTGTACACATAACCCGCAGATTTACTCTCTGCAAAATGCACTGTCTTGCTGCAAAAGAACAAGGCGTTTTACTTCTCCTGTTCTCAGGTTAGGAGGACAGGGAATAAGCTCAGGAATCAGAGTGTACCATAAACACTTCAACCTTGAGGAGTGTCTGCAGTCTTCAGCTTTTTGTGGTGTGTAGGGCAAATTCCCATTAATCCTTAGAGCTGCGTGGCTTGTAGCTTGGTAGCTTTCTAATCCTTTTGGTCAAGAAGCACTTAGGTCTGAGTTACTCTGGAGACTGATGTCATGACTTAGGCAAGTAGAATTAAGACCACTGATGTGACGATAGACTGTGAGGGCGGGGATATCCGTTGGGGTGTCCGTGTAACGCCACGAGAAAAGCAGCAGAATGGAGTCTTTGCTGTGAGGAATGACCTGAAAATCCCAGGCCATGAATGTGAATTTGAGATCAGCTTTCCACAGCTTTACCAGAGAAGGCTATAAAAAGGACAAAACGCTCCGGGCCACGCAGGAGTGCAGATGTTAATGAAAACAAAAATCAGAGGTTGAAGCATAACCAATTTAATGCCTGTCCGAACTTGTACATGAGATATCCACTTGCAAGGCATGCGGTGAGAGCCTGTGACCTCATTTCCCCTGGCACAGGGGCAGAAAGTGTTATTTTCTCGTGCCATCACACAGAAACCGGAAGCTTTTCTTTCCAAGTGATAACTTGAACAGATGCAACTTATTTCCCAGTAATGCAGGCGGCAACATGTGTTGCTACTGCAGTTTGAAATGTCCATTAATTTAACAGTAAATCCCTTATCCCTGTAAAATGAAAACACCGTATTCTACACGGACGGAGAAGAGCGTATAACTCTGCTTTTCAGATGTTAGAGCCTCCAGTGGACGATTGTTCACCAATTTCAATTTACACAGCTGGCTGTCTCATCCTGAAAAGATGCCTTAGGACTGAGAAAGCATGGAAAGTAAATTACCATCTCATTCCAAACAACATCATTTCCCTCTCCCCCAGGCTAAAATTGAGGTATGTTAATACAACAATGTTAGGAAGTCAGCCCTGCTTCTGTTGGCACAACATTTGACCTATGTAAAAGAGGCCAAAATTTTCTGGATCTGTAGAAATGAAGTTTTGTAGATACCAGATTCTTATTTGTCTTACCCAAAGATGATTCTGAGGGAGGGACTGAGGTACGCAGAGCAATTAAATGTTTCATTGCCATTAGAGTAGAAGTTAAAACAACCTCACTTTGCAGAGGTAAAACATGCAAGCAAAAAATGAAGGTTCTGCTTTATGTTAAAAAAATCAGCTCATTGAGGATTCTGTTCCCCAGTATTGCCAATTTTTTTTCTCCATGTAATACAGCAGTGGAAATTACGAAATGCCAGACAGTCCAAATCAGTTTCTGACACTATAAACAGTGGGAAGGGAAAAATCTGACTCAGCAAGTTCATTATCACCAAGTGCACTTGGGCATGCTGCTTTTATAAATTTGCTAATGCTTGGTTTATGGGTTTGATTACTGAGTTAAACTGCGGCTCACAATAATTAGCCCAATTAATGTTCACTCTACCACTGTGCTGAAAAAGCTAACAAATCGCAGGGCCAAATGCTAATCATGAGCCACATGTGAGAGCAGGAGGGAGGTGAGAGCTGTGGCAGACGCCCCCCAGCCCAACACTGCTCCTTTTTCATCCTTACTTCGCTTATTTCTGCCAGATTATTTTAACATTTGTGAGCGGTTTTCCAGGGCTATGGTGCAATGGCAAGGAGTCTGGAATTGATACAGTCTCAAGAAATGCTGCAAAGTAATAAGATTTTTCTATTAAAGTTTGATGCTTAGCAAAACTTCAGAATCCGTTTAGAATCATGTTTTTCTAAATGATCAGCATTGTTTTCCTTTTTCCCGAAAGGGGCATGAGTCAAACAAACAATACCAAAGAGGATGCTGTTTCAAGGCATGTTAGAAGCTAGTCCTCATATCCAATGAGAAGTTAAATGCTTCTGGGAGGCTAACTCCCTTCTGCCCTTGAAAATCTCCTACATTCATACCTTGAGGCATAACATCGGCTGTATTGCCGTAGCCTAATAGGTCTCAATTCTCAAGCAGACTTTACCAGCAGTGAAAGGACCTTTCTTCTTTTCAGAGCAGTGTAACCAGAGGTTGTGTGATGGCTGCACAGATAAATGCATTTCCATATGGTCTCCTCAGGTGTGGGAACTGACACCCTCCAGCCCCAAAAGTGCTTTTCCTGTCCAGCTTTAGGCTGAGATGAAGCTGCCAGGGCAGAACCATGCACAAAGGTATGCAGAAGTGATTCTTGCACATCTTCTTGCACATTTTTGCACGTGAAGATGAGGCAGAGAGAGCCTGATTGGCTGGGCATACACCTCTTAGGAGGGACTGACACTTTGGTACTCCCTGTGGTTTATAGTCAGGTTTTACTGAATATGACCCATACAAAATCCCGGGAGCAGAACCTAAGCTGCCCTCCCTAACCATCAGGCTACTGCACAAAATCTGGTGTGAGGAGGCAGCAGACTCAGCCACTGTAAATACCAGGGACCACAAAGCTTTTTTTGCAGTCATATCTGAGTTCAGCGTGGGCTAGAGGGGCTGTGGGGCCGTTCTGGGTGTTCAAAGAGCTACAACCCAAAGCACGTGTGAGGGCTGAGCTCACCTGCGAGGCACCTCAAGAGTTCAGGTGCTGCCAGGATTAGGCAGGCACTGGAAAATTCGTCTTTCTAATCACAGTGTTGGACTTTGCTGTCTCTGCTGTACCTGTGTCCTGCTGTGAACACATAAGGCATGTGGCTGATGCTCATGACTCCTGCACAACACATGGCTGGATGTCTCTCTCCTTCAGCTGCGATCGTCCTCTTCCTTTCCCAGACTCCCATGGAAGCGTGAAAAGTGCAGTTATTCATGCACAATAAGGCGTGATCCTTATCACAATTTGTTTCTGCAAATGTTGTTAAAACAAGGCAATATCTGAAGCTCCACAAAAGATGTGCCTTTCTCATGCAAAGCATAACATTCCTAGCGAGTCGAATGCTGTGTCAGAGCTGGGTAAGCCAGAATGTTCCAAACATTTTAATGCATGTGCACACTCCTCCAGGATGAGACGTGTGTTTATCAGCCAGGAAGAGTGCTATCAACAAAATCCAATAGCCAGGGTGGTTTGCTATCCTCCTTTTTTCAAACGAGGTATTCATTTAAAAACTGTCATTAGCTATAGAAAGGTTGAATTTATAGTGATTGTTGCTTAGACTTAAACCACCTCCTCCCTAAGGTCATCTACAGTCATCTGCAAAACCTTGCCCACATTTGTACTGCTATATAAATAACGTTCTAAGAAGCATAACTCTGTAACTGGAGTTGGAGGCTTACTTTAAAGAATCAGTTATTGGGAGATATAGAACAGCTTGAATTTTAAGACCATCCTCCTGAGATATCTGGCTGTTTTTCTTTCTAGGTTTTCAAAGCCATTTTGTGAGCAGGAACACCTTCCACTAGACCAGGTTGCTCAAAACCCAACCCAATCTGGCCTAGAACAATTAGATCTCTGCTTCACCCAGCAGAAGATTTGTCACTGTTGGAACAATGATACATTGCTTTTAGGGGTCATCCTCTATGTCCAGGTCTTGTTTGAAGTGTGGTAGCTTGACTGCTCTGTATTTGCCATTCCACTGATTTTAGATATTTAAATAGAAACCATTAATGGTCCAGAGCTGCCCAAAATAGCTCTGAGTGCCCACAGGTATACCCAAGTTGCTGGTAAATTGGCGATGATTAAATGCTGAAAAGCAACAACTGCTCTTTTATAGGGAAAGAGGTGACAGTGCTGAAATGGAGCATCTTACCAAATGCCGTGTAATGTTACTCTTTCCACAGGAGCCAATCCACAGGGTTTGGCTCTCTGGTACTTCTGCTGAGATGTGTGTGGGTGGACACGTGCAGGCGGAAGCATAAATGCAAAGTTTATGTTCCACTCCACCTAAACATTGTTCCTCTCTGTGCAGGCAGCCAAGCCCAGGGTTCAGAATTAAAGTAATGGCTAAGCACTCCAAAATCTGTGCTCTCCACGTGCTTACACGCCGATCTGCCAGTGCCTAGAAAGGCAGCCACCAACTAAACAAGTTTAATGATTGCTGCAAATGTGGGTATCTGATGATCTGAGCTTCATCTGCTGTAAATTAAAGCACAATTGTCTTTGAATCAATGGAGTTTTCCATTCACGCTGAAAATGAGATATGATATCAAAGGGATAAAAAGCTGCAAAGGAATTAAGCGACTTCTGTCCCTCTCTCAGATGCCATCATCAAGTTGATTAATTTCCTCCACCTGACATAGGCAGTAACTTCTAAACTAAAACTCCAGTTACCAGGACTGTTGGCTCTGATATGTGGTCAGTGAATATGAAATGAGACCTTTGCAAGGTTTCCAAGCTTGCATGCCTTGTACACAACCATCACCATTGTTTATAAACTTTCTTCCCTCAGCGCCACAGAATGACAGGATCCTCTTCCTCTCTTTTCTTCCTAGACCTCGGTTTAAGGGTGCCTAAAAACAACTACAAACCCCACAACAGTATGTACATTGTGCAGGCTAAGGCAATTCATGGGACATATTCCATGCTTTTTCCTCATTTGACTGAATCTATTTAGCCAGCCATTTATCTGTAATGAACTTCGGTACCTTTGCAATAGTTATATTAATAGTATATTTTATAAAAATTTCTCTGGCCTCTGGCTTTCAAGCACAGAATTCTTTTGTGTTTGGCCTCAGCCCAACAATAATCCTGCTGAGTTTCCAGAGCTCTGCTGAACCTGCCCTGCTCAGCACGATGTGACCAGGACAGCGTGGTGAGCTCCACAGGCAGGTGTTGGCAGGAGTCACCCGGTGCACTCCAAGGTGTCCTGCCAAAGACACTGAGGTGGCAACAGCCGAGGAGCCCCCTCTGGAGTGAAACAACTCTGCTGAAACACGGAAAGGTGGTTTTTTCGTCACTGTATTCACAGAACGACGATCACACCAATGCACCAGTTAAGACAACCCTGCCAAGGAAATGCCTGTGTGATATCTTTTTTTTCAAAGTCAGACTTACTGAGCCCTTCTCAGACTCCCATGAACTCATCTTACAAGACTGGCCCCAGCTGGGCAAACATCAATATTCCTACATCACAGGCAGGGGCCGGAGGCACAGAGAGACCTGAGGGACCTGCCAAGAGCTACGAGCAGAAGTCTCAGGGAGCTTTTTTGGAAGAGACTCTCCACCATCAGAGTCCAGGCAAGGACCAGCAGAGCCACCAGGCCCTCCCAGTCTGTTTCTGAGGGAGCTCACAAAGGAGATTCCCGTTTCTTTAGTTCCAGGCACAACACCTCCCTTCTCTTACGCAGACAGGTGCACCACAGAGTTCAGAGGGAATGCCAGTGAGCCTTGAAAAGAGGTGTTAACATTGAGAAGATTGATTATTTTCTACCCATAAGAACTGCTGTTTTTCCATAATTTAAGTTTCAAGACTCTTGTTTGTGCCTGGACTGGGTTTCAGGAAAAGCTTACCTGATACCCAAAAGCAAGACCTGTGTAGCTGGCTAATTTATTTTAAGAGAAGAAAACAACCAAAGCAAGCATAGGTTTTTTTAGACTAGAGGCCTCTTTTTCTTTATTCTGATTTTTGTTTCTATTATATATTAGACATCAGTAGTCAACAACATATATGTAGAACTACTGTGAGATAATTCATGTTGTTCTGTACTGTCTGGCCAGGTAGAGGGTAAAAGTTTAATGCAGTTTAATCACATTTTATGATTTAATAAGGTAATTCACAACTCCTACACATTCAGATTAATATAGCCTAATTAAGTCCTTAGAAAATGATCAGCCTAGCCTTCTAATATGTGTTTCAGACCAACTTGTCCTCTCCTTTCAGTTCACATCACCTACCCAGGTGAGGGTGCGTGGCACACAGTTTTGTCATTGATGCCACCCAGGGAAAAGGCAGCATCAGCAAACAGGAGCCGCAGCATCACCGGTGCATTGGCCCGACCCTTGAGGCCCCTTCAGACAGGAGGGGTATTACCCACTCCTATGAGATTACACAGCAACTCTTCCTGCATGTGAAAGGGTGATAGTAGGGTTGTCATCGAGCTCTCAGCAGTGCAGTCAGCCCTTTGTGCATCCCCGTGGTGGTACAGCCTGTAATTACATAGTCACACACTATTCTTTTTTCATAAGCCTCTGGCCTTATTCAGGGCACATATTAAGTACTATATTTTGCTTATTGATCATAGGGTCCATACCTAATTTACTGTACCCATTCAAATTATCCTCTGAGAAGTGATTGAAGTCTTTGGAGGTGTCCGTGGCCTTCATGTTTGTCCTGCTTGGTAACTGCTTCACAAACCTCAACAAAATTACGTGCAGAGTGAAACTGTGAGAGGAAATATGAACTGAATTGCCAAAGTCCATTAATTCAGGTTACAAATCCAGAAGGTCTGCGTTTCCAGAAGGCACCAGAACTACACGATATGTGCCTGAAGCACAACTCCTCTTTAGCCCAGCTTCAAGTAAGTGTGCTCTGCAGTTTTGAAGGTTGGGCTTTTCCCTGTTGGGCACCCAGAAATACTCAGTGACCGACGTGGACAACTGCAGCTCTGTAGTTTAGTATCCTGTGGAGATGCTGTGGAGGACAGCGAGGAGAGCATGACACTTTCCTGGGTTCCTCACTTGTGTTAAGCCTACAATCATCATTCTTCTCCCTGCCCCATTCCTTGTGGTGTAACCAGGCAAGTTCCTTCAGCAAACAGTCCCAGTTAGTCCACTGAGTGAGGTAGAGGTCTTGAGGAAAAAATAGTATCACTTAGTTAAAGATCATATTATTCTATCTGTGCACTCCTCCCAGGCAACTTTAATCCTGACATTTCTCAACATTAGAATGTTTACATTTACTTCATATTCCAACACAGCTTCTTGACATTCATTTTCTTATTATTAAGGTTAAAAGAGAAAAAAAAAATCCAGAAGCTGTCAAATCCATGTTTCTTCCTTGGTCACCTTTGTTTTAACACTGTGCTTTCATCCTCAACATCTCTAAAATCTCTGTCCCTGAGTCTGCACCATTCATTTCTTTCTCTTTTTCCTTGCGGCTCTGAATGTTATATCTTGAATTTCAACGAGCCTGGGCCAAACACTCCGTGGTGAGACATACAGGAGAGCTCTGTGGTCTGGTGCTCTCTCAAGGACTGTAAAAGATGCTGTGCTGCCTTCCCCTTGCTTTATCCAAATTTCATGCTGTGCTCCAAAACCTATGAGAGCATCCTTGCCCTCCCTCTGATCTAAATGGTGACGACTGAAATAAATAGGTTATTAACTAGAAGCAGGCACATAGCACACACAATTTCAGTCCAAACAATTCAAATCCACCATTGTTAAACAAACAAACAAACAAAAGGCAAAAAGCAAAAAAAAAGCAAAGCTACAAAGAGTTTCTTACAGTAGGTTGCCTAAGAAGAGGTGACTAACCCAAACTGCAATGTCAGAATATACTCATATAGAGTGTTATAGGGATAAATACTGTCAAGTCATTATCAGTGTACAATGAATGAAATTTAATAAAGTCCAATGAACCCATCCACCTATCCTTGCAGATTTCCAAATTTTATACACTAATTTCCATGTTCCTCTTTGACACTGAATTTTTAGGAGGGGAATTAATTCAGAGAAACGGCTCTTAATATAAAACTTAATCATAGCTTTTTCAGTAAGTGTGTAATTTTTTTAAGAAATAAAATGTGATGTGATCTACATTTTTGATTAAACAGGGAAAATGCTTATAGGCTTTATCCTGATAGAGCCTTGATTCCTTAAGCAACACATTATGAGATGTTAATTAAATGACAGTAACGTGTAACATAGCTCCCGTTTTTAATTTATTCAGGCTTCATATTGCTTCCACACTGAAGGGATATTCTCACCTTCAAGCAAGCAGCAGAGCTGATGAAACCTGGTTTGCTTTAAGATTTGTGACGGTGGGCTGAGCTCAGCCCTGCGGATCGTGGGGCATCCGTGGGGAACGCAGACCTGCTGCAGCCTTCCCTGCCGTGGGGCTCTGGGGCTTCACTGAGACAATGCCAGGGGTGTTCTGGCTCTGCTGCTCAGGGAATTGTATTCCTTGAGGGGCTCTGGACACCCAGAACTGCCAGACCTCACTCAGCGGGTGCAGAGCGGATACACACAGAAGGTCTGCACTGGCTCTGGATTTTCGCTGGATTTTCAGGGCATTTATCACACTGCCACTGTCAGGAGCATGTCATAACAGAACAAACACGCTTATTTTACTGGATGCAGTGGCAGCAAAAGAACCCCCAGCCAGTCACTGGTGGTGCTTGGTCCATAATTTTCTGTGGTATCTCCTACAAAGGGGAACCCCACCAGCACAACCCTGGTGTTCAGACTGCTCAACATCCAACCCTGCACAGGCTGCATCCTCTGCAGGGGTCCCTCAGCTGCCAGAACACACTCTCCATGTCAGTTCTACTCTGCTGGCAGGTCAGCTTAAACTGGCTAGTGACTTCAGCATTTCCAAGGGGTCATTGAAAAAGAGGCAAGAAGGGAACCCACAGAGCCAAGGAAATCACTTCTTTTGTGTCTAAGCTCACAAAGAACGTACCTCTTTGTTTTTAGAAGTGAGATATTTCTATATATATCTTATCTCTATATATCTCTATATAACTTATTTCTGCCAGACTTATTTATTTTATATGTTTGATAGCATTTTCAGGTACTCAGACTGCCTGTAGTTAAACACCTGAAACCCAGTCATTGCAGCATTGTGATACAGGGAGCCTTTGAATTCAGTGTCCTCCCAGCAGCACTGGCATTCAGCATCCTTTGCTAAGGGGATGCAGGTTAATATTTAAGGGAACATTACACCCACCAGTTCCAAAAAGCTCAGACCTACTCTCATTTCATATTCTTGTCCTTTTACAAATGGATCCCAGGACAGGGAACACTGTTTAGTCAAGCAGTTTAAAAAGGAGCTGAACAAAACAAAAAACCTGGCACAGGTTGCCCAGAGAAGCTGTGGCTGCCCCTGAACTCCTGGAAGTGTCCAAGGCCAGCTTGGAAGGAGCTTGGAGCGACCTGGGCTGGTGGAAGGTGTCCCTGCCCGTGGCAGGGGTGGCACTGGGTGGGCTTTAAGGTCCCTTCCAACACAAGCCATTCTATGATTCTCTGATTCTATGACAAAAACCCCAAAGCACGCTGCTGAATGGATCAAGTGATACTTTCAATGCACTGAAATATGTTCTTAGGGCTATACTGAACAGAAAGAAACCAAAATGAAACCTCTGAGTAGTCGATGATGATTTAAAAGAAATGTTCTCTTCTTGGAAGCAGTGCCATGTATTAGGTTGGTTGTTAATCTAAATTTCAATGTCCTTAATTATGCTAATTTTTTTCCTGGCAGATAATTAAAAAGAAGATTTTTAATGAGTTAGATGTCTTAAGATCCTAGAGAGAAGGAAATAATGGGAGAGAGAGGCTGGTAGAAAAGCTAAATAAAACAAAACTCAGACCTGAGACGCATTCAGTCCCACATTCCCCCTGCCATTTAGTATGCAGATTAATTTCCTTGTGTTGCCCCGTGACGAGGTTTTCGGACGAGGTGCATCCATTATGATTTATCTGTGTATTTGAGGAGGAACCATTTGGGGCGTAGGCAACCTTTTACCCTCTGCCTGCAGAAGAAGGGGGTCCTGTGGTAGATCTTGCACATTAGCACTCTACAGGAGCAATAATGTTGGAGACTTGTTCCTGCAGACAGAATCCTGACCCACTTTGGAACTGATCACTCCACTGTACTTTTATCGTTACCCGCCAACGTTGTTTTCCAAAGACTTGGTCTCTGACCTATTTTCACTCTGATTTCTGTGCTAGTGAGGCTTTTATCCTTTAAATTGTTGGACACTTGTTTATGTACATACAGCATCAATTTTGCTAACCAAACAAGAGTCGGTGTTTCTGTTGGCAAGGGACTGTTTTTGTGTTAGAAACTGAGGTGTATGTAACAGAAATATCAACTTAATTTTAAATCTAGTATACCTTTCTGTATTTTTCTTGCATCTAGGACTGATGACACTGAAATTAAAGAAAAATGTATTTACAGCCTGGGGATCAGAAAATAGGTGTGAGAAAACAGCTTTCTGTAGAGCCTCAAAGTGACAATTTTTGCAGAATATTCAGTCACAGATACAAGTGGAGAAGAAATTTTGGGTCAAGGGTTTGATCATACTTTTACTTCAGTCGATTCAGGAGAGAGCAACCAGGAATTCCCAGCAAAACCATCCAAAACTGTGGGATAAGCATATCCTGAGCACCCGGAGAACCGGACACGTGCCGTCTCAGCCCAGTTCCCGGCAGCCAGATAATCCTCCTTACCAAAGCCATTACCTCAACAGGTGCTGGTCGCCCCTGCTGCCTTCTTCATTAAGGGGCCAAAGACCATGTGATTATGAAAACTAAACACTCCCTTATCCCCAGGTGAAGTTCAACTCGGTCCCAGAGGCAAAGGGCGGCCGGAGGAGGAGGAGGAGGCATCGCTATTGTCCCGCAGCACCGTTGTTAACCCTGCACCTTCACAGCACTAATCCCTCATTCAGCAAAACACCAGAGCCCCTGCTCAGCTCCAGAGCTTGCCTGAACCAGGGCCTCAATTCATTCTGGGAGGAGGGAGAGTGGAAGAAAAAAAGAAATCTATGAAAGATATCGAAAAGTGACTTTTAGGCACTGAACGGCTGCATGTAAACAAACACGTTGCTTACACAGCTAATTGTTAATCAAGTCATTGTGTGTACACATGCATGCATATATATATGTGTATAAACGGACACATACACGCACAGATAGATATATATATATATATTCCCTCTCAAAAAAATCAACAAAATGTAAGTTGCTCAGAGGTTCCCTTGGATGCAAGTTTTCTGCAGGTTAGGTTCGCTACAGGAGGAAAAGGGCCACTAAATAAAGAAATAAACAGCTTTGTTCAGTTGTACCTCCAGCAGGGATATGGCTGTTCATTATGAATAGGGGCTGAAGGCTTCACTGCTCTGTAGTTTATAAATACTAATGAGTGACATATTGAGAAAAATTGTACCTACAAAAGCAAAGTCTTCTGCCATGCAAATCAGGCCCCAATTCCCCACAGATAAGGATCTTTTTGATGGAACACATGCAAAATCTACAGCTCTTAATTCTTTCATTAGTATTCCAGGCAGACGATTGCCAAATAACAGGGAAAACTGTCTGAATTGCTGTGTCTGAAACCTAATATTGATTTGTTTAATAGTGTCAGGAAGTCAAAATTCACAAATCTCCTGTCGATTGTTTATGAGGCAGTTAGCACAGAATTGGATGCCCCTGCTTAATTAATAACTCATTACTGAAATTTGATTATATGCTTGAATGGTTTAAATGGGCTCTAATTCAGTATCTGCAAAGCAGTGTTGCAACAAAGTAAAATGGATCTAAAAGCTTGTTTTTTAGCACTACTGCTGTCTGTATTTCATGATCTCCATTGGTGAAGAATATGTTGACATAGTTGCTGGGGCAGACCTCGTAGTACATGATGAACTGACACAAAAAAGGATTCTTCTAATGATGTTATGAACTGCATTCCAGCTAAATCAGAAGGGCACTTTAAGAGAAATTACACAGATTTCAAAAGAAAGGAACTCTAAAGGTGATTTTTTTAGCATGTGATTAATTTATCACTAATGGAAACAAGGAGAACAAAGATATTTCTACCATGGCCTTTTATTCTCAAGCATTTTAGGGATTCAGGTTTGTTTGTCCAGGGGTCCTGAGCTCTGCAGTGACTTGGGTGCTCCTGAAACTCCTATCCACCATATTTTGTGCTTTTTTCTGGCACTTTCTCATATCTGGTGTTTTTGGAGGGAAGAAATTTTCCAGGTGTAATTTTGAAGTTCTGAACTTCACTAACTGAACCTTTTCCCGTTTTCAGCATCTGACTATACTAAAGTGTCTCCACGGGGGATTGCCCTCTCACCTTTCTTGGTTTTGAGAAACCAGAACAAAATAGATATTAAAAACATAGATTTGTGCACAGTTTTGAGATAAAATGGGCTAAAATAAGCTGTGTCTAAGGGCTGGGTAATCAGGACACTTGTTTTTGGCACTGCTGGGAATCCCCAGCTTTAGTTAACTATAAGGAATTATTATCTTACTGGAAAGTTGAAAGTGGGTTTGCCGGGCTCCCAGTGTTTACCTTCAGTGTACACACTGGTCACCAACAGACCTTTGGTGCTGAGGTCTCGTGGGCCTGCAGGGGCTTTCCTCGCTTCCTAGCGAAATTCCATGGAATTCCACTGAACTCCTGCTGAAGATGGTGCTTACTCCTGCTGGGATGGACACACATGCTCCAGGGTGACTAATGGTTATAGCATGAATAATGGTTAGCAAACAGCAGAAAGTTAAGAGTTCACAGGCCACCTGTTGTCTGAGTATTGTGTGCCCAGACTCTTTCAACCAAGTTCAAGAAGCTGGTTTAGCCAAAAGCAGTAAAAAATTAATAATTAATAAGGTTCAAGCAGATACGTTCAACCAGCTCCAATAAGATAAATCAGTGAAATGCTTTGGGAAAAGCTGTTCTCATGAGAATTCCAGGTGTGGTTGGCCTTAATGAAAACGTTTGCATAACTGGGGGAGTTTTAGAGCAACCTAGACAGGGAACACTGAGCTGGTCAAAGCTGGCCCTGGAGGCAAGAACTTGACCCGCAGCAGTAATAAACGGCATCATTTCTCTGAAGTCTGTGAAGCTGAGGATTTCAGATCAGATCCTCGAAGCAACTTAATCCTTCAATCAATAAAATATACTTCTCTAAATATCCCTGAGGAACCAGACCTTGGAACTTGGACCTTGATCCACACGAAGCACTAACACCTACTCAGGATACGCCTTTTTGGGTACTTCTGCAAAGAATAACCTTCTAAAGACTTGCATCTTGATGTAGCTGGACTGAGTATCTCTCAGACTAATAAACAGATCTGTTTGATGAGCAAATACAAGTGTTCTGAAATACATATATAGGCATGTATAAAAGTAGGAATCAAGTGGTGGTTCTAATTGAAATAAAATTGACCGAGGTATACGTTACTCAGTATGGTCATGGAATCTTAACGTTTGGGTGCTTTGAGGGCAAAAAAAAAATGGGAGCAAATAACTTCAAGTTTGCCTAGAACTGCCCCTAATCTTGTGCAGATGAATAAGCAGTGAGTTACCAGCCCAGGTACTGTGTAGGCAGTGACTGTGTCTGGCACACCAGCCGAACTCCCTGGTATAAACTGTGTTACATTTTGAGCCAAAACCTCTCTGGAAACGTGAATTGCAGTATATTCTATAATACAAAATGCCAAATTATTCATTAAGCTCTCTTTCTCTTACAACCTTTTCCTGCACATCTTGCGTGGGTAGGGGAAGGAACTTCTGATGTCCATGTTTGGGAAGGGCAGAAACCCTGGTAGGTTTGGTAAAAAACACTTCAGAAAAGCGGAGGAGAGAAAATAATCTGAGTTTTAGCCCTCTCATGTGGCTTTTCCAGCCTTGGAATTGTGAAATGCTGCAGGGTTAACCTCCTGTGCTCTGTCTCTGAGCACCCTACTCTTGCAGCAAGATGCTAATGCCGTTCCAGGTTATCCGAAGCCTTTCAAAACAGTTGTGTATTTATCATAAGTACAGCCCACCAACATTGAATCAACAGAGGCATTTTTTAAAAGTCATCTTTACATTCTCCATATGATAGATTTTTTTTAAAAGGCTGTCATTTTTCTGCCTTTTACAAACAGGTTTTAGTGGCGTTCCACACAGATTTTTTTCATTTGAATTTCTGATAACTAGAACATCATTATAATTGTTTAGCATGTAGATTGCTTAAGCAGTTTAAGATGAAGATTATTTTAAATTTCCACTCTTACATAACTGAGCATATTATCATCATTAAACTGTGAAACAGTCATTAATGATAACTAACAATAAATTATACCATCATGAGTTCATTTTTCCAGCAAAAAGGAATTTCTGTGCATTTTCATACATGCAGCCATTAACAACGTTGTAGTTCACGGGTCTGCTAACTTTTTCTAACGATGGGTAACTTTTAAAATTAATCTGAGTTAAATAATTAAGCCTGGGCAACTAAGAACATTTTTGAACCATAATTAACGACAAAACATACCTTCTAAGCAATGTTTTAACTTGTGCTAAACAGCAATCTCGGGAAGAATGCTGGTTTCTTTCTGCTCTGGGCCGATTTGTCAAACAACTATTAAGAATTTTTAGTTATAGAAAAAAAAAATGGAGTGAACCTTTATTTTTTCTCCTCTAATTTATTACGGTTGATTACGCAGCTGGAATGGGAAGGTAGCTGCTGTTTGTAGTTAAATAACTCCTCACAATTTCTTAAAGAAATGATCTTCAAAGCTTTAATGGGTCAGTGGCTCAAGTACAAAGGAAAGATTGATTTTCATACTCCCACTCTTTGTTCCCAAAGTTTAAAACAGACACGTTCTGGTAAATTAGTTTGTCTATGTTATTAATGGAAGAACTTATTAAACTCCCATAAATACATGGTGGTATCTTACTTAAAACACGGAATGCATTTGCTTTGAAAAAAATACATGTTTAAAAGTAAACAGGGGTGTAATATTTTTATTTGATTTCAGAAGTGCCTCAGAAGGCAGAAAGCAGGAGAACGGGGGGGGGTTTGCAAAATATATTAGGCATGCATGGTGATGAATGGCACAAAGAGCGTGGGCTCGAGCCGATAGAAAATCTGTTACCTGTGTTTAATGAAAAGCATTCCTGTCCCGGGAAAGTGGCGATGCTGTGGGGAGAGCGACTGCTTTAAGCAAGAAATATGGTCTGGGGGAAATGCTGCCTTTACGTGCGGCTCCTGAGCACGTTCCTGGGCAGAGAGGAGGGAGGTGACTCTAACTGATCTCGGGGTCAGGGCAGGCCTCGGTGCTGGCAGAGATGAGAGGAGCTGTGAGAGGGATTGTTCAGCTGCAAGGAGGGAGCAGCTCTGCTGCTGCACGAGGGGGATGAGGGGAGCGTCCCTCAGCCCAACACAGCCTTCCAGAGCTCCTTGTGCAGCCGCCGAAGGTCAGCCCAGCTCCGTGTCTTCTCCTACACAAGCGGAGACACTTCTGATATATTCTCATGGCCCCTGAGGTCACCGAGTTTCCCCTGATGATCTGCCTGTCTGCAGAAGGATGTCTCGCCACACTTAATCACCTTTTCTTTCACTCATCCAACAGTGTCTCGTTTTCCCTGTGAATAAACCCCCCCACATCTCATCAGTTCACAGGGAGGGACAGACCCCCAGAAACGTTCCCAGTTGACCCCATCAACAGCTATAAAGGTTAGCGCATCAGATGGGCTCCAGTTAACTGGAAATTCACTACCAAGGCTGTTACCAGTGGTAAAAGCACCCGTGAAACTGGAACTCACACCACTGCTGCCTGCTAATGGAGGGCCAAGCTGCCTGTGACGGGCTGTGGGGGTATTGCTGGGGGGTTGATCAACTCAGTGGAGCTGATCTTTGTTCCCCACTCCCACCGGAGGCAGCTGAGCTTAGTCCTGAACCCCCTGCTCTTAGTCCTGCTGAGGAATATCCCTACCAACTTTAGTCTGAAGGTCAGAGCTGTGGGGTTAATCGTGGCAAGATGTGGATTTTTCACCTGCACGGTGATGGTGCTCAGTGGATGGGCAGTGTATATGGACTGCACTGCATCTTTCCATGCCCTGGCTTCTTTTTTTTCACTTCTCAGGGCAATTTGTCACGGACCCCAGCACAGTTTGAGAGGGCACCAAATAACTGAGCTTCCTTGACACAGGGGGTGCAGGGAGTGATCAAGGTCTAGCCAGAATCATCCACAGCAGCACTCGGGGGGGAAAGGAAACCCTGTGTAGAAACACCCTTCTGTTAGAGCACCATGCAGGAGCAGAGGGTCCAAGGTAACGTTCTTCTGTCACAGCAGGCTGTTTCCTTCAAGTGTAAAAGCTTCATAGGTTATTTACACTGACACTCTGAAGTATCAGATTGGAGCATTCCCAGAAAATCTTTTGGGCTCAGAAGTATTATGATTTCCTAAAGACATTTTACGCAACCACTGCGTATTAAGCATTGAAATTTAAAAGAAAATAAAATTCAAAACTCTGACAAGTGTGCTGAACTGATCAAGATATTTGAATCTTGTACACCTTGTTTGTGGGTTCCTACCTCCCCCTTTATGCTTGTGGAAAATTTCCAATGTTTTGAATTGGTTCTGGAGCAGAAATGAAAACAAGGCTTCCTCTGCTTCTTCAGCAGAATAATCTTGGGGTTCTCCAGCTGATTATAGTCCCAAGTCCCAGTGAGACTACTCTTTCAGGGAGACATGACAACTTCTCACTGTCATCCAACAGTTCTCTCTACCAGAAATGGCTGACTGTGGAACTTCACATCAGCGGATTTGTTGAATCCAAAATCTGACTGTCTAGGCTCACTTCTGCATTTATTGTATCAAGAGCTACACCTTCGTAATAATGAAGGGAAAAAATCATGGAGATAATAACTGGCTGCAAAGACCACACACAAAAAAGTATCTGAATTGATAGCAGCCCCCTGCACTGACACTGAAATGAAATGGACAAGCCCAGCACTGTGTTGTAAAATGTGCACTTAAAACCATCTTATGGCTGCTTGTTAGGACAGTCAGAAACAGAAATTTGTGGGCACAGTTTTCAAGCAATCTTTCACCGTATCACTGCCTGTAAAAACTCGTAAATGGAAGTCGGAGCCCACTCCATTTCACGCAATCAGGTGACAGCGAGCAGACTCCTGCAACTGCTGGGGACCACGGGCTGGGCAGGACCACGGGCTGGGCAGGACCATGGGCTGGGCAGGACCAAGGGCTGGGCAGGACCACGGGCTGGGCAGGACCACGGGCTGGGCAGGACCATGGGCTGGGCAGGACCACGGGCTGGGCAGGACCACGGGCTGGGCAGGACCACGCTGCTTTCTGGGGGAACGACCACAAGATACTTCATGCCATCCGTTTTCAGCACAACTCCCCACTGAAGTGGCTCTACCGCGGTGCTGACGAGGAAAGGAGAAGTACACGCCTCTTCCATGCCCTAGCAGACGGATACTTTCCGTTCTGGTCAGCCCTGCAGGTGCAGAGCTGGAAAGTGTCTTGTCAGCCTGCAGGTTTAGGAGCAGCCTGTCCCGGGTGGTTGGTGAGAGCAAGAAGGGCTGGTTCAAGTGTGGCACGAGCTTTACTTGACTAGTCACTAAATTTGCTTCAGCCTTTACCCTGGGATTTGGGTACACCAAATGCCCCATCCTCAGGTGGTCTTCTCGGGTGACTGTCCTTGTTTTCATGCACCGAAACAATCCGCAAGTGGGGGAAGACAATGACATGCTTGGGGGCACTGCAGTAGAAAGAGGTGCAGAAAGCAGGTGAGATAGTCAGCTCTTCCTGTGACTTTATCTTCCAGAGTCTGATTTCTGGTTGCTCCAGTGCAGCCACTACAGGAATGCCCCCAACGAGCCCCACTTGCCACTCTGCTGTGCCCAGGGCGATGTTTTTGCAGCCACCAGTGAGCCATCTGTTCTCTTTCACCTACAGTTTTCAGCATCTCCTTTGGCTCTGATATAATTTGCAGAGCAGGCAGGGTCCGAGGGGACCCCCCCTCCAATGCTGAAGCTCCGGTGGGTGACAGTCCCTGTCACTGGAGCCTCCCAGGACAGGACAGGAAACAAGAGGCTCTTCAGGTCCCAAGCGTTTGTTTGTGAAGTGAGAGTGTATTTCCCGGCTCTGGCACTCCGAGCAACGCACTTTGCTGTTGCACAGACGCTGGACACTGTCTGAGGGAGCTGTGGGCAGAGGGAAAAGGGGAGGAAAATATTCCTGGAGCACTTTCGCCTTTTTACCAACAGAGGGATTTGAGAGCCTGTCTCCATCTGCAGGCTCTGGCAAAGACGCAGCCACAGGAAACTCAGGATGTGTGTGTGCCGAAAAAATGGCCCTGTGGATGCTGCGTCGTATTCAGCCAATGGTTTTACATGAGCCACATTTTCCAGGAGAGGCTCACTGAAACACAGCCTAAGGAATCTCTTCCAAGGCACTGGAGAGATGGATCTGCCGTTGGACCGGAGCAATCATCTGCTTAACAGCTCAAAGCTGCACACACACACACAGAAATTTGGGTCAGGAAGTCAAAAATAACATTACACCAGATTCAGTCTGAATTGTATGAGGGTTATAAATAAGCAGAATATTGTTATGGTGCCTGGGTTAATATTTTCCTCTTTTGGAAAGCACCGCAGGATTATTAAATGTATGTAAGTGGTTGGGCAGGCGCTGCTTTTATATCTCATCTGTAAGGAAAAGCTTCCAAAAAGGCCCTGGCTTTTAACTATGGAGAGATAAGATGCCAGTAACGGATGAACCAGCACAGGAGGTTTCCCCCGTGACTGGATATCCAGGGCTCTTCCCCTCACATTTCTAATCTGACCCTCGGTAGCGCTCACTTTGAACCAGTCCGTTTGTCCAAATGTATATTTACGTCTCCCAAGTATTTTAGAGTGGCAATAAGCACCCAGCTCGCTCACTTGCTTCCAGCCGTGCTGGGGAAATGGCTTTATTAACGTGTGAGTGCAGTGCTGAGTGTGGGGGAACACGCCTGAGCGTGTGTGCTGAGCTCTGACGGGATCACAGCCCGAGATGCTCTGACTACAGACTGCATCCTAGTGAGGCTTCTGCAAAGATTAGACAGAGAAATCTCCCTTTTGTCTCTGAAGCGTGAATGGATGCTGAGCTTTCAGCAGTCTGTAAACTGCTTCAATTCCTCTGAAACACAACAGCAACTTTTAAATGAACGATTTGCTGTTAAAACAAGAGATAATACAAAAATGTCACTGTCTGCACCCCCCTCTCCCCTTCACCCAGCCGAACTGTACATGGATATTGAATCTCTTTTGTTGGCAGAAATCACAGTAATCTCTAAAGGACGTGCTTTTTCTGCCTTTTTGGGCTACCCCACGGAGGAGAATTCCAAAGATTTCTGGAAAAGCTTTTTAATACAGGCAGCAGAGGTCCCCTCCTCGTGCCCCTTCCCCCAGTATCATTATAATTTACAGGATGCATACGACCAGGTAACTATATTGTGATTACATGGAAAATACCTCACGAATACATAATAATTACAAGTTCATGTAGATTGTTTAGTAAACACATTTGAAGTAAGAAAATAATTCAAAGATTAGTTACCCCTTAACTCACAGTATTTACATTTTTTTCCCCCCAAATGTACAAATGTATTTGTAGCGACTTCAAGGCTGGCAGAGAAGGGGTTATGATGGTTCTGATCTGAGAGGAAAAAATGAAATTTGACAGGCATGGATTATTTAAGGCATGCAGACGTGAGCCATATAACCATTACACTTTGATGCAAATCATAGAGGAAAGCACAGGAGAGATGGCCTGTACAGAGAAGTAATGGACAAAGTTAGGATCTCCTGCCATCAATTTGAAATTTAAACAAGCAATCATTTAATGGCAGTGCAGCATTACATTTCTTGTTGCATGCATTAACGTCAGCATCTGGGACAAACATTTTGACAATTCTATTCAAATGCTTCGCCATTCCCTATCTAACACCTGTTAGCTCTAATTTTCTTTCCTGAGACGTACATCAGTAGACAGTGTAGATTCCAAATCATTTATCACTTTTAAAGTGCTTCCATATGAGCTTTGGTGGGGGGGGGCTTATCTTGGCCTTAGGAAAACCTTTTCTGAATGTATTAAAATTCAGTACTTAAGGGGGGGAAAAGTGTAGACATCGATGTTTCATAGCATTCATGTCTGGTAATTATTAGCCTAAATTATGGCTCGCACATGACTTGACAAAGTGGACCATGCATTTAAAAAAGCTGCTCACTAGATATGCGCTGCTCAATATGTTCCAGGTTATTGAGATGTCAGTCAGTAATCATAAAGCAAACACCCCTCACTGAAAGGACCCTGCTAAGAGGGCTATGAGGCCTGGGGGACTACCTAAAAATGTCAGAAATGTTACAGTCTGAATGAATGACACCGGCAGGAGAATGCGTTCAAAAACATGTGCAATTACCTAATACAATAAAATGCAAATCCGGGAACATGACAGACCTGAGGAGCAGTGCTTGGGAAGGAGTTTTTAAAACCAAGCCAAAATGCGCTCTGGAAAATGAGAAAACATCCCTATGCATATAAAAACTAAGGAAAATGTGAAAAACGATCACGTTGGTGTTTTTCTTGCTGCGCATTGGGGAAAGCGGAAGAAATGCGTTATATCCTTTATCTACAGGCACATAATGGACTTGCTTATCATTACGTGTGTTAAATCGCTCCCCGCGTTGCTCCTATCATGCAAAACAAGGTGTTCTGTGAATTAACGCGGTGTGGGTAATCTCTCACCTCTCACAGCGCTGACCACAAGTTAATCAGCTCGCGGAGAGGTGAGCGTTCGGCACAGGGTTCTAGAAGCACTTGCCTTTGCAATGCAATATCCTTACACGAGAGATAAGGCCTAACCTGTTCCCACCGAAGCTTTGGGAACGTTGCTGATAGTTTGGGGGGGTAAAGCAGAGGGTCCACGTGCTGGGTTTGCCCCTCTGCTGCAGCAGTGCCGGGGAAGGGACGGAGGGTGAAGTCTGGCCAAGCAGAGCCGGGTGAGCAGCCTGGGCTCTCGGGACGTTTTTAAACACAGATTTTGGTTTAATGTCCGGATCCCGAAATGGGCACGCAGAGTCAGCCGCTCGAAACTTTCGAGGAGCCTTTCAAAAAGCTGGGCTTCGCCTCTCTGCGCCTTTGAAAGGCAAAACGCCCTCAAACCAAAGCAGAAAACAAAGCCCCCGAGGCAGCTGCAGCAGCCAGAGCTGTGTGCACATCTGGGGACAGTTTAAAAACGTCCATCAGCGCACGGGTACCCACCTTTACTTTCACACGTCTGCTGTTTACTAAATAACGTTTCAGCACAGTTTTCATCTTACAAAAGGAAAGTGTTTGAAACTTGGAATAAGTGCACTTAATTAAAGGAAGGCTGTGAAAATGTGCACTAATCTGATATGACTAATAGCAAAGTGCATGAAATTGCTAATTAGAATTTCATTAAAGGTGCTGCTTTATCAGACTGCGAATATCACAACCTTTAAAATTCTTTCAGGAAAGCTTAATTCCTTTTCAAACAGAAATATTCTTTAAAGACATTTGATTTGTTCTGAAGGAATTTGTAGCTTAGGCTGAAACATAAAATGTTGCCAATATTCCACGGGAGTAATATTTGAATAAAAATATGTATCAGGTACTTTCTTTCATCAGGCAGATGAATAATTTTTTTGAAAATATTATTGTTCAAATAATACAATCAACTAAAAAAAAATAAAGTTTAATCTTTAGATTATTTCAAACATGATTTGTTTTTATGCTTGTACTGTAATATTTGATATGCTTTTGCTTTCAAGAAGGAAAGAAATTAAAAGCTTGCTTCAAAAGTAATGTAAGAACAATAAAATATACAGCTAGGAATGTAATTTTATAAAAAATGAGGTTTTGGATGTCCAGAAAGAGAAAATTAATTGTCTTCATTGATTTTAAAAAATACATCAAAACCAAGTATTCCTTGTGAAGTGTCCTCTAACATCTTAAATAGAAATAAAAAAAAAATTAAATCTGTATTTATAAGGTGTGGTTGGAGAAAACCTCAAACTTTGCACAAATACCTGTATTCTATACTTTCTGAAAATATAATTTCATTTTACCTGCTTTTTTTTTTCCCTTGCTGAGACTCAAAGCTTGCTGCTTTTTATTTAGTTTGTTGCCCCTTGCCCCTCTCATCTGACGGCAGTTTCTCTCTCCAGATTTATTGCTAATTTCGGAAGCACACTGTGCCATCAGTGAGTTTATTTTTGCCCAGACATCCCCTTACTGTGACTGGTGGCTTTGCAAAGCGCTTCGAGGGAGCAGCAGCAAAGCTCACCTTGCTTTCAGGTTCACCTTTGGCGGCCAAACAGCCCCTGCCCGTCAGGTTTTGGCTCCTGAGCCTCAGGAAATGCCCTTCCCTGTGCAGACCCTGCTCCTCCCTCTCTCGGAGCAGCATCTCCGTGTCAGCAAAGAGCTTTCCATCCTCGGGTTTGTGGTGAACTCGTACTCACAGATCAGACTTTTGACTAAATTATCACTTAACTTGTGCGTCACACGGTGAGTTTTGGTCTAGCAACCAGCAGTTTTCTTGCATCAGCAGAGAATGTTTGGGACTGAAATACCTTCACTCCTTTTTTTCCTGGAAATTAACATTTACCAGCGTAGGTAACTAATTTCAGCCAAACTAAAGGTCCTTGAAGCAGCGCGGTTTATGTGTATTAAAAAAATATTCATCCAGGATTTCCACTTGTGGGCTCCAATTATTGTTATTAATGTTAGCAAAAAAAAAAAAAAAAAAAAAGAGGGAAAAAATGTACTTTTGCCAGAATTAAGTATTCAGAGCACATTTTTAGAAACTCAAATTAAAAACTAATCAATGGAAATTTACATGACAAAAAGATTCTTGAAAATGGATAAAGAGTGAACAGAAGAATCTTTACTTAGGAGATAGGATATTATTACTTTGAGCATTTTTTAAAATCACATGCCAATTACAGTTTGGTGTGATTTCAGCTCCTTATAGGTATTTTTGTGCCAGTAGGTATTTTATCAGTTGGACAAAGCAACACATAAAAGTCATTTCAGCTTTCTTCATAAATATGCCAACTTTCTTTATGTACATTTGCTTTCTACAATAAATACATTGATAAAAAATCAGTCTAGACTGACATAAATGAAAATTATGCTTATTAAATCTAATGTCTGGTGTCAAAAGTGAGGTGTCAATCTTACCTATCTTACTTCTGAGCAAGGCAAACAAAGCTGCTAATTATAATATTTAAGTTTAAAGGTAGAATTATTGTTCAAATATGGGAAACAATGATGTGGTTGTTCTTTCTACAGCTACATGATTAAGACTACTTATGTCTCATTTTATGCAAAATAAATGACACATGATTGTGATTTAATTCATGCTAAGGAAATGTCTACAGGGATTTATGACAAAAAAAGAGAAGCAATAACAATCCATACCTTGTTACTTGTCAATAACTGCATTCAGAACAGTAGGGAATGGAGAAAAATAAATAATTGCTGGGAAAAAAACCGCAGATACACGAAAGGAGTAGCATGCAGTAATTTACACCCTGTTAATTTAAGGCTGCTGGTTGTAATTCAGTGAGTGTTATAAACTGATGTAGTTCTGCACTATTCTGCTGTATTTCGTTCCCCCTCTTACGATGCCAGCGCTGCCAGGCTCCACGTGCCTGGATTCCAGGTGCTGGCAGCACGAGGAACGCGCTCCACTCCCCGCGGTCAGTGAGCTGTTTGCTGAGCTGAGGTGAGACGGTGGCGCTCACAGTTCCCTTCTTCGGAAATTATAAATGGACGTGTTTTGCTGGGCAAAGGAACACGGGGCTCTGGTCCTTCCCTGTCCCCGTGGCGAGGGTGGAGTGGGGTCTGGCCTCCCGCACGACCACGTCCAGGGGGTGCCCCCAGCGCCCGGCTGGGTTTGGCCACGCAAAGTCTTGATGCATCGACCTTAAGCCCTGATACCTCTTGCTGGGGGGGGCAGGTGCCACCAGCGTGCCCTGGGGGTCCACAGGACCATTCCCAAACCCCTCGCCTGGCACACCACGTGGAAACGCAAGCCCCTGGTGGTTTGGGATGAGACGAAAAGCCGTATAACTGTTTGCCTGGGTTGCTCACCCCTGTTGATGATGGAGCATGACGTGAGGCTGTTTACAGCTTTAAAAGGAGAATTTGTTTCAGGGTTGACTTTAGTGGGTTATAGGTTCAGGAAAGATGGTGAATCTGGCTCAGGATAAAGAAGGCAGATTTGTTTGTAGGATTTTCAGAGTTTGCACTGGTCTGCAACTGGAAAGAAAGTTGTCTCCTTAATTCACAGAAATGTCTGCTCATGCTGTGGTCAGGGTACCAACCTCCACAGCTCTGCACAGCTGCTCTCTGCAGTGTTGCAGAGCTTTGTTCCTTTGCCATATTTCTTCACTGCTTGGCCCCACAGGAAAAAAAAATAAAATCAGTCAATCACAAAGAAAAGTGTCTGGTTCTGCCAGGTAACACCTTTTTATTACCCAGTTTCTGTTCACTAGACTTTGCTTGGACTCAGCATCTCACTGGGTGGAACTCACGGTCCTCAAGGGACATCTAGTCCCATGTAATCTGGAGACATGTCCTGTGTGATGATCTCAAAATGGTACAGGGTCCAAGGAAGTGCTACTTGACTGTGTCTCATTTCTTAAAATAAATGCAAGTGTGGCTTTTAATGAGAGCCACATCCATTAATAGAATCATGGAATCATAGAATGGTTTGGGTTGGGAGGGACCTTAAAGATCATCCTGTTCCAACCCTGTGCCATGGGCTGGGACACCTTCCACCAGATCAGGTTGCTCAGAACTGCATCCAGTTTGGCCTTGGACACTTCCAGGGATCCAGGGGCAGCCACAGCTTCTCTGGGCAACCTGTGCCAGGGCCTGCCCACCCTCACAGGGAGGAATTTCTCTCTTATCTAAACCTACTCTCTTTCAGTCTAAACCCATTCCCCCTTACTGTGACACTACACGCCCTTGCAGAAAGTCTCACTCCATCTTTCTTATAGGCTCCCTTCAGGTACTGGAAGGCCACAATTAGGTCACTCTGAAGCCTTCTCTTTTCCAGGCTGAACAAACTCGGTTTTCTCAGCCTGTCCTCATGGGATGTGCTCCATCCCCCTGATCATCCTTGTGCCTGCTCTGGACTCACTCCATGTCCTTCCTGTGCTGAGGAGCACCAGAGCTGGAGGCAGCACTGTGGTGGGGTCTCATGAGAGCAGAGCAGAAGTGCCGAATCCTCTCCCTTGACCTGCTGCCCACACTGCTGTGGATGCAGCCCGGGATACAATCGGCTTGCTGAGCCCATGTCCAGCCTCTCATACACATCGTGAAAGGCTGATAGACTTCATTCCTCTGCCTCTGTAAATGACCAGTCAGAAAAGATCAGAGATTTCTTGCTCTTCCCTGCAGTGGCAGAAGCATTCAATCTGTTCATTATATTTATAGTGAGCCAATATTCCTACATTTTTTGTTAGAAGTGATGGCCAGTAGCACAGAACTAACACAGCAGTGAGAAAGAACAAATAAGCAGGAACTGCTTAAGCTTTGTGAGGCTTTATGGGTTACTCTCAATTCCTTTGAAAATGTTGATTTGTGTTTTTCCTTTATTTTATACTTGTTTTCAACCTTTCTCTGCATCTTGTCTTAGATTTGCTCCTTTGTCTCTTCTCTCCCTGTGCTTCTTTTCCTCTTGGTTTATGCTTTCTTCCACGTCATCTCACTTATCATCCACTACCTTTGTTTGACTCCGTATTAGGTCTGATGGTTTCCTCCTGTGCAAATCTAATATGCTTTGTTTTTCCTCTTCCTTAAGGCCTTGCCACATGCAAGACTATGCCATTTTTTCCCCTCACATAAACTCTCACTGCACAAATACTTGCTAAAACTCACAAAAATATTGCTGCTTCTTAGGTTCAATGAATGAGTCACTTCCTCTGTTGCCCTTGGACATCTCTGGACAAACCTACTTTATTAATTTGGGTGTAAGAAGTAAAGCAGCCTAGTGTTTTTAGAAGAAACTCTAAGAGAAAACTTTTGCCCCACCTTTTGTTGAATATGGCTTGAAAATCCAGCTCTGCACACAAATTGCCAGATTCTGTATTGTTTTATCCAAATCTTTGTAGGCAATCCAGGAAGCCTACCTAATCAATTGAAGATCATACAATATTAGACTTAACGCTGCAAAGTGCTGCTTTATAACTCACATAACAAGCTCCTAAATAATTCAAATAGCAAACACATCCTACTTGGCGACGGGAGGCTGTTTAGATCAGCCAGAGAACGTCAACACATGCCACATCTCGAGGATCTCGCAGACATCAAGAACCCCGTCAAGTTAATGGCTGGTTTCTGACAGCAAAGACCATGCTGGGAGCGGGGTGAGCTGGTTAAGCCTTTGGGGCATTTGCAAACATCACCCTTTTTGGCCCCCGCTTGTAAAATACCAGGTGCAGCACGGGGAATGGAAATCCCATTGTGAGGCAGTTGGCACCACCTTGGCCTTGGGCTCATTTGTGGATTCACGTAAAGGCTTTCATGTCGGTGGTTTTGCCTGTTAGATTTATGTACAACGCCGTGCATGTTTGTATCTATATTGTAAAAGTCTAGCAAGAACAATCAAGCAATTACATCATTTTTGCACCACATATGTAATGCACACAGAAAGGTAATCAAACTGTGGTGCTTCCCATCCTCATAATGGAGGTACTTCGAAGGCTATAAATAGAAAGAAGCTTCGGAGTAAATTAGCAACACCATAATTTTCATTAGACACCTGCCCTGTAGTATGGATGTGCCCAGGTGCTCTTCGTACTTACGTATGTTTTAAACCACTGTTTTGATTTCTAAATGCCCCAAACACTCTTTCATTCATAATTTTTATTTCCTGGCTCTATTGTTTAACTACGTACTGATTTCCCAGAGTCCTAGGAGAAAAAAAGGAGGGTGAATAAGTGTCTAAAATAATTGGAATAATTCTCTAAAACAATAAATCTCTAAAATAATTTGAGATTAAGTTCTATCCATCAGTTTTTGGCCTGATCTGAGCCTCCTTGAAGTAATTTGAAGTTTTGAAGACACTTTTGTGGTCTTTGGCTCACATGTGTAGCTCTGTTAATTCTGTGTATTAAGGACCACCCAGTTTTCAGTTGGTGTCTTAGCTTCAGTGTAATGATTCTTCAGTGGAATAATTCCAGCTAAAGATCTTATTCTTTAATATATAATATCAAAATATATAGGGAAGCGAGACAAATATATAGGGAAGTGAAATTATTTAACTATATAGACCAGTAAATACTTCTATTACCATGAAAATGTGTTCTTTAGTAACAGTATTAACTTGTCATAGGGACTTTAGATAAAAAACATTCAACAGTTGTTATAACTCAGCTACTTTTCAGAAATCAGTTACTGTAAAAAGGAGATGTTTAAAACGGAGAAGTATCTCTTTTGCCTTCTCTGGGCTCATCAGAGACTGGGAGTTCAGTTTTTGCAGGAGTCCATGGAGCACTGCATTTCATGGCTTATCTCTTCATTAGCCACCACAAGAGCGGGCAGTGTTGTTGCATCAATATTACACACACATTTCCCAGGCACGGCTGACAGGCTTTGCATTCGGTGCTACCCATGTGAGGTATATGGAAACTTCTAAATTGCATTTGATAACTCCCAAATTGGCTTGTTTCATTTAATTAAAAACTTCCACAACATTTTAAGAGTCAGCTTGCTCATGAAAACAGTATGACTCCTCTTTTGTGTGCGTAAATAGATACGTGTAAGTATATGTGTGTATATGTATATATCTGGTGTTCTATCCTGCTCTGAAAGATGCCAATATGCAAACTGTGAAAGGCTGACTGAATTTTGCAGTTCTGTGAAGATAGAGCTGTTTTGAAGATGGGACCAGTATGTTCTGCTGCTTCTGATGGTTTGGAAAACAGTAGTTTGACATCGGAGCATGAGACAGAGCACACCTGGTACAGCTCCAGTTGCGTTACTTACTGCTGGGTCATCAGGCAGTGAGTAAACACAAAGGTGCAGTCACCCCCACAGGTATCTTCCAAGTCCATCGGCACATCACTGTAACGTATCTTTTACTATTTGAAACCTTTTCACTCAAGCATTGTAGCTGGAAGGTACTATAATAATGCTCTGTTTGGATATAGCCCTTAAAAAAACCCCCAAATTCATCAAGTACAGTCGTGGCCACGAGTGGGTACTTGAGAGCTGAGCAGCAGGTGTAACATTTACGCTCAAGTGCCCCTCTCAGGCACTGGATATGTATGAAATGGGTAAAATGTATTATAAGCCCCCTTTACCAATGAGTCAGTGAGGGGTTTAAGGCTGCAGCTTCCAGCCATTCAAAAGGCGGGTGGAGATAAAATCTTGCACGTTTCCTTCTGCAGTTTCTTTGCCCATTGCAGGCAACATTTTTTAAAAAAAAAATTACATCAATCCAGCAACATGCATTCGCTGTAGCCATGTTTGATGTCTGATGAAGAATCTGACTGTGCATATTTTGCTGGAGGAAATGTGTGTTATTTATCACACAGACTTCACTTCTTTCCAAGACTGCCAATGATAATGTTACGCAACGTTACAGAACGAGATGACAGATCAGTGGGTCTCGTGCCAGTAAATGATCTCTGATAATGCTGATTAAATAGAAAATCAGGAACTGGAGAGATGCAACAACTTAACGCTTCTTTTGGACTGTTTCAGAGTTCATTAGAAAATAGAGAGCTCTGAAACATGGACTTTAAGGAACCGTGGACTGTGGAATCTAAAATATTAGGCACCCAGCAGAGGTTTTATACAGTAGTTTTCCCTAATCTCAGAAACATCTGTTCATTTTTAGAAGTAAATCTGTATACAGTTTACATTTCAAGGAGGGTCAGATTCCATTCTTCAATTTCCTTTTTGTGTGTGTGCCTGTGTATCATTTATTGTATTTGCGACCAGTGTGAGTTTTATCCTCACTTTCTTTTTCCTTGTGGTGTTGCCTATTCTCTTGAAAAACAGCTGGCTCAGTTTCCAGTCTAGTCATGTGTAAATAAAAATGGTTCCACAAGTATCAGCATGTGATATTCCCTTCTTTGTGAAAACTTGGAGCACCTCGAGATATGCAAAAAAATAAAATACCTTCTGGAGACAAGAGAAGGGATTTTCCTTGTACTCAGAAGCTGCAGGACTTCCAGAGCACGTCAGCCAATTGATTACCCATTCAGTCTACTTTGTTCCCTTTCATAGCACAAATAAGATTTGTGACAATTTAGAGATGAGATGAAGTTTTGAAGCTTCATTTGATTTCTCGGCTTCAAAGAAGGAAGGCCTCCAGAACAGAGGCACTGGGTTCTTACCACACAGAATTGATTTCTCTGGAGGCAGCTCTTCCATTCACTGACTTGACTGGAGGCCCTTTCTGTAGGAATGCCTTCCCAGTAATTCAAGGGCTGGCACTGAGCACCGGGAGATGTTCCCTCCTAAGTTTCTTTCTATTCTCTTAACCATTGGTGTCGGTGTCCAGATTGCCCAAGGCACAGAGGATTTGTTTTCAAACAAATTGTCAAAGCAGTCAGTCTGGTTGTGTGATAGCCGTAGAAGGGTTTCAGTTTAAGCTGCAACAAACAACAGAAAATGCTGGACAATCATGTATTCCACTGGTAACCAAAACACATTTTCCTTGTGGTAATACAGGAGCTCAACACAGCAGAGATAAAAGAAGAACTGTTTACACAGGCTTTCTGGGTTTAGGGCACTTAATGAGTGGTGCTGTAGGGTTGTGCTGGTGCAGGTACCCTGTGGGTAGTGCTAGAGAGCATCCCGAGTACGTAAGGAGAGGAATAGTAATAAAAACAAATCTTTCTGTGAGAAATCCCTTCATTAGTTTGGGGGTTTTAAATTTTTGCTTGATTGATACTTTTGGATGAGTCTGTTGGCATGGAAGGCAGTGGTTTTATGAAGAATTAAGGGCACGTGATTTTGAATAGAAAAGGCAGAACCCTAAACTGGACTGCTGTGTGCCTCTGGTGTGGAGAGCTGACCTTTACTGTAAAGAAAACAGATTGTTAAATTATGGTTCTTACCAGCATTTGTGCGTTTATTGCTCTCTACAAATTATAACAATGTTGGCTGGAGTTCATCTGCTTCTGAATCCCTGTGGCAAGGTCCAGGTGGATCACACGCTTTGGGGCTGCTGCAGACACAGCTGATGTTGGTCCTCACTCTCCAAGCCATGCAAGTACGCTGAAAGTATGTCAGGACTGACTTTGTAGCTCCAAGTCCCCTGACCACTGGGCACCAAGCCTTCCCACACACACCCTCTTCTGACTGTCAGCCAGGGCGTTCCAGTTGATGTGAATCCACATGTTCATTGCAGCTGAGCACTGACAAACCTGTGAGATGCTGTGTCTGATAGCAAGGACATGTGCAAGTAGGTGCAACCTTCTAACTGCTGGCATTTTAAACCACTCCGTCTTTCTTGTTCTTCCAGCAGCTTCCTTGTCGAACAATATCAGGCAAAGGACAGAGCTTGTAAATCTTTGCCTGCAGGAACTTTAGAGATGTAGGAACAAATGCTAAGAATGCTCAGGCTTTCGGAAAAGGCCTGAGGTCCTTCAGGACTGTAACGTTTCTCCCCAGAAGCTTTTTGGAGACAAGACAAAAATATTTGGCAGTATTGAATGAATCAGATAATGCAAAGCAATCTGGAAGGATGAGTGTTGATTTACCTGTTTCTTCCTGAAGAGAAGGAGGGGACACATGAGGGAAATGTTTTTCTTGATCAAAGGCCATGGTGAATGACTGCAGCAAAATTTATCACCTTTCATGTTTCATTTACCTACTGAGAAATATAGAAGTTTGGTGGCCCTTTGACAGCTCTGGGGGCTTGGAATCCTGTTCACACAGAACCATTGCAATGGTAAGCAGAAACTGTCAATTTAGAAAAGCGTCATCTGAAGCGATTCCCTCCCACCCCCCCCGTTGATTGGACTGTTGCATATTTTAGAGCAGAGAACTGATTCCGTCATGCAGGAAGATGTTCCTAGCAGAGATCTTCAGTGATAAATCTTTTATATCATGTTGGAAGAGATAAAAAGACAGTCCTGATCATATTCTATATAACTTAAAAGAAGATATTTTACTTCTCATCCCCACTCCTCCTGTGTATTCCTATTGATACATAAACTGACTCTGGATACAGAGAAGCTTCTCTGTTTATTAAGATCATGGGCCTGAAAAGTAGAATGTAGACTAGCTTCTGAATCTTGAAAACTACCTTTTTTGTTTGGATTCAAAGTATTCATATTGGTTCAAATACTAAAAAAATCCTGTAAACTAAAAGAGGGCCTTGTCTAATGCTGAAATTCTCTCTGGGCAAAATTAGTTTTGGGAGAAATTTCCTCATGAAAGAATCGAAACGAAATATTTTTACTTATGACTATAAGCCCCTTCAACTGTCAATGAAAAAAAAAAAGTCAACAATTTTCTAGATGTAAACTAGAAGACAATGTATTACCATCCAAAAACTGTCTCTTAATTTCAAACTTTTGTAAGCATCCCTCTTGTTCTGGTAGACTGGGTAAGGAGAGATCTGGATTAAAACAGGTTTTACAAAAGCAAACCCAGATTAAGAAGGTTGATGAGAGCAATGTAAAACCACACCAGTTTGCTCAAAACTTTTATCTCTTTCCTGCTTCAACTCTAAACTTTCATGGATGAGATAAAATAGGAACTGAATCCAAACAAGGCGGTTTTGCAAAAGCTCCTCAGCTCTTCTCTAAAAATAAGATTAAAGAAATCCTCTAGACTGCAGAAGATGACTTTATCTTGTTACATTGCAAACCTCATTCCCTTACTTTAAATCTTCTTCTCCCTTACTAAAGATAACTAATAGGGATGCTGAGAACCATTGTATTCTGTTGACATCTTTAAACACAAAGCAAGCCATCGATATCTGGCTTTCGAGGGGTCTCTCTGCTACCGTTCTCAAGTACAAAAGTTTATAGTCATATCATTATGAGAAAGACACATTTCTACACGTGCTAATGGAATTTACTTTCTTGAATCTTACTGAGGAACCTGAGACACCAAGGATGGCATTGTGCTATGATTTGTGCTGGTGTAACACCCCTGACTTCAGCGGAATTACATGTGATTTCCTCTGCGCTATCCGGCAGCACACAGGGGTCCAGAGACTTTGGGGCAGGCCACGGACAGGAAACAAAATTCTGTTCCTTTTAAAGATAATTTAAACTAATGAAATAAGATAGCTAAAATCATATCCTATTACTGCAGAAAATTATGACATGGTGACTTTCCTGGAGCTGTATTCACTTCTATGGGAGATGAACTTACTGTGACGGCTTTAGACGTTTGTCTGGGCAAGTCCTGCATATTGTTTTTAAGAACCCTTGTTTTTAAAATAGTACCGGTGGCAACAGTCTGCACAGAGCTGTCCACATGCAGGATTCTTGGCAAAGACGTAGCTGGCAGGAAGGGAGGAAGCAAATTCTTTTTTTTTTTTGTTTGCCACAGTGCGAAGTTAATGGAACGACTTTAGATTTGTAAATGCCTGGGATCAGACTCTGGCTCGGTATCCCTTGCACAGCTACAACTCACTGAAAATGCTGACCCACACAATTACCTAACAAGGACCAGCAGAACTAATCCAGGTCTCTGAGTACGTCCCCTGATGATGTTCCTCTTTGCTTTTATTTAGCCCGGCGTGATGAGTCCGTTTCACTATCTGACACCCTCAGGGCCAAGTGCATCCCTGTTGTAACAAGATCTCTCACATTTAGAGAATTACTTTGGGATGAATGTGGTCTCTTGTGTTTGCACTAAGTATAATACAGACACTAAACTGTGGATTATCGTTTCCTAGTGGGAGATCCGTGTCTTGTGATGAGATTAAGAAGGATGCAGCTGTGAATGGGACCAGTTTGGCTAAGTTGCTCTAAAAAAAATTTAACTAGAGTAACTTTGGGTTGTGAAAAACTGGCTCTGTGCTATGTTCAAGAATAAGCTCCCACATAAAATCCTTGCAAAGCATGTGCAAAGCTCCTCTGTGGTAAAACAGAGCTGTTTTGACTAGCCATATATGTTTCCTGTGTAAATCCGCCACATCCTGGTCTGTAGCTCACTTGCATATCAAGTTTTCATGTGAGTCAGATTCCCAAGGCATCCTTGCAGAATAATAAAGTCATACATGACCATGTAAACGATACCCCTGAAAAAGCCTCTTAGTCTTCTTTTCAAAGTTATTCCCCAAACCAGATTTACACATTCCAGTTTCCAAAGCTGCTCAGATAATTGCCAAAACAAGAGTGCTCCACTGTGCTCATCTCTAATTAGTAAAATCTGACTTTTGTCCTACTGTGACAATGGCTTTGTGTGTCTCTGAGAAAAGGGGAGATTTATAGGATACTGGTGATATTTATTTTGAGATGGCATTTTGTTCATCATTTCAGTATAACTAAATTGAAGGCAGTATTTCTGTTAATTTAAATCATAATTTGTGCATTCCTTTTATTGCTACAATCCCTGAGAATGTGGAAGATACAAAATCAGTATAACACATTAGCAATAGATAATACAGTCTAAATAAACATAATAAGCTTTTCTATATGTCTCTAGACCAAACCTTATCTAAAAATGCCCTAATGAAGCTGAACCATCCAATTACTTGTTTCTTGGAGGAACCCCTTATTAATGACATTGCAGTGAGGGAAAAACATTAATTATTGGACACAGTGGGATCTTTTACATTCTGTCTAGTCTGGACAGCACCAATTAATACAACAATAATTATCAGCTAGCATGGCAGGTTGGCTGAGCACAGCTCCTATCTGCTGATTGGGTGGGGAATGTGGGACAGCTCTCAGGCTGTGCAGATTTCTCAGACTTAGACCCCTTTTATTTTTTTGTACTGCTGTGTGAAAACTGAATCCTACAGATATTAAAGCAGGTGGATTACTCTATCGAGGCAGGGGCTGTTCTTAGGAGAGGCAAAGCACAGGTGCCATCATTTGAAAAATGCCATTCCCTCCTTCATCTCCCACCCAGCTGCTGTCTGACTTTCTGTCATTTGAGGTTTAACATGATCGCTCTTTCGATAAGCTGAGTATGATGGTGCAGGCTTTTAAAGCTGTCTGTTTGCCTTCTGCCTTGTCCTCTCTCCAGATATCTTAAAATGACACTTCACAACTGCAGAAGCCAATGTTGGACATGATTTATTGCCAGCGCTGTTGCTGCCGCCTGGAAAGCAGGATACCTATTCTCTGTCAAATTCAACCTGAGGCAAACACCAGCTATGGGAAACTTCAGCTTGAAAGGTTAAAGTCTGCAAAAGTTATAAGCAAGTGACTAGAGGGGGAACAATGGAAAGTGTTAGACAACCTGAATAACAGGCGTTACTGCTCCACTGCCTATAATAATAATAATTCACCTTTTATCCATTGAAGATAAAAGGACACAATGTGGGAAAATTAAGCTGTATAGACATCTTGGGGATATCTCATCTGAGATCACACACCACTTCTTTCTTGTGGTTATCATGATTTTATCAGAGGCACTTTGAAGTCTATATAGCCTTATATCTCAGTTATCTACATTTCATCCTGTATGTATTTATTGCAGATGGGCCTAAGCTGCTAAATTCAGATCCAAATCCAGATTCTGATTTTGAATTCCCTAAGGTCTGTAGCTAGCTTGAAGCTAGGGTTTTGGTTTGGAACCATCTCTATTTATGGGTAAGAAAAAGGGGTTTAATATATGCTGTCCCAGACTGCACAGCTCTACGTATGTGCACACACAGTTACTCTCCCTCGCATCTGCATCTAGGCAAAACAGAACGTGGCTGTGTAATTAAAAGCTGCTCGCACTGGCATTCATATTTTAAAGAAGGGCGGATTTATAAATGAGCATTTGACATTTTGTGATTTGCCACAAACAGACACCCACAGCTCTCCCTTGCATACAGGTAAAAACCGCGGCCAAGTAGTGTGTTTTACAAGCCTTTGTGCACCAGGGGCCGTTTTTAATGTGTTACCTGTAGCCTTGACTCCAGCAGCAAACAAACAATGCCACGGACGTAAATAGGGTTATAGAAAACCAGGCTGCCACTTTATTTAAGGCTCAAGAGGAATTCCCAAGGGGAATGAGTGTCCCGTTCACAGGGAGGGGACAGCAACCAGCTACACCAGGAACAAACTTCCCTTGTTCTGAGACAAGAGTGTGTAGGATAAGCAAGCCCTCTGTGACTAAAGGGAACCAGAAATGCTTCTACCTTTTGCATAATACTGCTGTGCTAATTAGGGCACTGATATCCTCAGAGGGCAAGCTCAAATCTGATGATATGTACAAAACACACTCTCCTTTCTCTCTCTCCGTCTCTCTGCCTCTCTCTCTCTCACACGCACACACATACAGGCAAAGCATAATCAGATGGACAGGGGAAGCAGAAATCAAGAAAAACAACTGCAGAAATAGTCTAAAAATGCACGTCCAAGAGATCAGGTGGCATTCCTTTGTCAGGAATTAGGTTATAGGGAGCCAGTCTGCCATCAGAACGCTGCCATTTGCTTAGTGGCTCTCTTAGCATGCTGTATAGCAAAAACCCTTTTTGTTCTTCTTTATACAATCATTTGATTAAATGATAACATATTATTAATCATACAATAGACACAGACTGTACAGCGGTGTGAGTATTATTATCAGCCAGTCTTTCCCTGTTTTGTGATTTGAAGCATTTTGTACAAGCATCTCTTTCTCCCACTCTTCTCTATCACCTGGGCTTCCTAAACCTAACGAGGTGATAAAATGCCCTCCACGAGGGATAATCCATTTTCCCAATACAACTTAATTCCTTAAAGCTTCACATCTGGAAGAGACCTCCAGAAACTACGTCTCGGCACCAGGGAGCTGGCATTTCCAGCTCTGAAATACCATTTCTTGAAAATAAAAGCCCTTTGTCTGGCTAAAGACACATTGTGTCTGGAAATGTGGAGGAAAAGGCATTTCCACAGCAAATGTTTATTTCTGATTATAAATATCCTGCTAAAATTAAGGAGTTCTAATAAAACGCCTGTGAAACTGGATAGGTGTCATTATACGCTCGAACCGAATAGGTATTTCTTCCTTCCGTTAAACCCGGAGCTTCTAATTTAACACCGTAAATATGATAAACGTTTCTGCCTGCAATGAATTGCAGGAAGGGACAGTTTTTCAATGGCACTTAAGTCTTGTTGTAACACATTTCATCGTCCAAAAAACACAGGAATGCTGCAGAGAGACAGCCAGTTTATCGGGCAATCTTAAAAAAACCAATTTGCCAGTAGCATCGCCCCACAGGTGTGTTGGGAGCCTGCAAAACTTCCTTAGCCACGTACCATCACCTGTCAGACTGTGCAGAAGAAGTAAATGAGGGGTCAGCTCCTGAATCCCCCTAATTTACCAGTACTTAGGACACCCCATAATTTGCAGAAGCCAGTCACTACCCCCAGGGTAGGCCGTGCTGTCCATGCGGATTCCTCAGGGGCCAAATCATGGCCTGGGCGAGCGTAGGACCACTAATCCAAACCAGTTTGGTACTGCCGGGATTTAAAACAATTATCGGCCAATCCGTCTGCACGCTTCCCTCTCGCCCACCAAAATGCTCCTCTACCTCCTTAGCCCACGCCTTGCTGTAAGCCGGGAAGGACATTACGCTCCGGAGGGAGAGGGCGGGCTGGGAAGGGAGGAAAGAAGGAGCAGAGGGAAAGCGGAACGAAGGCGGCTGAAAGGAGGGAACGGCGTCGTGCCTTACTTGTCGGTGCCAGTGCAAGAGGGGCTGACAAGGACAGATGGAAGTTATCCCTCGGCATTTTGCATCCTGTAAAACCACAGAAGGGCCGTGCCGCTGTTCGGGGCCTCGTTCCCATGGGGTGAGGCAGCTCTGCGGGATTTCTTAGCGTGAGCTGTGCCGGCACCATTAACCTGCCATGCCAAGATAACAAAGATAACCCACGTTCATGTATTTTCTTTTGGTCCACGGTTAGAAATGAGATTCTTTGAGGGTCCGGAAGTGCTGTTCTGATAAGCATCCACATTTTTTTAATTCCCTTCCTTTGATCTCCCAAGCAATCCTACCTGTTCCCTCTTCAGACCTATGGCTCCCACACAACTGTTATTTCCAGCAATCCATTAAAAAAAGGGGGAAAAAATGGGCTCCTACAGGTATTAAATGAAGTATAATCCAGAAATAAAAAACATACTAAGGAATCATTTTAAATTGTAGAGAAGAAAATTTTCATCAAACCTTTTCAAAAAAAAGGAAAAATGAACTGATGAATAAATTTTAATCAAATTTTTAAAAAATTAATCTTTGTAAAATATTGGCAGCTTTTTAATTTTTCAACTATTCTTTTACCTCAGGTAAGTAGTAACGTGTCTCATGGCTGACTCTGTAGTTTCATTACTGATTCTGAAGCAGAGGTAGCTTGAAGAGAATTCAACTTAAAGCAAAAGAAGCCTCTGAGGCAGGGACTGAACTGAAGAAATTGGCTTTGCCCAGTTCACCACAACTCTTTTTCAAGACACAAAAGACGAAAGAGTTTTTATTTCTATAAAGAGAAATATTTTCATTAAAGCTGAAACGTACTGAAAAGGCCATCAAATATAATGTTAATTTAGTGAGTGAAAAAATCTGACTCTAAATTTCTTGAATTTCAGTTGCCTAATTTGAGCCACAGTATAAACAACAGCACCAATTAGTTCATTTTCTTTTAAAAAGTCTCAAGCTGTACCTAAAAGACTGTTGTTCTGTCTAGTTAAACACTCATGCATTAAAATGCTAATAATTAAACTGTTACGACTGACTAATGAACTCTGCCAACTATAAATGATGGTCTTGTTAGATTCACTGCACAGCAAGGCTTCCTTTGTACTGAAAAAGTTAAAGGTTAAAGAGCTCTTGAAAACAGCGAGCAGCATCTAGAAGCAATTACATTTTTTTCCTGGAAACTAATAGTTGTACAATAATGTTTCAATTCGCACTCCGAAAAAAAAAATAATTACTATGAGCTCCATTCATCAGAGCAAATCTGCAGCTTTCTACACCATGGCAGGTTGTTAATTTGGCTTCTGCATCCAGCCTGCTCAGCCCATATAATCTAGTGTTTTGCAGAGCCTTTTATTGATCCTGGTCATGGAAACTAAAAGGGCAAAGACTTGAGCTTGGCTTGTGATACCTGTTGAGAAGCACTCACTCACATCAGAGAAACACTGTGAGATTGAATTTCCAAAGGCTTGTGTGGCAGATTTACTTGGATATAGTGTTTATTTGCTGGTTGTCCCTGTGCATTGACTTCCAGACGATACAGTCTCTGGGAAACGCAGGAAACAGGGCTGGAACTTGAACTGGCTGCCTGTAAGGAATTATATCTGTGAGCACACCTATGGTTCTTGACACACAGCACCTGGGTGAGAACAGGGGATTCCACTGCGGCCACTCAGTGGAGGAGGGAGTTTCAGAATCAAGGCTTTCCTGTGAATCTCGCAGTCCTGGAAATCAAATAGAATTCCCTCTTCTAAAAATTACCCAACCTTGAATTACTCATTAAAAATAGTTTCTACACATCCTGGATGAAATGTGACTAGGTATCAGTGAAGAAACTAAGATATAAATGAGCATGTACAGAAGCACACCTTTTTATCCCTTCAGTTATGTGCTCTAAGAAAGCAGCGAAAGCTTTCCCTTGGCTCTTCTTGTGTTGCCTGTTCTTGAATTATTGAGACATCTGTGCTTGAGAGAAATACTCAGCCGACTTGATTGCTATCAAAATAAATTTCACAATTATTTTGCAGGCTCTGGCTTAGATAGCCTGTACAGTGATTGGTGGGAAAAATGTTAGAAAAAGATTTTGCAGAATCTCCCAAATACAGCAAACGGTCTTCACCAGAAATTCTTTCCAGCAGCAGACCCATCATACCTCCTGGTGTGTCTGCTTTTCTATGCACATTTGCTTTTAAATAGTGCTGTTGAATGATAGAATATAGAATGTAGAAATACATATATAAATGCCTTGCCTGAGATTCAGGAAAAGTGCAGTTAATAATGTTGCTTCACTTCCTTTATAGTAGGACCCACCACAGCAAGCACAGACTTTTGCTTAAGGTGTTTACACTGGTTGAGGAATGACGTTATACTTCCAGAGCCCATTTCAAGTCCAGAAATCCATTTAAAAAGTATTTTGCTGTTAATTTTGTCATTGTTAAGAATTAACCTCTATCCATCTTTAACATCTGAACAACATGGCTTTGTACTATCAGTGCTTCCTTATGGCATATTGGAAATAATAATAGTAACTGTGAGCACAAAGGGTAACTGCATTCTCTGGATGATATTAAAAATACCAGGGAGTCACAGATATTACATCCAAGAGATTCCCCGTGCCCATCAGTGGAAGCAAACCACCTGCTATTGTTCTTTGAGATAACTCTACAGAGAAGAACTTCTGACCAGGCAGGGAACCTCTAAACTCAGAGGCCTGAGAAAGACCTTGTGTGCAGCACAGGGGCAAAGGAATATCGTGTTCCCAACTCCCTACAAAAGTGTACACACAGTACAGTGCTGTTATGAAACAGGCAGATGAAAGATGATGGTGAGCAAGATATCAGTGTGAACTCTCCTAGGAACTGGCTGTTCTGTTTTGGAATGGAACTTTGTGAATTTGGCTCTTTTTCTGTGCAATACTAAAAGGCATGAAGGCCTTTTATTAATTAACGCTGATTTTTGTCTCAAAAGATGGCCACACTGCCACCCTTCTCACAGTTAGAGACGCTCTCATTCCTGTCATCCTCCTAATAAACTTCTGGCAAGGCACTGAGAAACTGGATGAGAGAGACGTGAGTACACAGGGTGCCTGAAAATTCTGTTAATCTCTTATTTTCATCTTTACAGATTTCCCAGCACTGTGGTTCGGTACACACAGTACAGTTGACAAACTGCACATAAAAGATCTTAACACACTGGTAGCAGACAGGAGATGGGAAACACTCAGAATCTACTTGGTCAGCATCTTATCGTCCGATACCCAGCAAAATGCTTTAAAGTCCGGGGAACAGAATAATCTGGATTTGCCTTATTATACAACAGTAGGGTTAAGGCTCTGAAAGGCAGCTCAGCAAACAATATCTTTGAGCTCTTCCCTGGTCTGTACTGCTGGCATCCTGAAATGAACAATAGAGTTGTGTGGACCTTAGTGTGAACGTTAAAACAAAAAAGATCTTTTAAATGTTACATACACTGAATAAAGGTGAATATTTGATACCAAGCTCACCCGAAGGCATTGCTTTTCAAAACTGACTTCATCTGTATTGGGCTTAGTTTTGCCTAGAGAGAAAGTGGGAGAAAAGTAGTAGAAGGACACTTTGACTATTGAACCATACTATAAAAGAGGAGGTTGTGAAGCTGCAGGGAAAATTATTAGTCAAACATTGTGTCCAAGATCTGGTGTGCTGTCTTGATGGAGAAAACACTTCTGGATGCAGAGAGCTACAGCATAAAACGTATTTCACTCCCTTCTATTGCTCATCTTCCAAAGAGTTCTCTCCTCTCTCTTCCATGACAACAGATAGATCAGCTAGGGTGCAGTTCATAAAAACAACAACAATAAAAAGAGTCAACTTTTATAGCAAAAAAGCGCATTATAAGTACTAGGGAAAAGTTTTGTGAATTCAGGCTAGCTTTTCAAATATTCAGACCACCCCTAAAATAGCAGCTACAGTTCACAGGGGCCAGAGCTACACAAATTCCAGCTCTCCCTATGTGGTAAGTCTAATACTTTCTTTTCTTATGCTTTAAGGACTTCAAATAGGGTTTGTGCATTTGACTCCTTTTATCTCTTTCATGGAGTTCTTTCTGCTTTTAAATCCCTAAGTATCTCTGTCCTCCCCCTGCCATTCCTTAACAGATCCAGGACAGCACAAATAATGCCTCTTGGCTTTGAACACATCATGGCAAATTTCACTGACAGAGGAAAGATGTACGAGCAGTTATCTGGGATAGTTTTACACCAATCCATCTATTGTCCGCTATGTTCACAATCTTGGGCCGGAATGAGTTTCAGGCAAAGTGCAGGCCACTTAAAAACAGAATAGGTTCTGTCCGGGGTCCCCGTCCTATCTGATGCTAAGCACCTTACTGCATCAGGACCTCACCGAGGAATATGTCCCTGCAATTTCTCCAGGGCTGCGCAGGGCTTTGTGTCCGGACAATGGAAAGATGACAGGAAGATGGCAACGGTTTTGGTGCCTAAAACCCTACACAATTCTAGGAAAAAAAAAACCCCACCCCATCTGCATAAAAGGATACCAAGTCAATAGGCAGAGATGAAGAAGGAAGTATTTCAAAGCAAGGCAAAAACCCCCTTCTTAAATGTGACTCCACAGGCTTCTCCCTTGGTTTTGCTATCAGGATCTATGTGCGGATTGTTTGGGAAGGCAACGCTTGAAGGGACTCACCTGAACAAAGTTGCACAATTTCGACCTGCATCTGTAGGACTGGGTCTTCTACAAGATATTCATGAGAGAGGCTTGTGTTTCTTCTTCTGTATGGTGCCTGTCATTCTTTTGAGCATGGTATAAACCAAGAACTAACCATTACAATACTAGCATGGAAATCCAGTCATTTACATTTTCTGGGTATTCTGCTTAATCAGTGCAATAAGACAGAATATTTGGTGTCTCCCTAGTATTGTACTTCCATACTTTGCCATAAATTTTAGCCTTTGGTGAGAAAGACAATGGTTCTAGAAAAACAGTCACTGCTCTGCTATTGTATTGTAATTCCAAATGCAGGAATTCTGTGTTTCAGCTAAGACATATTTGCATATTTTTAAAGCTTGAATAGTAAAAAATGTGAAATGCCTGCAGTTGCTATGAAACATTTGAAAAGTAAAGCAGATTTTTACAAACAATTTTGTAACACTGTATTTTTAAACATGCAGTTCATTAGCGAAGAAAACACAGCTTGTGTAATGAGGGCTTGCTATAAGTAGATTTAATATATTCTAGCATTTAAATATTATTGTTGATCATAAAAGATTAAATGCCCTTTGGTTTCAATCCTCTTATTGGAAGCAGCAAATTTATTTTTCTTGAGTGTGGCAAGAAAGTTTGAACTGAAATGTAAATGCTTAACAGATTCTCTGCATATGTGCACGCAGGCGTGGGATGAAGAGATGGGGCCTTTTCCCCAAAGCTTCAATTTCAGCTTACTAATTTGTTATCATTGTTCATTAACTACATGGCTGACCTGAGATGAGCCTGAAGGATTACAGAATATTTGTCTAACTGTTTAACAGAAGCTTATAAAATAATAGTGTTTGTTAAACACCTCAGGTTTCCCTCCCACCACAACTGTAACCTGAGGACACTGAAGGCCTGGATGGGCTGAGGGCAAGCACAGTGATGCTCGGCTGGGTCAGATGTGTGAGCTCAGCCTGGTTTGAATAGGTAACCCAGTCCACAGTGTAACTACATTAAAGGGAGTTTCTGAGAAACCACTGTCAGCTGTCTGATTTCATGCCGATTTGCTTCTGGATGGGAGCTGCTGTTTTCCATTGGGTGGTTGAGCAGCTGGGATAATCAAACTCATGTCACCTGCAAGCAAGAGTGAAATGAAAGGCATGACTAAATGGGGAGGAAAACCAGGGTAGCGTTTCGCTGTCACCCACGTCCTTAAAATACCGCTTACGCTTGCCGCTACATTTGCTGTGTGTGTAGTTTCTCATGGGAACAGCGACAACTTGAAGCTCACAAAAGCAGAGCCTGCAAAAGCAGTGCAGAGAGCAGAGCTCCGAGGGACTGTTACCTTGCTTGGACATCACCAGTTCAGGGTTCACTTCCACAGGAGGAAGCTGCGTGTCATCCTTGCTCCTGCTCGGTGACTTCGGATGTGGGGGCCTGTTCGGACAGGAGGATTGGAGCAGCCCTGTCTCTGGTTAGCAAGTGTTCTCCACCACTGCTGCCAAATGACTTTGCACTGGCTGCTGCTGGCACAGACAGAGAACCTAACTTCTACTGCTTGATAAAAGAGTCTCATATCTGAAAAGAGAGCTCCGAAAATTCGGCACCTCAAGCCTGGTTAGACTGAGAACGTACCACATGGAAATTACCTGCATTGCTTCTGTCAGGATCTAGCAGATGGGCTTAGGTTAACAGGTTTGCCTGGCTCAGGACCCTCTGCTTGCACTTTCCCTGTTAGATGAGCCTGACCACAAACTGCTTTTTACCTGCCATGCTGCATGATCCCATTGGACCAGCCCGTAACACTGAGGGGGGAATTCAGAGCCAGACCCCAAGTCTGCTGCCATGGCAGATCTGATTTCTCACTCCAGATTTCGACCAGACTGGAATCCCATGTGTCCTAACCTTGCTCCTTCAGAACCACAACTGCACACAGCACAGAGTCTCCCAGGTAGAAAGTCCCTTTTGAGACTGTGGTAAAAGCTGAGAACAAATTCCAGCTTATAGTTTCAACATAAGCTTTAAATAACACTCTTAGGGATCTTACACGTGTAAGGACTGAACTCAGAATGTACCCAACCCAACATAAGAAGACAGAGCAGGACATGTGTTTGCCCAGAAACAGACTTTCAGACCTTCTTGAAAATCATTCTTTGGTAGTTGAGTGTTCCTTGCTAGTTAAAGAAGTACTTCCTTTCTAAGCCCCTTTATGAGTTTCCAGAAAAAAAATTACTCTTTTAGGCCGATACTTTTGTAGCTTTTGGAAAGTTTGGTGAAAATCCATATGGTTGGTTTAGAGCATGCTTAAAGAATTGTTTCAGATGTTAAACTTGTGCTAGGATAACTGAAAACAGTTCAAACTTGGCATGTAATCTCCAGTGAGAAATGTGGGCTTGGATAAGTTGGAAAAAAAATTGGTTCAGAAAGAAAGGAGTTATAAACAAGTGGAAATCGTATGCTTCAGTTATCCAGATGTATGCCAGGCAAGCACAGACGTTTGGATATCCACACGCTGAAATAAATGCATCTGTATTTATTTAAATGTGTGATGTAATGTTCATGTGCAAACATCTCAGTAAATGGTAGGCATGCTAATTTCTCCCATCTCACAGAATAAATATGGGCAATACATGAGATATACAGAGATGTGTCTGGCTGACCAGCAGAATGACCCAGAGCTCTTGGACTCCAATGAAAAGGCTGTTCCGAATGTAACGGGATATGGCTCAGAGTCCAATGCCCTGCAATCCTGTTCCTATATTAAAAACCAGCAAGGGTAAATACACATGTAAAATGTTAAAAACCTCATCAGCCCCTAAAAGTTTCCATTACACTATCTCAGATAATACGTGGTGCCAACTGGGATGAATTAAATGTTTCCACAGCCAGCAAAAGCTGTTCAAAACCTAAACTGTAATATACGATTTTCTTGAGTCAGGATTTCAAAACACAACCTTTTAAACAGAGGTTCAATCATCAAATCCACAGGAGAAGTAGCTCTGGGCTTTCTTGCTGAAAATCCAAATTACTTGGGTGCCAAATCTTCATACGCCCAAAACTGGTGTCGCTCCACTGACTTCAGTGGAGCTATGCTGATTTACACCAGCTGCATGGCTGGCCCATAAATATTTTCAGTTGATCTGGATTATTTTATATATTATATGAATTTTCTTTATGTATTACATGGCAAAACATTTGTTCTCAGCTTCCATAATGTCAGGCTCTGTGAATTTATTTTAATATGGGACCATTCGTGTGGTTCTATTATTGCACAGTGAAACACATTTGTGCTCACAACAGGATTTTACTACACATCCTCCCCTTTATGCACTCACAGACACCCTAGCAGAAGAATTACCATCACTCCATCTACCCATAGGAAGTCAGATATTGGCGTGAAAAAGTGAAGATGCAGCTGCTGTGGGACACAAAGCACTGAATGTCAAGCTGTTGGTCGTGGAAAGATTTCCTCCACACTGTGGTAAGTGCAATTCTTTGCATGTAGTTACGTCAGTGGGGTTTGAAAGTTAATCGTGCATGTTATTATTCATCAGGGAGGTAATGCTGGACACTTCACTTAGCACTTTGACACAAAGGTAAATAGATTCCAAGGATGCCGAGTAGTGGGATAATGAGATTTTATTAAATCTGTGATCTTCCCCTCTTGTATCGGCACTCACTGCAGGTCCCTTTTTCCGTGCAGTGTTTGGTTTGGATTTATGAGGGGGTCAGTGAATACACTCAGGCCTCTCACTGCCAAGCCCCTGGGATGTGAGCAAGGTGTGCAGCCACCTCCTCAGAGCCTGCTCGGGGCAGGACAGACCCTGCAGCCAGGCTGGGCACGGCACGCTGCAGAGGCAGGCAGGGAAATATCCTCTCAGCAGCTCAGCAAAAAGGGATGCATCTGTCCAGCCACACAGTCCCATTTAGGGTGCCAGTAAATAAAACGTATTTACATTGCATTTAAAGAGAGTATGGAAAGAATTGATACCTGAAACCTTCCAATAAATATGGAATCATGGAAGGATTCAACAACAGTTTTCTTAAAACTGTCCTACCAGCTTTTAAAACTGTCTTCCCAGTTTTTTTATCCTGCTTTTTCTCTGATTAAGTATAGCCCATAACATTCTGGTCCACAGCATGTTTAGTTTGTGTTAGTCATTTATTAATCCTCAACAAAATATTTGTCAGTTAAATGCTGACCAAGCACAATCAGAGGAAATGCAACAAACTTGCACAAGAAAGAGACTGTTGGCCCTGCTCTCAAAACCCATGCAACCATCTGATAAAATCCTCCTGAATCCAAATTCAGGACTGAGATTGAGGTATATGGTCTGGTAAATTGGCAGGGCCTGAGAGCAGTTACCAGCACCTGCCCAGATGGTACCTATCTTTGCTTTTATTAGCCCCACTTTCATTTACAGTTCTCTAGAAGAGAAAGTTCAAAGCGGCAACAGCTATTTAATACGTGTAGACTTTCCTCTGTATGCCAGAGAAATTAATACTAAAGACATTTCCTCGGCTGCCTCTGACGGCGAGTGCCATGTGAAAATCCCGCCAGGCGGGGGCACAGGGTATGGGATGGATGGGGCACAGGGGATGGGATGGATGGGACACGGGATGGGATGGTTGGGGCACAGGGGATGGGGTGGCTGGGGCACATGGGATTGGGATGGCTGGGGCACAGGGCATGGCTGGGGCACAGGGGATGGGATGGCAGGGACACAGGGGATGGTTGGGGCACAGGGGATGGGATGGCTGGGACACAGGGGATGGGATGGCTGGGGCACAGGGGATGGGATGGCTGGGGCACAGGGGATGGCATGGCAGGGACACAGGGCACGGCTGTGCCGCGCTCTGAGGACGTGCAGCCGGGTTCCCGGGGCAGCTCTTGCCTCCTGGCTGCGCTTTCCCCTCTCAGACTGGAATATCTGCTGGAGCACAAACGACACAGAGGGTGGAATATCTGCCTGCTCCTCCGCAGAGAGGTTAAAATAGAGGCCAAGCTTGCGAGGGTTAAAGGCTACGAAACTCAACATTAAACAGTCCAGCAGTTCCAGCAAGGGTTAAGACATGCCCGTGACACCGGGAGACACAAAGGGACTCTCCTTCTGTGCTACATATGTAGATGGGTATTAAGGACATGCATCTCTCCTCATCTAAAATCATGAATTTTTATGAAGTAAGCCCTGCATTCCCATAATTCAGTAGGGTGCACTTTGCAGACCCTAAAGTGCTGTCACTACAGAAGGTTTCATTGCTTGCACCTGCTAAAACATTTGAGGTATTTGAGAGGCAGTGAAACACATTTGCTTTTCATTTTATCTGACTTTGAAAATCTTTGAAGTGTTTAATAGTAGTCCAGAAAAGATTTCTGCCTCTTAATCATTTACTTGTAGGGCACATTCTCCACTGGTAGCCTGTCAGGCAGAAAACGAGTTTAGCCCAGTTTTATTAAGTGCCACATGCCGAGTCAGTGTTCATTAAAGGTGTTTTAAGGTTTGAATTATGTAATTTATGAGAAAAAGAAATACAAAATTCCATTGTTTTATTAATATGCAGCACAGGATATACTGCTAATAACATACTTTTTAAACAGGAGTTTTATTAAAAAAAATGCTTTTATAGGGGGCTACAGATAGGCTTTTAAAAATCTCTTTTTCCCTGTTCAATAAAATTCAAACATTTTAATTCAATCAACATAGATTTGAAAAGAGGAACTATTCTTAACCTCTCCTTTCGGTCACTTTTCGTTACACACGTTGTAGACAAAGGGGGAAAAATAAAAAAACATTGGAAACTTCTTTTTTCCCTTTTTAATAGATGTGACAGTATATGATATTAAAAGCAAGCCAAAGCTGAAGCCTACAGTCAGATGTTAATTCACCCTTTAAACGAAACAAAGCCAGAAAAGAACAGAAATAGTAAAGGGAAAAAGAAAAAGAAAATAAAACTCCACATTATAACCCCAGAATTATTTTAAATTGCCCCTACAGATTCACAGCTAGTGGGATATTTTTAATTAGATAAGGGCTTAATTCAGTCTTTTGGTAGCCCACTAAACAATTTTATGGTCTACATTGTTTTAATATTGTAAATAAATTTTCTTAAGCATATGTGGAAAGCAGAATTTAAGAAATAGAAGGAGTACATTTTCCTTCCCAGCCTCTCTGGCTCGAGTTACCTGAGCCCAAGGTTGGCCTGATCCTGCACCTGGAGCTGGCAGAGAATCTCTGTCCCCTGAGACAGGATCACACCAAGCAAGGGCTCTCCTCACCCCACCTCTGTGGCAGAACTCCCACCAGCACCCCAGAGTTTTGATTGAAAAAGGGACTGTGTGAGGCCCGAGGAACCAAGACCTGAGTTTAATATGAACTTTTATTGCCATGGGAATGTCCTAGTTACCCAAACTTATACCAAACTGGAATTCGTCAACCCCTTCAAGGCAGGCCAGGCTGCAGTTCCCGAACTGGTGGGTTTGGTTTGTTTGCTTCTATTTAATGGATTTCATTATTTTGCTATTTACTGATGCTCTGACACACGCTGGGAACAGAGGAACGGTGGTGCTTTGGGGTGGACATGCTGTGTCCATGAGGCTGAGCTGCTGGATGGCTCAGGCTGTGCAAAATGGAAAGAGCTGGTGCCCAAAATCAGCGCTACTGGAAAGCTTAAATAAAAATAACCGTTGCAAATGCGGTGCAAGTCGCTAATTTTGGAGCCCCATGTGACTAATCCGGCTCATATTTTGCTAAAGGGATGATCATATGGAATCTTATAACAGTTTATGGAGAGGGATGTGTTGTTGTCAGACTTTTCAGATTGGGCTTTTCCAGCAAAAGAACTCTGCGTGTGCCTCATGCACAGCCGGTGTAAGGGAGGGATGCTCTGTGCAAGGGCCACTGAGACTCAATAATTGCCAAAAAGCTGCAAAATGCCAAGTTGCTGACACTGAATAACTGGTCCTAAGAAATGGTATCGAGAATACAGATGTGGTACCAAAACATCTTGAATAGGGAGAGTAATTATTCTTGAGCACAACCATTAATTTTTGAATTTAAGTTAAGAAGAGGAAAAAGCTCGTAACCATACCAAGAATTTGTTCATTTGATCCAGAGTCACATTTTTAATGAATTCTTTGGAAGCAAGAGCCAAGAACTCTTAAAAAAAAAACCCTTGCCCTGCAGAAAACGTACCTTTAAAAACCTATTTGCTTTGAATGAAACATTATTTTTAGCGAGTCCTCATTTTACGGCAGACACACGCTTGTAAAAGTTGCCATTGTTTGTGTGGAAGGTGTGAGGGAAAAAATACAAGGGGAAAAAGTGGCAGATGCTTTACCTTACAGCATCCTAGCTGCTTTAGGGATGGCTTCTCCAGCCCTGGCTCTGCCAAGGAGCCGTTGGCACACGCAGCCTTGCTGACTGCAGCACTTGGGAAATTCGGGAGCCAGAGCAGTGCGCCAACTTTTGCTCCAGCTCTAACGGGCAGTTGTCAGAGATGACCTCCTGAGGGAGGCTCCTCCTGGGAGGAAATTGGGCGGCGTGGCAGCTGTGCTGGCATCGCTTATCGCGATGGGGGGAAAAGCCCTGACGAGTCTCCTGCTGCTTCTTTTGAGCCTCACAGAGTGGTCTGCATGTTGTGGCCATGTCCATGCTCTGGCCATGTCCATGCTCTGGCCACGTCCATGCTCTGGCATGTCCATGCTCTGGCCACGTCCATGCTCTGGCCACGTCCATGCTCTGGCATGTCCATGCCAGCTTGGGAAGGATCCTTCCCTTGGGCAGATACATTAGGAGCAGAATCCTTACCTGCAGGGCGTCTCGGAGGAGGGGAGCACTCCTTACCTCTCTGAAGCTGGTAGGGAGAAGGTGTTTTTCATTCAAGTGGAGGAACTAGCTGCCTCAGTTTTATTGCAGAATCATGCTAGTAATACATCCAGATTACTGCAGCTCGCAGTAAGGAAGTCAACTTATAATGACTTTGCCATTGTCCTGTTGCTAATGTGCCACATTTGATTCTCCTCAGCTGGCTTTGAAAGGCCTCTTTGAGGAAGGAGGAGATAGCACCCTTGCTTATGAAAAAGGCAAATTATACCCAGGGGCAACATTGCTGCACAACAGGAAAAGGCCAGCCTCCTCCCAGGAGATGTGGCCCCAAATTAAATGCAAGTAATTTCCTGGCTAACCTGTGATTTCTATCTGGTTGTGGCTTCTGGCATACAGCGGAGTCTCCAGTTCTGCTGTTCTGTTCAGCAGGTCTCACATGTGCTTTCACTTTCATTTCCCAGCTTTAATACAGAACAGCCCATCCACACAACCTGCTGCTCAGGCAGCAGGGGCCGAGGGTGCTGGCTCTGGGTTGTGGAGCTGTGGGCAGGAGCAAGGACTGGTGTCTGGGTGTCAACCCACCCGAGGGGCCCCTCAGCCACAACAGAGGAGGTGGGAGCGGGGGAAAGAGCGTCACACTCCTGTGAATGGCTCCTCCAGCTCCCATGGGCCAGCCAGGAGGGTTTTGGGTCTGGCTGCTCCCTTCCCTCTCACCAGCCCCAGGGTGATGCAGCTAGCAGAGGCGTTGGGTTGGAAGAACCTGTGCCAGTCGCTTGCTGCTCTACAGTGACCGGGTCTCCATTGAGAAAATCGCTGGCATTAGGTCAAAAGGGCTTCTGTAGAGCACCAGCAAAGGATTAGGTGGCAGTTTGGAAGGGTGGAAGATCTTTAGATGTCCTGGGCTGGCCAGACGTCAGCTGGGGAGGAGACACCTTGGGAAGCAGATAAGCTTTGGCAGGTCCATGGAGTATGTGATGCAAGGAGAGAGGCTCCAAGAACAACAAAAATTACCTTCAGCCTTTCTGTGGTTACTTCTAGGAGAAAGCACAGCCTGGAAGGAAGGAACAGCAGGCACAGCAGCCTGCAAGCTCCACGGGGCAAGCGACGACAGGTTTATTTTACTAGATGTACTCTAGCATGATTTATCCCTAATACCTGTCTTCCTCTTGTACTTTGACAGCATTTGGGGGTCATTTCTATGGACTGTAGCACTTTTGCGTTGGGAACTACCTGTTCAATAGATCATCTGCATGTGGGTCACAGACATCACTGAAATGATGTACACAGAATCAAATGGCTGACCCTCTTTTAAGTAATCAGTATGGTGGTTGAAAATTCCATGTAATAAACACAGGGACATGCCAGAATCATCTCTAGAAACTGTCTAAAGATGAAACTAATGTGTGTGTGCTTATGGTAAAACCAGACACCCGGTCCCTTACCGCTCCCTGATACCAGAAAAGATGATGAGTGATTATTGAATTACTTTTTTCTTAATGAATTTGGACTTTAAGGAACTTTACACTCAAAAAGCATTTGAACAGTCCTAATATTTTACTCACATCAAGCCGGACAAAGAAGCAACATCAATCTTTTGACATTTAAGGCCCAGGATAAAGTAATTTTCTTTGTGCTGGTTTTAGAATTTCATTTGAGGGTACCGTTTTGCCACTCTTCATTTTTTTTTAACTTAAATATTTAATCTCTAGCGTGTCTTCTGCTGCAGCAGCAAAAGCATTCCTTCCTCTAGGAATAGAGAATTTCTACTGATGTGAGTAAATTTATACTGGTCATCACATAAAGAAAAGGCTGTGCTATAAAAAGACTGTACCAGTTTTATTATGTTGATATAATCAAAATAATAAAACCTGTGTGTGTAAATGATAAGGGATATTTGTGCCATTTGTTGAGAAATTGGCACAGGTACAGCAGTGAATGAAATACATCTGGGATTGATAACCTGATTCATATAGTAAATAACAGGTTGCACAGATTTAATCAGTCAAAGAACTATTACATGTGTAAGTAGATACTCTGAGGGGGCAAAAACTTATACTCGATGCACGGGTTTTAAGTGGTCAGTCTGCTCTTGACTTTATTGTGAAAACGCTTATCTGTGTCAAGGTGATTCTCAGGTTGGGGGATTCATTTTAATTTCTGAAATAACTGGCCCCTAACCAAAAGTAGAAATTTTGATTTTGATTTTGAACTTACTGCCATTTAAAGTGTTAGATGCTTCCTTCTGATCATCTCTATCTTAGGCCCAAAAGAACCCCGAAGTCCAAGAAGATTCCGGTGTGAATTTCAACCTAATTTCTGAACAAAACATGTGAAAAATGATCGGTTTAGGCAATTTTTTTTTTTTTCATGAGATTAAAAATAGATACCAGCTCGGTAAAGAAGTTCAGAAATACTTAAATGCCTCCGGGCAGCGCTTTTCATTTGTAAGAAAACCAAACAGGTTTCTGTAGGAAACTTTTGCAAGTGTTTTCCCAATAATTTCTGTGGCGAACGTGCCTCAGGTGTTTCAGTTATTGCTAATGCTTTTGCTGCGCAATGTTTTAGTGTGTTACAGGACACACGTAGCCTGATATATATATTAAAAAAAGGAAAGAAAGAAGAAAATATTTTTTCTTAGCTTTTTTTTTTTTTTTTGATACTTGGACTTTACCTTTGGCTCGGGTGAACTTTTGTTTTGGGCGAAACGTCCCTGTTTACGACAGAAACGCTGGATGTTTCATTCCTCCCCCAGCGCTGCCCCAGCCCAGCATTTACAAGATCCCCCGACCCGCCCGTTTCCTTGAAACACGGTGTATTTAATACAAAGCCATTAAGCCTTGTAAAACTGTCAAAAATGTAAATGACACCCGCAATAAAACCTGGTGGCGTGAGTGGCCCTGGCTAATCAGGGCTGATGATATCACGGCCGGCGCGAGGGACGTTTCGACAGCTTTATGGCCGGCGTGGATCCGCGTTATTAAAATGGTACAGTTCTGTAAGGAATCGGGGATTTAATAAAGCGGCAGAGAAACTACAAAAGGGGCGATATATCCCGCTCGAAATGAGTCAGGCTTGAAGAAAAAATAATAATAATAAAGAAAATAAACAGATACGGGGGCGCGAGGCCGGGCACACGTGTGTCTGTGTGTGCTTGGGAATAGGGAAAGCAGGAGAGGGGCTCCCTTCCCAGCTCACACGGGGTACGGGCCGCTCGTATAAACCACTTTTATGTATTTATAGCTCGGCAAATACCTTGCATCTGTGAGACCGTAAAACAAATTACCGTGTATCCAATTGCTTCAAGGTGGCGAATTGTGCTTAAACTTAATGACTTGTACAGATTATAGGAGAAAGAGCATTACCCGTTTAATGTCTTTTTTAATAAGTAATTCCCAAACAAGTGTAGTCAATGGGAGGCTGGGAGTTTGTTCTGGTTTGCTCTTTTTTTTTCTTTTCTTTTCTTTTTTTTTTTGGTTTGGTTTGTTTTTTTTCTCCCCTTGAGATGCAAACCCAGCAGGTCCCCGCCCTTGTAAATGCAAGGTAATGTGCCCTTTTATTTATTTTGCAATCCTTGGAACTGCTCCCCAGAGCACAAACATGTCAGAAAAGGAGAGACGAGGATACATATTCTTCCAAAAAAAAAAAAAAAAATCTATAAATTCAACCTAATGGGGCAGATATCAGAAAAATGTGTCGGATTGAAGGCACATAAATCACGCCTGGTTTCCTGGCATGAGCTGGCACTGCGTGCCTTATATTTCAGCCAAATTATTCCATTTGTTTCTGAAGATATTTTAATCCCTCGTGACCTCAAACTTCCCGTGAACCAGGGCCCGAACAAAAGGCCGCCCACTGTCTTTGCAGTAAATCTGTTGTCTCCCTTCCCGGCCCGCAACCTGGGATCATAGATCACCCCTGCCCCGCAGCTTGCTTCAATTTACCCAATTAACTCGGGTAAAGCGCTTGTAAGTCCGCAGATGTTGCTCTTACTATCAAGGCCTCACGACGCACGGGAGGGTTCGGGAGCCCGAGGTTACGGGGAGGTTGTGCGGGCGGAGGGAGGCGCAGCCCCCCCAGCCGCTGCCTCGGGGCGACCCTGCTGGGACACCCCGCGCTGTTACCTGGCACGGCAGAGCCAGGTGTGCCACCTCGGCGGCAGAGAACGCGATTAGCAGATGTTTAATTGGGCCATCTATCAAGTGAAAGAACCTGCCTTAGAGCCGGCGGGGCTGAGTAAATTATTTCCAACCCTGCAGGTGTTGGACTGGCAGTTCTATTACTCTTCTGAAAACGGGCTTTAGAAGATTTTTATATGAAAAGATAATTTATTTCTGGGGGGACTTTTCGCAAGGGCATGCAGCGATAGGACAAGGGGGAATGGTTTTAGGCTGAAGGAGGGAGATTTAGATTGGACATTAGGAGGAAATTCTTTCCTGTGAGGGTGGTGAGGTGCAGGAGCAGGTTGCTCACAGAAATTGTGGCTGCTCCATCCCTGGGGTGTGTGTTCAAGGCCAGGCTGGATAGGCTTTTGAGCAACACTGTCTAATGGAAGCTGTCCCCGCCCACGGTAGGAGGGTTGAAACTAGATGGCCATTAAGACCTTCCAATCCAAATCATTCTGTGATTTTTATTTCTGTACATTCTTCATTTATGTAATGTGCTTTCAGGTTTCAGCCCAGTCTTCCCGCATCTTGCATGTCGGGGAGAGGGACGGGATGAAAACCAGTGGCCCTCTCACCACATCATCCCGATGAAGTCTCGTGTCACATCTTTTAATGACTTCCCATTGGCTGTAGATACGAGCTGGAGAAAAATCTTCCAGAAATACCTGGGTCGGCCAACACACTCCAAACCCTGCCTGGTGTAAGACGTGGGTGGTGTGGAGGCAGGGGCGTGGGTGCTGCAGGTCCCGTGGCTGGCACAGGGTCAGAGCCTCCAGTTATTTCACCATCTGCTGGGCTGAGGTTATGATCTGGGTTTGTACCTGCTTATACATGGATTTTTATTTTTAGTTCGTGTGGTTTTCCACCCTTTTAGGCTTCCACTTTAATTCTTAAGTTGTCCCTTAAATCTCAGTCAAAAGTATTATGGAAACTACAAAAGGTTTCAGGTGAAAACCACGCTAAGAAAGTTGGTTTTCACTGAGTTTGCAGGAGAATTATAACTGTTAGATTTTGTTAGGGGCAAGATGCATGTTCATTTAAAAGACCTGCAGGTTTCAAAATTTTTTTAACAACAAATATTAGGTCCAACGTTTAGCAGGGATGAGTTGCCAGAGGCCCATTTATTTTGTGGAAATTCCATTTACATCAGGTCACAGTTTGACCTGGAAACTGAAGCTCAACACGTCAAGAAATCAGCTTTCAGTGTTGTTGCAGATTTCACAGCAAATTTCATTCAGTTATAGCTGTAAACTCTGTTTTTTTGGGAAGCTCAACTTAATAACTATTTAACCTGCATTTATCCTCTTCACCACCTAACTAATTTGAGGTTCTTTTGTGATGGTTATAAAAATACCCACCTGTAACTTCAGTGCATCATTTTCTTCTAGCTACAGCTTTTTGCTGTCGATCTACACTTGTTGCAGTAGCGAAGTTTCCAGAGCTGCTGTGACGCCCATTTCTGCTGTGCACAGGGGAAGTGGAGGAACTTCTGAGCAGCCTCTCCATCTTTTTCACTAATGTCCATTAGTTAAAACAGTGACAATCTAAAAACAGGCCTTTCCCCTGGACACGTTTCTTTCACAGGACATGGCTAATATTCCTGTAGATTCTCTTGCGTATTCTGCAGAACATCTTTAGCCTGTATTGCACCCGGGGAGCAGACAGGGCTTTTTGTGTGCAGCAAAATGCTCACTATGAATGAATAGCAGGAGCAGCAACACCAATCCAACAGCTCTCAGGGGTTGCCTTGCTGCTAGTCCAGCTCCATGATCACAAGGCAGTCGACGATATATTACATGATCATGCTTTTCGTGGTCTGTGTGTCATTTACAAGGATGTCAGGGCAGACCAGATCTCCAGAACAGCAAGAACAACAAAAAAACCAAACCTGTGTTCCTGGTCATGTTTCATCCTTGACAGCATCCAACCTGTGCACAGTTTGCTGAGAGCTTTGCAGTTTCTTAGCTTTGCAGGCATCTTTGTCAGGCTGTTTTGGGCGTAAAGGGTTTTGGCACATGGAGCAATTTCTAACGGTGACAGTGATTGAACAGCCTGGAACGAGTTAAGTGAGGTCCGATTCTGTCGGTTGCTCCAGCACCATCCAAACTGAAGCTTGGGTTTGATAGCAAGCCAAATTGTTAGTCCTCAGTTTTCAGTATCTGTAGTGCTTTAAATGGAGAAGCCAAACTAAATCTCAGGGGAAGTCACATGGCTCACAAATGTGGATGCAAATGGCTTCATATAATTTTTGTATAATATTTTGTGTGGGAAAGCCTTTCAAACTCTTCTCAGCTTTTAAATTTCGTAAGAGAGTCTTTAATTACTCTTTGAATATGCCATTATATTTCTTTTTGTGCTCACTTTTTTTTTTAAATAGTGGTCTGTTTAGTTTCTGTTCATAATGGAAGTTAATAAAATACGTGCCAGAAGCCAAAAATATGATGAGCTACAAGGCATAGTCCAGACTGTAAGGAAAAAGAAGAAAGAGCTGGCCAGTAATTACACAGTTTATCAGTATTTTTCCTTAGAATAGATATTACTTTTGGTCTGTTCTCCCCAAAATATCTGGCCTGAATCTAAATAATTTGCCCCCTTTCGAAATTTGTAGCTGACCAATTTGTGCTCATTTGAAATCTGTCCCCTGTGCCAAAAACTGGCTGTTAAGTTTAAGTCCAAAGCTTAACTCTGAACTAGAGGTTCCCCATGTCTTTTTCCTCAGTGTATCTATGTTGGATGAGACCTGTTGAATTAAGACAGCTGGGGAAGGAATCTCAGCAGCATGGTACAGATCCACAGATGTTTCCAGTTCTACTGTTGCAGCAGGAAGGTGCAGGTCTGTGGAAGCATCAGTTTGCTGTTCCTGTATCTCTCAGAGGCTCATTCCTACTTCCTTTAGACCCTTACCTTAACCACCTGTTAAGGAGCTGCTTGCCTGGTTCCTGTAGACAATGCCCAGAGACAGAAATCTTACCTGAGCTGCCTTCCTGCCTCCGCCCCACAGAGGGATCTTGATGACAAGACTCTTGAAGTGCTGGGATCTGGTTTAGGAGTACTGGCTGTTTGTCACAAGAAATAAATCTGTCCATCAATCAACCTGGTTCGCTGAGTGTCCCAGGAATGGTTGGAACCTGATTTTTAAGCAGTTCTGCCCATCACTGCTTCTACATATTTGGTGTGAGTAGCTCATCTGAACCACATCAAAAATGTGTCTGTGCTGTCACTCAGCAGCCGGCATGTAAGAAGCTATCTTTGCTCAACTTCTTTCTATCGACACACCAGCTGTCAGCTATTGATAAGCTGCTATCAAAAACCTCTTACCTAAAAGCTCATTTGGGTGTAATTATTCCAACTCCAGCCATTGTGATGTTGGTGCTGGTTTTGACAAACAAATCAGGAAATAGCCATAGACTTAAAAAGGAGATAGGTCATCTCTCAGCCTGTAAAACACAGACCCATCATCTCAAGCATGGCAAGGTCTGTGGGGAAGCAATATCCTGTACTGCATATCCACATTGCTGTTGAAAAGCCAGAAACTTGTACAGGGAGTGCAGCCCTGTAGGTTCCTATCATGACTGTCTTCATGATTTTCACAGTTCGGGAATGCTGGGTGGAAAGGGTTCATGGCTATGTCTTGCCACCACTTATTTCTTTCCAAATCTCAGTTTGGAAACAGTTCTGAAATAATTTCCTGTACATGATGTACATCCTTTTTACCCTGTTTTTTCTTTGGGACCTTCTACTCGGGACTGTGCACTAAATAAAGATCTCTTATTACCCTATGTTTGCCAGTAATTTTATAGAATTACATTGCACTGTAATACTTAAAGGCATTTATTTCAACAACCAGCGTGGATCATGCATTCTTAGGCCTTTTACAGAAGGATAGGTGAAGTGTGATGCTGTGAGTTTGTGCTTTGAAATGTCTGTGTGCTTATTCCAGCCGTGTCTCCTGGGCAATCTCAACTCCCTCTCCCTGCCCACCTGGTCCTGTTCTTCAACCTGCCCAAACAGGCCCTCTCTGCACTGGCACTGCTGCTGGGGCTGGGAGCACTGGCAGCTGATTAGACCATCCAGCATTGTTGCACTCTGCTTCTCACCAGCACGTCTGCTCCACTTTGACCCGTATGTTTGGGCTGACCTCTCGTTCCCCTTACAAACCATTCCTCTGTGAACTACTGACATCCCTACCCACAAATTTTTGTAAGCACCTCAGTAGGAAATGTATGAACTCGTTCTGCCTTAAAGAGCATCTCAAGCAGGTCGAACTTTCTATTCCTAATGAAAAGTCTTAACGATGTTGCTTCAGACTCGGCTGCAGTTCAGCCTCTCACTTTTCTTCTCCTAAACGCAATTTTATTTGGCATCTTAAATTAAGTTCCAGCGAATTCCATATGGTCTTATTGTGAATCATGAGCCTACTGTGTGTCTTCTCTGAATACTGGCTTGGCTCTGCACAGATTTACATAGAAAAGGCTCAGAATAAAACCTTGCATTGACTCCACTGGAAGAAGTTGAGATGTGGTTTTAGTTTGTTGTTGGTATGAAAAGTCAAACAAAAATATACTGTAAAAATAAAAAAAAGATGTTTGGCACATGTTTGTGGGTTGAAATGATAGTTACAAACACAGGGGTTTTTTTTCCAACAGAATTGAATTTTTGATTCCAACATCCCTCTTTTAAATAGACTATTTTATTTTTAAAAGGTAATTTCAGAACATTGTCAACCAGAGGCAGTTTTAACCTGGGTAACCGAGGTATTCTTTTCCCAACTTAGATCCCATCATCCCATTGCAATCAACTGTTGAGGAATAACAAAACTCATGAACATTTTTGGTATTTAATCTTTACTCTTTTTTATCAAGAAAAGTAGAAAAGCACCTTATTTGAAATAATAAAAGCAATGTGAAGGTCACCTAGTACTCCAGGGAAGCTGGAATGTACTCAGATAGTCAGTGACTTTGAAATAAGTTAGTATCCTTTTTTTTTCTATTTACAGCATCAACAGCACAATGACCATCAGAGATACAGACCAGGACAGTCCCAACGAAAGACACTTCGCGTGTCTGGGGTTTTTTTGCCACTGAAAATCACGAGATTCTGTCACTTACACTGAAGGCAAGTTTTGTTGGCAATGGTTGGATCTTTTCCTTTTTTTTTTTACACAAGCAAAGTTGAATAATCTGCAGCAAATTGAATGACAGATACAATTCTGAAGGCTAAAACCTAAAACCTTTAAGCAGTGATTTAAAAGCTAATTATTATGGATATAGCCATTCAACATTCATTTCTTAATATTGTTCCCTCAAGAAATAGTGATTTAGTCAACCAATTATTTTATCTCTTTTAGGGATACTTTCTTAATTGCAAAACAATCTAAAAATATAATCAGCATGCTAAATACATGTGGTATCTTGTTTAGAATGCCATGTTCGAGGAAGAATGCAATTAAACTGTCAAAACGTAATTGTTTCTTATATTTAATTTAAAGAGGTTGATTCACATTTGCTTTTCATGTTTAGGAGTTAAAACACAAAGCAAGCTCCTAGCACAACTACCAGTTTTTAATAAATACAGCATAAGCTCAGAGCAATGGCAAGAGCTGCCTCTGTCACGAGATGTTGCCATCAACAGGCAAATATTCCCCTTTTTCGCCTTCTCGTGGAACTGCGGTTCAGAATTCAGAGTTTCGGTGTGTGAGATGATATTTGTAGTTTCAGGTGCAGCTCTAACACGGGGTGAAGGGGGAACTGCCCACTCTCCATCTGCCCCAGTGCCTGTGGAGCCGCTGCTCCTCAGAGACATCTTCCACCCTGTTGCTGTTTCCTCCTCGCCACTGGAGGAACTCTGGAGGAACTTGAGCCAGGATCCATCACATTCAGCTTTCCTCCTCAGCACTCTGCTCTGGAGGAAGGGAGATCTACAGACCTGCAGTGACTCCACCCTTGTAGACCTGCATCCAAACCACCTTTTACTTCCAGGTCAGAATAAGTGGGGGTTTCTCCTTTTCTGTTAAGTGTGCTGTTAATTCAGCAATCTTGTACCTCCTTTTTTTTTTTTTTTTGGTAGAAAATGACTTTTTAAAAGTTGTATGACATATGTGTAGGGAAATCTTTGACTGAAATGAATCCAAAGCTGCTGGGCCCATGTCACGTTGGCAGGAGCTTTTCAATCCCACTTCTCTCCTGAACAAAGAGAGAAGCCCTGTGGCACCAGTAGCACTGGGATTTAACTTCAGATTTTAGATGGGGTGGAAATCTAGTGAGCACCATGCTGAATTTCATTCTGTGGCAGGTAGCATGGCACCACAAATAATTCCAGCCTTCACCTGAACCTCTTACACTTAGACATGGCTTCCTTAAGTGATACATTTCCAGGTGAATAGGCATGAAACACACATACAAATGCAAGACAGAATTCATGATCATACACACATTTCCAGAAGCTTGTGTCTGCTTTTCCTTGGATATGTCATCTGACAGTTTATTTGGGAAATTACATTGCCTCTAAAATGCTCTCATTTCAGTAATGTTTAACTGAAAATATAGATTACTGGGATTTTTTTTTTTTTAATTGCATTGTTTCTTATGTATTATTTGAATCCCATATATATTACTACAAATACCAACTGAGTGGATTTACTTTGATTTCAGATTATACATCTTGTCAATTCTGTAACTAGAACAATAAACAGAACTAGCAGATTGTTATCCCATCTATAGTGCAGCCTTAAGAGAGGGCTGAGAGCTCAGCTTAGCAGGTGGGTTTCCCACCTATTTATTGCCAACAGAGTAGTTCTGCAGTTTTATCCTCACATACAAAGGCAGGATCTGGCAGAAATATGTTTAAAGGTCTGTCTGTCTCTGTCCCCTAACATCTTCCCTTCTCCTTACAGTATTCTCTTTATTTTCTACGAGGATCCAGCTGCACCTGAGATGCTGTTTGAGAAGGGAGCATTCTTGGTGCAAATTGAAGTACTAACAAGATTCTGGCAGCAAGAGCTAAGAGGTTTACAGCTATGCCAAAGCTGAATGGACATAAATTTACACAGAATTGCAGGTGACACATCCTTTACCATGGAAAGAAATCCCTGTCAAATATTTTCCGCAGTAGTCTTACCCAAAAATCCAAGCCCAAGTAAAGTACACAACGTGGATAAAAAGTCTGCCCACTCAGGTGGTGGAAATGGTGCTTTACAGTGAAAAATGTGGGGTGACTTTGTGGCCAGAGGCCTTGCCTAGAAATATAGTTTTGGGCCTATAACACATCTCCCTAATTTGCACGAGGGATCTGATTCTCAGGTAGTGCCTAGGGAGCAGGCAAGAAAAGTGACACCAAGTCCACGCTGTCCAATTTAGAAGTTAAATTTGAGTATTTGGCCTTAAGCGTGTGAAACCAACTCCTAACCAAGTTCTTTTTCTGGTTTGTGCCTGCATTGTTCTGCCCCACCATAAAAAGCAAAGTAGACTGCAGAAACCCAGGGATCTTCAGCAGACTGGACCTGTGTTTCCTGCAGAGCTTTGCCCCTTCTGTGGCAGCGTGGATGGGTAGAGGGGGTCCAGGTCCTCGGGGGGACTGTGTGCCCAGAGTCCACCAGGATGCTGAAAGGCCGTTCTTTGAGGCACTTCCAGGTCCTTCTCTGCCACATTTATCATCTAGAAAGCTCCAGACTAAGGAAAACAGTGTAGCTGCCATTTGGCCTTCTTTGTGTTATCACTACCTTCTCACAGAATCGGAGAGTCCTCGAGGTTGGAAGGAGACCTTCAGGGTAATTTAGTCCCTCCATCAAAACCCAGCACCACCATAATCACCTCCAAGCCTTATTCCCACGTGCCACATCCAGGCGCCACTTGAACGCTTCCAGAGGCGGCGACTCCATCACCACCCCGGGCAACCCAACGCCTAAAAGCTCTGTCAGTGGTTTTTCTTCTCTAATATCTAATATCAGCCTCCTCTGGTGCGACCCAAGGCCGTTTTCTCTCGTCCTCTCACTTGAGACGTGGCAGAATAGACCGAGCCCCACCTCACTACAGCCTCTTTCGGGTAACTGTGGAGAGCAGTGAGGTCTGCCCTGAGCCTCCTTTTCTCAAACAACTCCAATTCCCTTAGCCGTAGGATGTGTTTCAGTGGACTCTTCAGCTTCGTTGCCTGTTGCTTGTTTTCAACGTGCTTCTGACCCAAAACCAGAGCAAGGCTGGGCTGTGGATGCCACTTTTATGTCTGCTACCACCAGGCCAAGGAACAGCCCCACACCCACAGCCAGGACTGTGGGAGGGGGTGCATTTTAACACTTTGGTCCTGCAAATCCTCCAGTCCCGCCCCAACTCTCGGTGGCTCCACCAGAAACGGAATCAGACCAGAAATTCCCCATCGCCCCCACATTTCCACAAGTCATCCTCACCGAAAAAAAAAACCCCACCGCTCTGATCTGCCTGGGCCAGGCCGGGCCCTGAGTGGACGCGGGGAATTTCGGAGGAGAGATCAGGCGTTTGCGGGGTTGCCAGTCTGAAATGTGACAAACCCCGGCCGCCTCCGTGGAGCGGCTGCTGCCCACGCTCGGCCCCGGCTGCACATGTGCGCGGCTGGGGAGAACAACCGCCAAGCCCACGGTCAAAAAGGGGCCGGGCAGGAAGCCAGCCACATGGCTACTCTAAATGGTATTAATAAGACTTTATAAGAAGTTAAAAGCTCAGCCCAGCTTTTCAAAGTGTTTCTTCGCGGTCTCTACATGTGTATAGGTGTTTCATGTCCAGGAGATAGAGGCTTGGGGTAAATTTAATGCAGTATTCTTTTCAGCCCTAAGAATTCTTTTTTTTTTTTTTTTTTTTTTACTCCTGAAAGCTGTTGATATAAACTGGGACTCATTAAAAACACCTTGGGTTTTGTTTTTCAGAAATTTTTGAATTTATGTCGTTCCCTGGCTCATTAGAAAGCAACGTAGCATCAGCAGCTGTTCTGAAGGAGCCCTGTCTTGCGAGGAACAGAATATTCCTGCTGCAGTCTGATGGCAGTAAAAGGGTGCTCAGCACCTCTCAGGAGATGCTGAGCGTCTCTCCCCGGCCCAAGTCCAGAGATAGCATTCCCAAAGGACAGATACAAGGATATTAAAAAAGACTTTGATCAAAGAAATATTGCTTCTTTCCTCCTTTCACTAAGCAGATGTGCAACGTGTCTTGGGAAAGAAATAGAAAAATTCCTGAGTGATTTATTTGATGAACCTAGTTTTAACCCAGGTTATTGCATGCCTGATACGGTGATGCTGGTTATTAGTTTCCAGTTGAAAATGACCAGATAGAGAACATATTCACTTCATCAATATAATGCATTTATTGGTTGTCAAGAGAGTCACATCACACAGATATGTAAATCTGTCACTTTGTCTTAAAAGTGTATTTCTCTATTACAATGTTGCTTGATGTATGTTTTAAGGCAGTAAGGCCTTTTAAATATTAAAAAAAAGAAAAAAAAAACAAGACAAGGGGGAAGATTTGTCTATTCAATCACAGGATTTAAGACATTAAAAGCAGATGCATCATTTATAAAAGTAGGATTTTACCAAATGCCATAGCAAATGAAAGAATCATATCTACCATATGTAGATATGTGAATTATAGAAACCTCCTTTCCCAGGAAAATTAACAAACTCTTTTGCTAGCATTAAGGTGAATTAGTTCTTGGAGCTGGTTACTAGCTGACCACAAATCTCAATTTTCTGTGTCAAAGGTAAAATAGAATAGAGTCTTTGTTTATATGTAAAAAAATATGTGTTTGTCATTCTGTTTATATGTCCACAGCAGTAATGTTAGCTTTGAAAAAAAATATATTCAACTCTGGGACTAAAGGAACCCAAAGATATTTGGTTGTAATTTAATTCAGTTCTTTACCACTACAATCTGCAAGAATTATTAATAGCAATAAATATTAAAAATAGCAAGAAACCCGCTGAGCTCATATTTCTGTCTTCAAAACGAACAAAACTGGCTTTTTTTTTTTAAACTATGAAGACAAAAAGTGACACCTACACCGGGACATACGGTGGTACCAATCCTACCCAAGGGTCCAGGGCGTTTTACTACAACCCTCTGCTCTGTGCCGAGTAAGAACAGGCTGCACAAACACCCTGGAGGACTGATCCAAAGCCTCCTTGTTTTCCATTAGCTACGTTTTTGGTGGTGGGACAGAGCAACGGGAAGCCTGTCAGTGGTTCCAGTAAGATTTGTATCAGGCTCTTCAGAAGCAGGAGAATGTGATAATGAGTTCGTGTACAAGCAGCTTACCAGAGGTAAGCACGATGGGCGAAATTATCAAGCAAGTCGGAAAGGAAATTAAAAGGACTTAGCAAACTGCATAATTAAGGTAGAGATTTTCAGCTCCAGTTGTTGAAGGGCTATAGATATGCAGAACTGTAAGGGAGGAGTTCTGTCAGTGGGGTCTAAGGTCTTCTAACCTCAAATTTTAATGGAGTTTGTGACAGAGATTTGAAGCAGATGAGAAATGTGAGTCTGGGTTTTGGTTTCTCCGACTGAAATAAGGGTTGTTGATGACCAGATCTTTGGTTCCAGTTCATCTCCAGTGAATGCTCACCTAAGTCTAACATAAGCAGTCTTTAATTCACCAGTTTACATTATAATCTCCATCATAACAGTCCACCACTTCACAAAATGGAATTCATTATCATGAAAAAAGAATGCTAAGACTGAAAAGACACCAAGGATGATCATAATCTGAGCAGTTTCACTGCTGTCCAATCTGCAGAGCTGGTTGCCTGGGCTTTGTATCACTTCTTTGAGCAGAAGTAACTTCAGGAAGGAGAAAATGCAATTTTAAAAACATTTTACCAGTCTGGTCATGCTGGGAGAAGCTGCTCTAAAATGAATAATAATTCATTGCTAACACTTTTTAAATACTCCTAAGAAAATCCTTAGACTATGGGATTGTTTCTGGAATTGCCTAGGACCTTAGGATGGAGTTTCCAGGATGACAGTGGCATTACTCAGATGTGCTCGAGTCAGTGGTGAACCCAAACACAGCAGTGCTGAAACTACCATGAGACAGTTCTCCTTGGTGCATGTGCTACATTCATTGCAGAGAACACTGCTGACTTTTTAGGATTTTAAAACGTTTTTGAAACTGGCTTCAGTTGCAAGAGAAGAAGTTTCTGGGTTCAGAACCTGTTACCGTGGTTGGAAGGAGTTGTTCAAGACCTCAGAAACAAAGGTCAGAGGTGGGAAGTGTTTTGCTGTTGTTTTAAGAAGTTACTAACAGCAGTATCTGCACTGGCATAAAAATAATTACTGACACCTCCACTGTTTCACACACTTGAACTGCTGCTTTCCAGCCTAAGCTACCTAAAGCTCTTGATGTAACACGTACCCCCATGGACAGCTTTTTCCTGGTTCTCTCCACCCTGTAGATATTTCCAGGCACAGTTGAGCTGCAGGATCCTGGACATAGCAACGCTCCCCACAACCTGTCCCCTTTCCCAGCGGAGGGAATACACCCTGTGAATTCATTTGGGGTTTGTGGGAGCCCCGCTGGTGGCCCAGGACTGTGCAGCTCCCTGGAGGGCTCAGAGGAGAGGGAGGGGGACGAGGGAGTTCCCGGGCAGTCAGCAAAGAGTTGGAGGTTATGGCTCAGGGTAACAGGTACTGACACTGTGTGCCAGCGTCCCCCCCTGACTGCACCTGCCTGTCCCTTTCCACCTCATTCTCCTGCCCTGGTCCTCTGTCCTTCCCCTTCTCCTGCCCCCCAAATGTCCTGGTTTTCCCCTGGCTCCTCCCCACACATGCACACACCTGCCTGCATACACTGAGCATAGCAGTAGCTTTTATTACTCAGTTCTTTATTAATGCCACATGTGCTGTTGTAAGGTTAAGTTATTAAGTGATATCCAATAATTGTCTCTGCTCTAAAGTGGACATTTCATTTAACTATACTCATGTGGATCTGTTTCAGTACCATTTATCACGACCACATTTAAAGAAAGATTTCAATAGACCATTTCTGTCTTTCCTTAACGTAACTAGACCTAAAAGGTCCTGGTCAAAAATTAAATACAATTACCTCTGGAACGGCATAAGGGAATGTGGGGCTTGCATGCACTCTGGAAGTTAAAATACAGATTTTACTGGGCTATCATCTCAGCTGCAGAGTTAATTTCACTCTGTGTGTGCACTTGCTTATATGAAGGCATACAGTGACCTGTTTAGTTTGCAGGAGAAAATGATGTCATTTGCAAGCAAGCTTTCAGCTGTGATATTTTATAATTGTTTAGATGAAAACCTGATAATCCTCTCCTCCTTCACATAAACTGCAATCCATCTTTAAAACTGCGATAATTCATAAAACCTGCAGCTTAATAAACTAACAAACCCCAGGCCTATGTTATTTTAAGGGAAGTCAATCTTTGATCAGCCAAGCTGAAATGGGTCTGATAAGTGGAGGCCTTACTCACAGGGAGCAGCACTCCAGTTTGTTATTGCTATTTGCTCATCATCCTCAAGTGCAAAATAAGCAGAAGTCTTTCCGAGCTTCTTATCTCTTTTCACTTTCTTCTCTAGATCTCTGTCGCTTTAATCCAGCATGTCTGCTGCTGGTTAACAAGGAAATCCTGTGTCAATTATCGCCAACAACTTCCTGCTGTGAAGCTGTGGGGAATCAAAGCTTTTGAGAGCCTTTTTCACACCAGAGAGTAGTGCAGGGCCTAATTAAATGGCCCTCATATCCTGCAGCCTACTGGTGGCCAAATGATAGAGAGCTAATGAATGATAACTTCATTTTTTTTCCAAGAATTGTTTTGATTCTTCCGGTCAGTTGTGCTTACTGAGTGGCAGCTCATTGTTCGTGCTCAGGACTGAGGAGGTGTCAAAAGGCAAAACTGGGGAAAGATACTGATCTGCTTGGTTTATTGTGCGCAGCCCTTCGATTATATAAATACATATATTGCGTGGCGGGGAGGATATTTGTTAAAAATTGCTTTGCTGAAACGTGTTGCCCTCTTTCCTTGATATGAATTGCTTTGGTGACTCTCATACACATGTGGGCTGCAAAATTGTCCCATAAATCCTCCTCATAAATGCTATCGCTACGATATTATTTTTACAGAATCGCAGAATAAGGTATCTGCCATCGCTCGCGCACAGCTGCCCCAGGTCCTCCGCCTCTTTTTTCTTCTCCTTTTTTTTCCCCCCCCCCCTTCCTTCTAAAATCTTTCCATGAAGAACTCGATCTCCCGCCCAAACAAAACTGCAGCTCTCGTACGGCCGCTGCTCAGGATTAGCTAACCTTCCGCAAAAGTTACGCGCAAAAGAAATACAAATTTGTGCCTCTCCTCTGCTTTGAAGTTCAGACAAGCACTGGCTGCCCTGGGAGCACTCGGTGACTGCAGGACCCCAGCAAGGCTCCCAGCAACAACCAGCCTCGGGAATAAGGAAAATACCCCAGCAGTCAGGGAAGCACTTGTATCTACCCCAACCGCTCATTTCTCAGGCTCCCATCGCACTGCACGGGCGTGAGGTGACAGACTTAGGGGTGCCGTGGGACACCTAACTTTGAATTTCCTGACTTTTATGGTTTTACATTACAACTTTAATGTTCCATTAACATAGGGTGTTTTTTTTTTTTTTGTAGTTAATTTCCTTGGGGAGATTGGAAGAGTTCAGGTTGGCTTTTTTTTAATTTTTCAAATAAAAGCAGAGGGTTGGAGAAAGATGGTCAGATCTGCCCAGCTGCTTTGAAATGTTTAAAAGGATTTAATAAGATTTTTTTCTAGAGAGGAACAAATACAGAATGCCAGCCAGAGTTACACAGACCTACTTTCAAATACTGAAAAGCTCAAGGTCTGTCCTGCCCCATTCCATACCCAGAGCTCTGGCTGAGGCTGGCAGACGTAAGATCCTGTGTTAACAGTTTTTCTTAAGTGATTTGCTTTGTTTTATTTGTTTGTTTGGGATTTTTTCTTTTTTGGGAGAGGGGTTCATTTTTTTTTGTCGTTTTAAAGTCACGTGCTTACAAGTTTGAAGAGCCTCACTTTAACTAAGCTTTCTTCCCTTCACCACATTTAAGCTTATTTACTGTACCAAACCATTACAGTGCTTGGTGCTTCTCTCACAGCCAGCAACCTAAAACAAAGAGAGGAGTTACGGGGAGGAGAAACACCAGTTTGACAGACAGTTTGATGTTCCTCATGTTGGATGGCACAAAGCTGGTGTTCATCTCAGCACAGGAAGGTGTTCAGCGAGGCACTGAGAGCTGCAGGGACAAGGTATCAGCTCTGGACAATATTTCAGGGTGGCCATCCTAAATGAACCAAGGGTCACCTTGCTCGTCTCTCACCGCGCCCCAGGAAGGAGAAACTCGGCCGATGGGGTGCAAAAATGTTCACCCTGTGCCAGACAGGAGGAAAAGCGGGAGCAGCGGAGGGAAGATATTTCAAAGATGGGCTTCGTGCTCCAGCAGCTCTTCTGTTTTGGCCACTGCAGGTCACGTCTTGGGCTCTGTGCTCTCAGGATCAGAGCAGCATGAGTATAACATGCATTTAAAGAGTCCTCTCCTTTGGACTATGAGTGTTCTGAGTCAGGCCCTCCTTTTTTTATTTTTTAATAACAAACTTAGGAATCTTTTTTTTTTTCTTCTGTGTTTGAGGCTTTTAATGTTCAAAGTTCTAGGTTTGCTGGTTTTAGAGCAAGTTAAATGTCAATAAAACCGGGAAGTCTCCCATAATCACGTGACTCTAAGGGCTGTGGATTCAAGGAATACACCTGTGAAACCCTGTGATTAAAGTTATCAAGAGCCAAGCAAGTTTCCTTCCTTAGATAATGAGTGATAAAGTTGCTCTGAGAGTGGGTGAGGCAATCCTTCCTTTCTGCTTTCCTCTTTTCTGTGTGATCCCCGAGCCCTGGCCATTGTCCCAAACAGGACGGTGCTGGGTGAGGATTGTTCTCCCTCCTGTGTAAATGATTCACTCGCAGCCCTGCTCGGTCTCCAGCAGCCCGGAGAGAACTCCTGACACCAGTGTAAATGTGCCCCGGGACTGCAGCAGCAGAAGAGGCAAGTTTGAAAGCCCGAAGACAGCAGATGTTTGCTGAGTGTCCCCTTCCTGGCCCTCATTTTTATGTTAAAAACCACAATAGAGCACGGGAATATTGCTGAGACGAGGAGCTCAGCCCATACCTCACTACTCACCCACTACCTCCATTCTTCTGGACATTTGCTGGCACACTGCGTTTTTTACCTCACAGAGCGCAGATTTTATTTGCTAGTTTGGGAGCTAATTAAATAGTTTCCTAATTCAGCTGAGGCTGTTGCCCTTTGCAGTGTACTGAAAGGTGATGTCTTGCTATACAGCTGATGCAGTTAGTTCTTATGCATATTCATATATTTTTTACGTGGGTATAGTTTTTCCTTTGAAATGGGATTAGAAACCCCTGAACCACTAATTACAGTTTTTATCATCTCTGAAAGCACTGTTTTTGTGAATTTTTACACCCACACTCCCTCCCCCCCCCAAATAAAGCCTTAAAATACATATTTCCCTTAGCTATTAATAGCACTAGTGGATATTTGCTAACTGATGACATGCAGTGACGAGGCTAAAAGGAAATAGATTTTAAACAGTCATTCTGTGCTTCCTCCAAAAGCGCCAAAAACATTTTAGGGTTTACAAACTGTGGTCCAGGTTTTACTCCCAGCTTCAGTAGTATAAATTTAATATTCTGCATGCATCAGATTTTGATCCTTAATTTTCAAAATTCCCAATAAATATCTTTAAAACAAAACAAATAAATACACATTGAAATCCCATGGGGGGGTTTTACCTGGGAATGTAACAGGCTAAACAGCTTCAAAGATTTGATAATTCTTCACTACAAGGATATTTCAGCTAGTTGTATTTGTTTTTTCTTCCCAGGCCTAACCTACTTCTTTTATTAAAAATGATGAAGACTTGATCCTGCTTCCATTTTAAACATCCCTGCACCAGGTCTGATACAAATTTATTTTTTTTTTTCCTGGTCTGCTTCTCAGATGGAAACAGAGTGTTTGCTTCTATTCACACCACACACCAAAATATGAATATTATTTCAGTTATGATTTCCTATGTGTCCGTACTAAAGGAAAGAGTGGAGGACAAAACCAATAAGGACTCAAAACCAAAAGCACATGTATGGGAGAGTCACACACAAAACAAAACAGGGGCTGTTAAACAGATGACTCCACCGAACTGTAAAATATTCCACAAGTTTTGGCAACTTTGAAATGCTACACTTTCTACATTTCATCTATTAATCATTCAAAGGGACACTCTTTGGTTGGCCAACAGACAAAGTATCACTAACTGTGTGCGTGGAGCTCCAGCCAGAACTGCGTCAACAAACAGGATGAAAAAACATGGAAGTGGCAATAAATTCAAAATGATCAGCCACCAATAGGCATCAGAAAAAAAATGACAGGTTCTTAGGCAAATAGCAATAAAGTAGACTAAAAAAAATCAGGAAACAGACTGGCTGAGTGTCAAGAAAATGTTAGGAATGAAATAAAAAGGACAGTTTTGATGGAAACTTTTCAGACAAATATTAATTGCTTCACCACTGACATGAGTCAAATAATGGAAAGCTAAAAAAACCCCAAACAAGTCTGTAATAGACAAATCCCTGCAGATCACAGGCAGACAAGGCTTCCAACACCAAATAAAATGCTGTTCCCACTTAGACTCCACATTATCACCTTCCTTTGGGAGGGTTCAATAATTGACAGAGCCGGTTATTTCAATTAAAAAAAAAAAAAGAAAAAGAATCTGCATATTAAATAGCGCAGTCGTAAAGTCACCATAAAAGTCAGTAAAAGAAGAGTAAAAATACCTTTGCTCACAGCAATGTGCTGTTCATTCCGCTGCCTGCAGAGGATCACTCAGGAGTCCTTTAAGCACCGTCACAACAGATCATGGGAAACTGAGGAATACACAACCCAGGATCCCAAAGAACAAACTGTTACAAACTATCTGTGCGTGAAAAGGCTGCTGGAAATTCCTCTAAGCCCCTGTAAATAGCTTTGAGTGAGGCTGATAGAGGGCCAGATGCCCACCAGGGGCAAGTCCCGATTTTTAACTTCCCTATAGCTGTGCATCTCGGACCCACTGAAGGCTATTCCCTCCTGAAAGTGTGAGACCTTAGTTTTTCTCTCTCCAGTCAGGAGACTAAGGAACGATGCCTCTTGGTCCAGCCAAAGTGTATGCAAGGTAATAACACTGTAAATATTTTTAAAAACTGGATAAAATTTAGTAGCTGTTCCCCGATAGCTCATATGGAAGCAGAGCATCAAAATGAAAAGGTAATCTAAATTTGCCTGGGAAATATGACCTCACCACAAAGTTTACATTTGAACTTTATGTTCCTCTGTAGAGGTTTATGTTTTATGCAGAGTATCTCCAAGAGCACCACAATAGCAGCAGAAGAGCCAATACAGTTCTATGTGTATTACAAACACATGGCACTTGCCTGGCTTTTTCCAGCTGGAGATACATCCTGAGGGATCTCTCTGTGTGTGTAAGATATTTGAAATCTCAAAAGGGAACATTTTCACATTTTATTTTAGGTTTTTCAGGACGTGCTCCATTTTTCCTGGGACATCCCAAACTACCTCATCTGTAAACTGGCCGCATGAAATTATTTAATTTACATGTAAATTAACCCACGGGGTGGAAGGGATATTCAGATTAGGAACAACAGAAAAAAGTTCTCTTTAAGTATTCTATTAGCTAATTTTGGAATGCTGATGCTCAGTGAATGGCGGTGCCAGGATCATGGGAGTCAAAATAAATTTGCCAAAGTTGCTACAGAGAAACTGGGGCGGGGTGGGGGGAAGGATGTCAGAATGCCAAGGGTGTGGCTGACCCTTGAAATAGATATTCATTAAAAATGCTGCAGGAAAACAGCTTGGCACAGGTGAGGGATTGCTTTCAAGGTGAAGACGTGGCTGAGTAGTGACGGCCTTACTCTCGCAGTGGGGCTCAAGGTACTGAACTGAGCAGGACGAGTCGTGTGAGTAATTTCAGCAAAACGTGACCCTTTAAAAACGCTTTCCATCCAGAGAAACGAAATTGCTACATTTGGAGATTTGAGGGCAGGGCAGCACAACACAATGTGCTAAAAATGTTGGGGGAAGTGGTTTTTTTCCTCTGATTTGCAAGATATTTCCTTATTAGAATTTGGATTGTGTCCCCCCCCCCCCCCCAAGATCAGCATAGACCACGGCTTTCCATAAGAGCCTGACTTCCTCTAAATGCTGGAAACTGTAGGAGTAAATTTTTTTCCTTCTTATTTTTAGCTGAGAAACAGAAATACAAGCATGAAGATATTTTTCAGGGTAATCTCAGGATTCTGAAAACATGCAGAGCATTTGAACTTAGAGAGAAGCAGAGTGTCTCAGACTGATTCCCTTCATGATTTCCTCCTCTTCTCCTCTCTTTTTTTTCCCTTCTTGTCTGAAACAAACTGATTAGCAAAGCTTGCTCAGACAGCCTAATGCTTTATAGTGTGAGAGTCTAAACTCAGGAGACATTCTGCTGGGTTAGCTGTGAACACATCTTTCCTTCCAGGAATAATGGTTCCAAACGTCAAGAGCTGTTTGAGCCATGTTTGATAGGTAAAGTAACGTCTGAGATGGTGCTTCTCAGACCCCAGCTATAAATGAGGATTACTAACAAATCGAATGCATTTTGTTATAAACAGAGACCAAGTGTGAAGTGACACTGACACGTACCAGCAAAAAAACCGACAAAAATCAAACACTTCTCTATGCCAATTGTGCACAAAGAGTTGGATCTAAGCATTATTACGGCAGAGCCTTTCATGTTGCTATAGCCGTGGTCGTGTTTGCATTTCCACAATAAAACCTATTTTCAGGGGGTTTATAACTCGGCCGTAAGAAATTTACTCTCTGCTCCAACTTGGCAGAACGAGGTATCAACCAGAGAGCCGCAGTTCTCAAGCTTTACGTTCCTCCTCTGCTGCAAGCAGGGTTTGTCTGCTGACTTGGAGGTGCTCACTGAAATTCCTTCTGCAAAACCAACACGTGGACATGTGGAGAGTCTGACATCGAGATGTGGTGGACCAAAGTCTGGTCCCAAATCTCTGTCAGCAGAAGTCCTGGTGTAGAGTAACAGGGGGAGCTGAGTACCAGGAGGTGTATGGGGAGGCGAGGCAATTTTCTAAAGAACAACTCCAAACCCACCCTTTGGTGTTCGTTCTTTCACAGGCCAGGTGAGAAATCCCTCGTAGTAACAAAAAAATGCACATTTTGCAGGACTGTGTGCCTGAGGGGAAAAAAAAAAGAAAAAGTGGGAGAAGTCAAGCAGGAAAAACCAAAAAAAAGGAATTAATTTTGCAGGGAGATGACAGTGGGGGAGATGACAGCAGCCTGGTTCCCACAAAACGGTTTCAGACTGTAGGTCCAGTTCTGCCTCAACGTGCTCTCCGAGCCCAGGGACCACAGGGAAATACAGCTGCTGTGCAAGTGTGCGGTGGGAGAGAGGGAAGGGGATTTTTTTCAGCTTCTTTTCAGACAGCTGGAGCGTGAGAAGTTGGAAAATGGACGCATTAAAGTGGAGCCTGTGCTTAGTGTGAGCCACTGCAGAGGTTGGTACAGCAGGTAATGGGCTCCGAGGGCCCCTCTGCTCAGCAGCTGCACTTTGTTTCCCACTGGAGCTCTTCCAAGAAGCATGGCTGGTTTTCTCGGGGGACTGCAGGTAAGACTGGGAGTCAGGAAGTAATAAAATCTCATTATTACCATTTCTTGTTAGTAAACATTTCTGCAATGGTAACGTGGGGAAGAGCCAGCCAGGTACCGGCTGTTCGTCCATCGCTCTTTGTCTCAGCTGGGCCCCTCGAGGACTGAGCATCAGGAACTGCAGCCTTTGGGTGTCTGCACTTGCCCCTGACTTGCCGTGGCCTGGTGCTTTGTAGGAGCTGACCATCAGGAGGACGGGGTCTCGTGCTCAGCCCTGCTGGAGGCTGTGGCACACTGATGCCTTCGGGGCGTGACTGTGTTCCTGATACCTGGAACACACAAGGACCTCTCCCGGTCCCTGACTGGAGGAGTGGGCAGGGGGAGGGGGTGGTAGAGCAAACGGATCTTTACAAGCTGCAAAGTTGCTCTATCTACAAGGCACAGACAGAGCCAGAACCATGGGGAACACAGGGTGGAAACAATCTGCGGAGCAGATTTGCCTGGAGCTGTGCTGCCTTTGAAAGCAGTGATGCTGCTGACAGCGTGGGGAGGGACACAGGCAGGGATGCAGGGCTACACCTGTGGGGCAGGTACCACCTCTGCTTCCCACCCCACCCTCTCTGGCCTCCTCTCTTACCCGGGCGAGATTCACACCAGAGGGGACTCAGGGTAAGGTAATCCTGGTCCTCCTTAAACCCAACAGCCCCAAAAGTGCTTTTGGAGGGGGGGGAGATTTGTTTGTGACACCAAGGCTGGGTAACTGCATCCCTTCACCTGCCAGCAATCAGGTGATTCCTCTGTTCCTTTCCATTCCTCGGCACAGCCGGGTGGGAAAGGATGCCAAGGGGTGGTGGGGAGTTTGAGGTGCTGAAAACGTTCCTCCCAGGCAGCAGGAGAAAGACGTCCTGCCTCCCCTGGGCTGTCCCCCCAGACCCTGGGGTGCTGGAGGCTGCACAGGTGGGTTCAGGGACCACAAGGAGCACAAGAATTCGGTGAGCAATGGATGGCAGCTGCAAAGTCGGTGCCCCTCCCTCACACTGCAATTTTTCGTGTCGCTTTAAATACACTTTAAAGCGCTATCACATCATCACGCTGAACGGGGGATGAGCTGCCTTTCTCAGGGCAGGGAGTTCAAACTCTCGTGCTGGGGCAAAGCAATGCTGCCCTCTCAGGGAAAGGACTAATCCCAGGCTAAGTACCCTGAAAAACTGTCAAATGCTGTTCAAAATGATTGTAATTGTCTTTAAATGTGTGTTCTTAGTTTATCTTAGTTTTTAAGCCACAGACACATTTGGTGTTTGTATAGTTTGCAAATGTAATTTAAAAATCTACCACATAAGATAAATTTCCCTAACAAGACGTGATAGGGAATTCAGGCATAATAGGCTATCAAAGGAAATGCTGCATTTGGATCTTTTGTGCCAAGTATACGAAATGTACAAAGTAATTATAACTCCTACAGTATCAAAATTGTCCATTTATGAGAAAAATGCTACTAAAAAAGACTTCTGATATTCTGATTGTGTTAAGAATAACTTAAAGCATACTGGGACAAATTCAGCCCTGGAATAACTTAATTTACAGAAGGAACATACTTTTTTTTCTCTGTATTTAAGTATTTATTATATTGTAAATAACAACTCAGATAAATTTGTATTCAGAGAGTATTCTCTAAGACAGCTTAAAAAAAAACCCTAAACATTTAATTTGGACCCAACTCACGTTTTAATTGTTACTACATCAAGATGAGATTTCACATAAATCCATTTTAAGAGTAAAAAATTAACACACCTGTTCCACAGAAAACAAAATCATCATGGCAAATTGCATTTATTGCAAGGAGCTCGAAGCACATCTACTTTACCTTTATGACTCTTTAACAGACTTTTTTATTGAGTATTTTTTTAATTGATGAATATCACTTCTGGTTTTCAGTGAAGATTTCATAAGATACAAACGATGCTTCCCTAGGAATTCTGAAAGGGGCATCTGATGCCTCTTGGGCTTTATTTACACTGAGAGATACATCATAATAGAAAATGGATTAAGTAGCAGGGGTTACCTCACAGTTCTCTAAATATGGCTTTACTCTTAACGAATAAGGTTTGCTAACAGTGCTACGAGACACAATAGCTGTTTTTAAACATGCCATGTCATGTCTACATTAAGGGTTGAGCCACGTGCAGCATTACATGGATTAAACCATTCTACTTTCGGACAGGAGACGTTTTCTGGTAGACTTGTACTGCTCCTCTACCAGTCCGGACTAAATTCTGCTTGAATAACCAGGAAAAACCAAAAACCCCATCTTAGTTTCAAATTCCCATTGTCACAACCAATCTTCTTTTTCTATAATGTCACTGATCCTGAGCTCCACTTATATGCTGAGGGCGTAGTGGAAGAGATATCGTGGTGGGCAGAGTTCCCTTCCCTGCCAAACAAACACCTTCCTTCCACCTTTCCTCACCCGTGGCTCTCTCTGTCTCTCCTCAGAAGACAGGTTTCACAGTATGCATAACCTTTGCCAAACTGTCATAGCAACAACCGTAAAATGGCTACATCTGCCTTTAAATGGATTTGCGAGGACTTATGGGATTTTTATTTTTTTTTTCCCCCCATGTGAAAATGTACTTCCCAGGAATAAGAAATGAAAACTGCGAGGAGAGGCAATGTGAGTTAACACTTACCAGCTGGAAAAGGGAGAGAGTGAGCGCAAATAGCAGCAAGTTCATTCAAAAGCTGTAGCAGCTTGTTTCTGTGAAATTTAAAGGATCAGTCCCGAAAAGGCATGCTGGGGGAAAAAATCTGCTAGAGGACAACTTTTTCCAGAGAGAGTTAATAGAGACCAGACAAAGAGGAAGGCACTCCCTGACCTCGGACACTTTGCTGCAGAATGAAAAGGCAGTACCAGCTGTATGAAGGAAGATACTATCTGATGAAGTTGAAACAGTCCCGTAATATTTCACTTCTGCAACAGTTCAAGAACAATCCAAGAACTCCGGCTGATTATCACTCTAGTTCACAACAGCCTTAAATTAAACACGAAATGCACGAAACGTTAACATGAAAAGCAGCATGACTGAGGTTTCGAGGCAATGTGTGCTTTAACACGGTCTGATAGGATGTCTGTCAGGAAAGGGGTTCTGGCCACATCCCACCTCACACCCCCAGCCCGCAGTCACACCGAGCGTTTGATCAGCCCAGCACGCGTCCTCCTCCTGAGCCCCTGCGGGGAGAGCACCTCCACCCCCAGGGGCTGCCCACATTCCAGGAGGGCTCCCTCCAGCAGCTCCCCGAGTTGAAGCAATCGCAGCTGGTACTAATTAATACACCTAAAAGACGCCCAAAAGGATAACAGAGTCCTCCCCAGCGGATGCACCGCGCGAGGAGATCACTCTGCCGGAAATAGTCTTAATCCATCATCAGTAACACACTGATTTATTCAGTTTTCCATTTGATCCTAAAGCTCTGGGGGGGTGTGTGTGTTTCTGAAAAGCCCTAACAGGCAACGGTAACAATAAAAAGTACACCCAAGTTCCAAAATTAAAATCAAACCAACAACCCTCGAGACTGAGAGTCCCGTGTGCTCTCCCTGGGAAGGGACATCCACGGCCTGCTGGAGGTGTAGCTGCTTCTTCCATGCAGAGCCCACCTTGGTCCTGTTGGGAAAGGACACCCCAAAATTACAGCATATTTCATAAGTAATATGTAATTATTAAGAGTAATATCAGGCATATTTGTTCCTGCTCATATTCTGCGAGTTAGGGATGCAAAGTTCGGATAAGTTTTCATGTCTTCTCTAAAATATGAGGAAACGTCAATCTTCCTTGTTAATTTGTCACAAGCACACAGATAAAACAGAGGATGGGGTGAAGACAACGGTATCATTCCATAATTAATTTGGGAGACAAACCCATCAGGTCAGGGTTCTTTTGCTACTAATGTTTTGTAAGTTTCTATATAAATAGATCATCAGGCATCATTAAAAATTTGGAATTCAAACCAATCTCTCTTGAAAGACATACGTAGATTTGCAGCACACAGGACTAAGTTTCTTTTGTATGTATAATTTGGCAAGTCTGGGAAAATGTTTCTTTGCTGAGGGTCAGATATTCTCTTCAAACACTTTTGGATGATCACAGGTTATCATGAATCTTCCCATAATCCAGCAAACCCACAGAAAACCTTGTTATATGGTTGAATTTCACATCCTGAGTTTCCTCCCTCTGTTTACACAAATATTAATACAAGGATTTCACTTTTTTTTGGTTTTCCCTGAGCAGGGCCAAAAGCAGTTCAACAGACTAAGTACCCTTGATACTCCTACTTTGCCGTGGCAGGGATTGCAAAACCTCCGTGTGAAATCATTACAGCTGGTGTCCATCCAACTTCTGTATTTAAACCTGCGTGGAGGGAATCTAAGCAGGTTTTTGGAATGGCAGAGACTGAGAAGCAGAGACAAAGGACAGGTCAAATGGGTTCTACTGCAGGAGAACAAATGAAATAAACAGCCAACAGAGCCATAGTTTGAAACTTCAGGCACATTTACTCACATAACACTTGAATTCACTCTGTTATTTTCTTTTTATTGTAGACCAGTGAGTTCTGTGGAACATTTAAGAAGTATTCCAGCTGAACTGGAACCCCTGGTACAGGTACTGAAAGCTGGTTTGGTGGTAAAAACGTTGCTTGCGCCAGGAGGGAGCAGCACAAGGCCCAAAAGTGTTCTTTAAATTTTGGATTTTTGAAACAAGCTCCCGTATATCAATCCCAGGCCAGCAAGCAGCAGCAAGGATGAGGATTGTTCACTCCACACCCTCACTCCCACCTGTATTTCCTCTTGCTAACAAGGGCTGCACCTCTTCAGCATCGCTTGCATTCATCTCCCTTGAGCAACCGGTATCTGAACCAAGGAGTAAAACCATCCCAGGATCTTTCACAGTCAGGGGAGGGCTGGAGAGCTGAATCACTCTCTGATGGGCTGAAGATCACGAGCACCCTCCATATGTGCTTGTAGCTGACTGTGGGAAGGAATCAGCGCAGTCAAACATCTCACACAGGAACTCACCCTAAGAGACTGAATGCAGGGGGGTGGTCAGCGCTGGTTGTGTCTCCAGACCCCTTCTCTCCTTTCTGGGTTGGCTGTGGGCCCGGGGGACTGCAGGAGATACAGCGTTCCGTTTGCTCCCCCGGGAGATGGAGGCCCACGCTCTGTGATTGGCGCTGTTGCTGACAGCACAGCAGCTCTGGCGCTGCTCTGGAGCGCGTCTCCCAAAGCTTCCCAGAGGGATTTGCTCAGGAGAGGGCAGCTCTGGAGGAACTTGCCCAGGAGGGTGTTCCCCCTCCAGTGTGCAGAGCAGGGCAAACCCACCCTGAGGGGATGGCTGCGGTGGAGAGGCGGTGGCACCAAAGGCAAAGTTGTGTGCAGTTATTCCTCACTCGGCGCGTATACGGAGGTCACTCAGGGTGCGTCTGAGAAATGTTTGCACCAGCATTATAAAAGCCTCTGGGTTTTTAAGGACTGATTCTCCATCATCCTGGATCTTGGTCTGAATTTTGTTCTCAGCAAGATTCCCTTTGAGCTGCTCTGCTTTGACAGCAGATGTAAATTTATGTGTATAAAAACCTTACAGCTTTAAATAGCTGAACCACCGATTTTGGAAATATGTTTCATAACATGCACACAAACACTCCCATGTGAGTAAAACAGCTAGAGCAAAGAATTAATCATATAACTAGTTAAGTTAACCATGGCCTTATTTGCCTTATTTAACTTATTCACCCTCCCTGTGCTATTCATTAAACAGACACAATGGAAGACTGAAATGAGAAGTGAAGGAACAAACCTATCCTAACAGCTTTTTTTTTTTTTTTAAAAAAGATCTTCCCATTTCAATGGCTAATCCTTCTCCATGGCAGCTGGGGTGTGGGGGGGAAGACATTTTAACATGACTGAACCGTTCCTTTTCATACTTGACCTTTTTTGGCTTTATATTTGTTTTCATTGTTTGAAAATAGAGGAAAAAAAAAAAGAGATGCTAAGAAAAGTTCTGGAAATACATTCATGGTAAAATCTGAAAGAGAGTTGAAACAAAGCCTTACGTGCCAGTGGAGAGCAGCATCAACCTCCTGGCATTTTGAACTGTAACAAGCAGCTGTCTGTACAAGTTCCTTCCGTTTTACAAGTACTTCGTTAGCATTAATAAAGATGAATTGAGGCCCTCCCCAAAAGTCCAAATGCAGCCAATCAACAAGTAAACACGCCACTCCTTGGCCATCAATTGACACTTGCTGTGGGGTTCACGTTATCGGTGAGTGGCGGGACAGAAGGTTCCACGGCCCCAACCACGACCTGCCCCGTGCTGAGACTCGTGGCAAACGTACAGCACGGCATTCGGCGCTCAGAAAGGCAAGCAAAACCAGGAGGGTTGCTCCCAAATGCACAGCCAACCGCCTGGGGGCCGGGGGTAACCAAACCTGCTGTGTTATCAGACATAACCCGGGCAGCACGGGGGGTAACGCGCGGATGAACGCGAGGGAGCGTCAATACAGCCCCCGACGCTGAAAGTCTGAGTGCAGATGGTATCAGCAAGCCGGTGTTCAGCGGCTCCTCAAGATCAGCTGGGAAAACGTCGGGGAAACTGGGTGCTAAAATCCCAAGGCCAGAATGGGGGTCAGATTTCCCACCAGACCTTGGCCAGGGGCTCTCAGGGCTGGCATTCCTTTCAGACCTACCTGCACATGTCTCCGTTCCTCTCCTTGATGTCAACAGGAGCTCCCTGCATGTGGGGAAGAGCTGAATGTTACTGTCAAGATCTGCCACGCAGATCTGAGAAGAGAATTTTTGTCCTTAAGTGTTGAAAATGTAATGATCTATTTGATAGTGAGGAAAAAAAAGGCAGAAACAGTATGAAGATTTTTAAAAGAAAACACACACACACACACAATCCAAGCAGCCTTTGAAGTCAACAGCTTTGAAATAAAAAGCAGCCACTTTACCAGCCTTGTGAAACATATTTTGTTAACATTCTAGGTGTTGTATTTAAAACTGAGTTGGCCAAATTTGGCCGCCACAGGCTTGAATATAACTGGAAGGAGAGATCATATCTATGAGTCTCAGGATAATATCAGTGGTTTTACATGAAACTAAGGTATGATAGCACCCCATGAGATCTCATGAGGCCATTTCCAAAGGAAAGTATTCTGGGACTCACTGGAGAGTAACTTTATTCTTTCTGTTCTGCTACCAGAGCAGCCTCTGAGGCTCTTGTTTTACAGGACATATTTGATCCTTTTGAATGAATTAACATTGGAATTTCCAGAGGGATTTGGAAGGGACCAAGCACAACTGTCCTTTGATGGGATTTAGGAGCCTAACTGATGTAGTCTCCTTTAAAAGCCTCAGCTACCACACAGTTTGTTGCTGGATATTTTCAGTACTGCAGGTAAGGGGCACTAATGAGGATGGCCTGAAAGGAAAAAAATTACATCCAAGCAAAAAGGCAAGTCTCTAGTACATTTACTAATCCCAAAATGGTATAGAGACCACCTCATTTTAACTAATGCATGGAAATGTGGAGATTAGTCTCCCTGTGCAGTAGATAAATTGCATTAACATGATTAAAAACACCAACTAAACCGAGGCTCCTTTTATAGTTAATAGGGGGTCAGACTTCATCAGTCCTTCGGTGAAAGCAGACCTGTTCATTTGAGGAGGTGGAAACCTGCCATCCTCTGACATGGCAGATATCTGTGTGCACAAATTGAATCTCCCGTTTAGTCTCATCATTATGGGTGGGATTTTTAGGTGTTTTTAGTATTTTTTTTCCCCCCAGAATGGAAGGTGTTGGAAGAATGTGGTGGAAATGAAGGATTCTTGCTAAAAATATGTCTGCTTTGATGCTTTTGCTAATTATATCCCTCGTGAGAGAAGTCTGGCTCACAGCAAGCAAGGGAAAGATAAATATTCCACAAAACCCTTATGAGCTTATCATATGGACTATTTGTTAAGGAAAAAACCCCTCCATATACTTACGTGCATACCTCCCATTCACAGAAATGGAGAATCTCTGGATACAGGGAAGGAATTAATTCCTTTCTTAGCAAATATTTTCCTTTCATGGGACTGTAGCAAAACTGCTGCTGGCAGTCTTGGAGTAACACCTTTGCTTGTTGCTTGCATGGCTTCTAGGATTTGTCTGCAGGATGGACTTCATATTTTACAGCATTTTAAAACAAGTAGGCACCAATTATCTTTTTTTTTTTTTCCCCTGCAAAATTCTAAATTCATCTTCCAAATTCATGCAAGAAAAACTGAGCCTATCAGTTCTTGCAACACTTCATTTACATTGAAAATGATGAATGTCATTCCGTGGAGAGGACTTGGTAGAATACTAATTCTCTCTTTGGTTTTAAACCAAAGCAAGATTTATGAGTGCACAGATTCACTTCCAAGATGAAACAGAAAAACATCTGCAAGATGAGAATTTACTTGCATTATTAGTGCTATTCTTCCTGCACTGATGAGTAGTGCAGATAATCCCATTCATTACAGATGTCCATAGCTTGGCTAGCAAACATTTTAACTCCTTAAAGATGCCAGCGTAGATCACAACCTGCATCACAGCAACGATTCTCAGTCAAAACTACAACAGAGACCAGAAAATGTACTTCATGGCAGCACCTGGCACAGCTCATAGGGCGTTGCTGTCAGGGATCTGTTCTGATCTCATTTACACCACTTAGATATGGATATAATTAAAGGCTTCTTCCTGGGAGTAGGCAAGACTTCAAGTGGTCAAAAGGAAATAGAATCACTTGAAATGAGTGGGTTATCACAGTGGGTCTGGTCTTATCAGGAAAAAACCCACTTCTTAGAAATGCATGTTTTTCAGCACTGTCACATTTGCTGATTCTTTTTTTTCCCAGAGTGACATTCCATGTAAAATGCTGGGATTTTTTTTCAGAGACGCCTTGACATTGATAAAAACAGTTCCATGTTCAAGACAAATATTTCATTAGCCACTCTGCTTTTGTTTTGATTCAAGACAAATATTTCATTAGCCACTCTGGTTTTGTTTTGATTCAATTTAATTTCTTCAGACCATTTGATCTTAAAATTAAGTGCACATTTTAAAATACGTCTACTTTTATTGTAACTTTCTAACACAATCAAAAATGGAATGTTTTAAAATGGTCACGTCATTGTTTAAAAACAAACAAAACAACAAAATAAAATTCTTAAATATGCCTTGATTCTTACCTTTGTCCCTGTTAAAAGTGAAAACCTTGCAGGACCAGGGCATCTGGGTATATGGAAGAGGCACAGTCCAACCTAAGGATCTCAGCTAAAACCTCCGTTGATTTTAAAACACAATTTCCTTCCAGTTTTTGAAAGGAAGGGAATAAAACCACAGTTAAAAATACCAAGGATGTAGAAACCATGTATAGGTCAGAGACACCTCATGCATGCGAAGAAACCCCTTGTGCACACATCGAACACATTCTTCTTGGGGGGGAAAGAAAGAGTTCACAACACAACACAGTACAACACCATGAATTTAAGAACCTTATCCCTCAGGAGCAGTATGAAGATGCTGTCAGGGCCTGGGGCCAGGATGCTGCTGCTGCTCCTCCTGTTGACACACGGCAAGGTGCAGAGCACAGTGAACCTCCTGGTGATGGAAATAAAGCCAATTGACTCCCAAGAGCTACAACAGCAAACCCAAGGAATATGTTTTCAGACCAGTGCCATTCGTCGTTACCTAATTCTCATCTCTGTTTTCTCTACAGATGGTTTGGTAAGGTCCGGGTGGCACGTGAGAAATACAAGTTCTCACCTATCTACGTCTAAGAATTTCTATTAAGTGCTTCGGGATTTTGTGAACAAAGTATCAGATCATTTCTCTGGAGGTGGATATTAAAATTGCAATTTTAAGAAGAAGGAGAATCAACATTATTCTTGGAAGCATCACACAACCTCAAAAAATCGTGCAGACTGGTGACCTAAAAGAGAAATGTCACCAAGTGCTGTCTCTAAACAGGAACTTACGAGGCACTGCCATAATAACACGTCATCAGAAATAAACATTTTGCCATCCCTAACAGTAAGAGGCCATTTTTGTGCTCTGTAAGTATCAGCGGTCAAGTGTGAATGAAATGTCTTGGGGCAGTTTTCAACCTGCCGTGTCCCCCAGGGCTCCCTGGAGAGGACCTCTCTTCTCCTCCTGCCCGCACAGCGCCGAGAGAAGCAGAGCAGGGCTCGAAGTCAAATTAAGGTGATGAGGTTTTCCTAGGAAATGCCTCGAGATTTTCGAAGAGATTAAGCGGACTTAGGGGCCTGACTCCCGCAGAAATTCGGGTGTCTGCCTCTCCGTGTCTTGTCTGAAAATCCCAGGCTAATATGTTAAGAAATATTCTGACTTCAAAAGAGGAGGATATGCAACCGTAACCACTCAGGGGTTCTGATGCTGATAATACAGTACTTAGAGGGGACTGCTCATGCTATCCAGTATGATAATACCCGAATTCACAAGAAAGAGCTGTGAGCCTCTAGCACTTACCAGCTGTAATACTGAGCAGATTACACAGAAAAATCAGGCAAAAAAAAGTAATATGCTTTCACCTCACAGCAAGAAACGCTGAAGTTCAGGAGGAGGAAATGTGTATTAAGAGAGCAGGTTAAAAATCTACATTATCCCAGACTTTCATGAAATCAAAATGATAGGCACGATGCTAAGTTATTATAATGTATTTATTACCAGAATTGCTTTCATATTTAACTGATTTGGCCCATCTTGAGACCTGTTTTAAAATGCACCACCTTGTCCACCTTTCCATTTTCATATGAAAAACAGGAAAGCAAAAACTAATTTACTCAGGGAGACACATCGACTGTTTGCCCGTTTATCTCTTACAGACCACCCCTCAGTCCAATGTTGACAGTACATGATATTCCATTAATCTGCCTAATGAAAATTTAACCAGTGTTATAAACAAATAATTGGCTATTATCCTCTCAAAGATCCCGAATAAATTACTTCTGCTTATTTTTTTTTTCCCCCTCTTCTCTCTCACTGCCTCTTCCCCCACTCCTGCCCCCACACAAAAGGCGTCTCCTTCCGACTGATGTCGCAGGAGAAGAAAAAAAATCACTACAGCTGTCACTCTGCCCCTGCAGGCAGTGAAACCCGGGCTAGACTTCAGGGGATGCTCCAAGCGCGGCCCTGCCCCTGCTTGGCTTGGTCTGTGGTGTGAGGAGCTGCACTGTGTGTTGGCAGCTGCATCCCCGCTCCCACCCCATCCCCTCGCTCTCCCTCATTCCTCCCATGCCTGGTCTGCCCACAGGTACATTCCCAGCTTCTCCAGCTCCTGAAGTCACTCAGGAGTCCCACCTGCCCTTCCTTTACCACTTGCACTGGCCTCCCTTTTTCCTCTTATGTGTAAGGGCAAAGCAGGATTTTTTTTCCCCCTGTAAGAGCTGAGTGGGGTGAAACCTCGTCATCTGGAGCAATTAAATTTGAGATGGAGCATAACGTAATGAACCAGCCAGGGAGTGATTTCCTCACTGCTGCCACTGAGGTTTCACCAGGGCTGCTGCCCCAGCCCCAGGAAAAGCATCTCAGGACATCTCCTTCTGCCAGGAGCAGAGAGGATCCCCGTGCAGGGCACAAGGATCCCTGCAGGGCACAAGGATCCCTGCAGGGCACAAGGATTCCTGCAGGGCACAAGGATCCCCGTGCAGGGCACAAGGATCCCTGCAGGGCACAAGGATCCCTGCAGGGCACAAGGATTCGTGCAGGGCACAAGGATCCCTGCAGGGCACAAGGATCCCCGTGCAGGGCACAAGGA